>OX376373.1:96517229-96586785 GCA_947369275.1 Nemotelus nigrinus | reverse complement strand
AAATGCATTGTGAAGTTCAAAGTGGTTTTGGACTTGAAACAGGTTGGAGCACGTGTGGTGAAATATGCACTCAAAATCTGCACGATTCTTCTACTGTTCATCGAACAGTAGTATTTCTAGTGGTTCAGGTGCGCTAGAGTTTTTTTACTAATGTTCGAAGAACATTAGCATCAAACTCGTTTCGCCGAAAATCCATATTTCGTTATATATATATATATATATATATATATATATATATATATATATATATATATATATATATATATATATATATATATATATATATATATATATATATATATATATATATATATATATATATATATATATAAATAAATAAATAAATATATATATATATATATATATATATATATATAAATATATATATATATATATATATATATATATATGTTGATTAAGGGAGATAATCTCTGAAGTGGCCGATCTGATTGAGCTGAAATTTTCGGAGAACGTAGACGCATATAGTAGGTTTTAGTAGTTTGCTTAGATTCAGATATATCAAACCTTTTGGCGGCGGTGAGCGTTTTAGTGAATTTTCAGTTACTCCTTTATTTCCAAGCATTGTGAATATTTGTTAAAGAAAAGTATTGGAAATGAAAACTCAATATGTTTTAAGCGTGTCTATGATAAAGAATTGAAAATTTTGAGCCGTGTGTGGGTGCTAAGTGCCTAAAAGTAGGCAAGGAGTTTTTTTTCAAATTTTGATTTGTCATTACTTCTGGCAAAAACATTCGATCGTCGTGAAATTCACAGAGCGTATTAACGTTGGCTAAAATTAAACACATATGGATTTTCAAGAAAGTGCAGGTAACCCTGTAGCTACGGCAGGCTCCTGAAAAAAAAAAATCTTCAAATCAATGACCCTCCTCAACATTTTTTGATTTTTGACAAAAACTTCAAATCATTGATAAATTTTAACCTTCGTCCAACATTTCAAATTGAAATTTTTAAAATTCCGTCTTGCACAAGAACGGCAACCCATTACCAAATTACCTCTATTTTCAGCACTTGAAAGTTCTGTTCACAAGAACTGACGACCGGATTATCCGATCATAATGAAATGTACAGGACATGTTGGTATTAGTTAGGAACAGGTCTGATAGAAGTGATTTTGAAATGCAGGCAAGCCTGTGGCAGTGGTACCATCTTGAAAAATAACTGAGAAAAAAACAGCTTTTTGGCCTATAACTTCCGATTCAGCCTTCAAATTTTAACGTAATTCACACTGTACTTGGATGTTACTCTATTTAACATTTGGTAAAAATTTGATTGAAAAATTAGTATAGAGCTGGCAGCTGTGGTGATTTTTGTTTCATAGATCTTGCAAATTTGCTCAGCAAAATAAAGCTTTTTTTCCCTATAACTTCCGGTCCAGTTTAGAAACCAAAACGAAGTTCATGCAGTAAATGGACTTTAATGTGAAGTAAATGTCGTAGGAATTTCGTACATAAATCATGAAAGGGCTGCCAGCTATGACCATTTTTGTAATTTTTTGGAATTTCTTTACTGAGCGATTATGTTATTAGATTTGCAAATGTGAATGATCCTGCAATGAAAATTAACAACATATATTAAAGCTTTAAAAATCTGAATAGTTTTGAGGATGGTAACCCTAAAATTCTTTTTACCCGTTTAATTTCCAGCGCAGTGATTCAATCGAAACGAAATTTACTGGTTGGGTGTAACTTAACGTGAATTAGATTTGGTATATTTTTTGTTTTGCTGCTAACACAGGGTAACCAGCATTAGCCATTTTCGTAAATATTGCACCAACAAATAACATTCTCATATGCAAAACATTTTCAATAAAAATAAGAAACCAATTTTTAAATTTTCCGAGTTCTGACCATTTTTCGGATGGCTGCCTCAAACAATGTTTAACCGCTGAAACTTTCGATGAAATCCTTCGATGAGAACGAAATTCAAAGGATAAGTTGATTTAAGTATGAGCTTGTTATGGTCAACTTATTGCTGCTTCGTTGGGAAAGTGCTGCCAGCACTGAACGTTTTCATGATGTGTGTTATAGTTGAGTTTTGTTGCTTGGGATAAGGAATGGTTGTACAAAAAAGTGTATTACGTCTACCCACATTTTTTTGTCACTCAAAGACAGTTTCTTCGAAAATTAGTTTTCTAGCGGTTCTGATGCGCTAGTTTTCCATTTAGATAATGTAAATGTTTATTAGAATACTAAGTTTGAAAGGAGAACAAATAATGAAAAATGTATAGATTACATATGTAGATATGTAGTTGTAGGTCATAAAATCAATTAAGTGCAGAGCAGAAGCAGTCTGTGAATTTTGAAAGTGTGCTTTGAAAGAGAGGAAAAACTAATTAGTTATTTCATTATAAAGGGCTCAAAACTGTCGGACTAACAAATCGTCAGATTGGTAGCTCAAAAAAAAGTTATCTAAGGTCCAGTTCTATCAAGCGGAACTACATTCTCTCAGATTTCTGAAAAAGTAGTCCACCCACACTGAAAAACGATAATTTTGTTCTCAAATATAATTAATTCATCTCAATCCCATAACCAGCCTCTTATAGTTTATTAAAGGATGTTACATCCAATATTTTCCCAACAGTCATTTAATAGCACTTTACTCCAAAAACCGCTTGAATCGTTCATCATGACATACAATTAGCTGTAATTTTTTCAGTTTGAAGATATATTCTTGCTGCTATCATTTTGCCGCACTACGCTTCGCAAAAAGGCAAACAGAGCGAAGGAAGCTTCGAGTTATTGCAACAATGAAAATAGCTGAGCAACGGCAAAATAAAGTCAAACGTCGTAGAAAAATCCTGGAGAGAGACCAATTTAATAAAGCCAGGCAGTAATTTTAGATAAAAAAGCATCATCCTTTGCCTTCATAGCCAAGCCTTGCTGCGCTTTTATAGAATGTTCATAAAAACTCTCGATATCAAAAGCTGGTCCTGTTGCTACTAGCTTGGTTACCAAAACCAACTAAATGAAAGCGAAAAATATAACAATGATATAGTGCTCGAGATAAAACGAAGAGATAGCAATTCAAAAATAATAGAATACGAAACAACTCTGAGGACTTCATTAAAATCAAGAAAGCTATTTTTGTTTTGCTCCTCAAGTAAAGGGTGATAAAGAAGGAATAAAAATGAATGTGCTGGTTAATTGAAAATTGTTGCAGCAGGAAAAACATTACCAGATTCACATCGGGAGGTGTCTAATCTAATGAAGCTTTGGTTTTTTGTTTGTCTGGTTATATTGAAATAGATATAACAAGCCATAGAAATATAACTTGCTTAGATTTTGTCAAATGACTTGACTGCTTGATGTTTTGTAAGCAAATATAGGTATACCAGGTGTTTAGCACAGTATCTTTTCTACACTACCGAAAAATAAAAAAACGCGAAGATTTCAAGTTTGGAATTGCTGATTCTTAAACAAACAACATAGAATTTGTGAATTCGAAGCGATAAATTAAAACGAAACTAATGAAATCAAAAAAAACTATAACAAAAATAAAATAATAAAAAGCTAGCAGGAAAAGTCTATGCTGTGGTATGAAAATTCCACGAACTGACTAAAAACCGTAATTTTCAACCTTATACAAATTCAAAAGATATTGGTATTCAAAACCCGCTTTTTTCATACAAAAAAACTAGTATAAAACAACATTATTACACTTTGAGAATCTCTATTGGATTTTCATACTACATTCGTTGTTGACATATTATTGTTGACATGTTGACATGTTATTTTACAAAGTCATAAGGAGCAACACAAAATAAGAGTTAATTATAGAGAGCGCAGCATCTAAATTTCGAAAACTTTTATGTATATAATCACAACTTTGTCCCTAAAAGCTTACAAATCTTTAGAACTATACGTATTTTCACATTTTTTAGCATTACGTGTGGCGATTTTTTTTACGGTTTACAGAAAAAAAACTGTTATTTTATAACGTTTTTTTCAAAAATCAAAGTTAACAATTGACTGCCCTGTTCGAGTAGAGTTTTTACTAATGTTCGAAGAACATTAGTATTAAAATCGATTCGGCCAAAAATTCATATTTCCATATATATATATATATATATATATATATATATATATATATATATATATATATATATATATATATATATATATATATATATATATATATATATATATATATATATATATATATATATATATATATATATATATATATATCATCAAAAAATTTCAGTGAGCTAATCGCGGGAATGCGCCAACCGATTGAGTTGAAACTTTCAGGATACATTTGTGTATATACAGAATAGGTCCAGGTCTCACAAAATGTCAGTTATTGTTAACCCTTTGGCGCCGGCGGCCATTTAAATGATATTTTTAATATACCTATTATTTCGTACACGAATAATTTTCGCAAAAATAAAGTTGACGAAATAAATTTCGAACGTGTTTTACATGTGAATCGGATAATGTTTTGAAATTTTTAAACCCCATGTGTGCGCTGGGTGCCTAAAAAGAGAACGGGAAAATTTGAAAATTTTTAAATTGCGATAACTTTTGACAAAGCAATTCAATCATCACGAAATTTTTCGCACGTATTGGCATTATTTGGTTGTGAGCGTGCTGGCAACCCTGTAGCTAGGGCAGGCACTGAAAGTGAAAACTTCCAAATCATCGTTTCTCTTGAAAAAATGCCGCCTCTTCAAAAAAAAGCCACTCATATGTAAATCTTGTGCTTTGTTTACATAGACATTAAAAAAAATTTGATATTGTATTAAGGGCACGCCTGGTAACCCTTGCCCAATTTACCTATATTTTTAGCATCAAAAACTTCTGTTCACGGAAACTCACGATCCGATAAGCAGAATTAATTGAAATTTGGAGAATGTTTTGGTCTTAAATAGGACCAGCTCTGATAGAAGTGATTTTGAAAAGCGGGGGATTCTGTGCCAGTGGTGCCATCTTGAAAAATCACTTAAAAAAGGCACCTGCTTTTAGCCCAATAAATTCTGGTTGAATCGTTCGATTTAGACGAAATTCACACAGTAGCTGGAACTAACCTCAAACCACGTTTGATAGAAATTTGGTCGAAAAATTCGGTTGGAGCTGCCAGCTATGATAATTTTGGTGTCTTAAATTAGAAAAAAAAAATTTGGAAGTGAAAACATTCAAACCATCGAATATTCAAAAAAATGTCCGTTTCTTACAATAAAACCAATGTGTTTACAAATCTTATGTTTTATCTACACGTTCAAAGTAAAACTTTGAAAATTTCATGTCGGACAAGAACGGCAACCCTCTCCCAGTTAACCTATATTTTTAGCATCAAAAATTTCTGTTCACGGGAACTCACGAACCAATAATCAGATACAGCTGAAATTTACAGAATGCATTGGACTTAAGTAGGACCAGATCTGAAAAAAGCAATTTTGTATTGTAGGCAACTCTGTGCCAGTGGTGCCATCTTGAAAAATTACGAAGAAAAGAAACTGCTTTTTGCCCTATGAAATGTGAATTAGTTACCAGATTTTCATGAAATTCACACAGTAGCTTAACCTTACTCTAATCTCTGTTTAGTGGAAGTTCTCTCTAATCTCTGTTTGGCTGAAAAATTGAATTGGTGCTGCCAGCTATGGTAATTTTTGTGTCTTGGGTTTTGAAAATTCGCTCAGGAAAATAAAACTTTTTGCCCTATAACTTCCAGTGCAGCCATGAAATCAATACGAATTTCATACAATTATTGAAACCTATCATAAACATTATTCAGGCCAAATTTGGTTGAAAAGACACTATAGGGTTGCCAGCTATTGTTGGTTTTGTGTTTAATTACAATATCTTTATTAAGCGGTTTTATCGTAGAATTTTCAAATGGTAATGATATTGTAGTGACAATAAACAGCAAATATTAAGTTTTCGATTATTTGAAAAAACTCGCTGCAGGTAACCCTAAATTTCTTTATACTCCTATAACTTTTAGACGAAATTTGTAATTAAACAACGTGAAGCAGATGTGATGTATTCTTGGCTTTAATACTAGCAGAAGGTTGCCAGCACGAGTCGTTTGTGCTACTTTTGTATCAATAACTGCTTGCAGTTAGTATTCATACCGGAAACATTTGCAATGAAAATAAATAACCAATGTTTCAATTCCCAAAGTTCTGCAAATTTTTCGGATCGCAGCCATAGGCGCGCCGTAGGGGGGGCCAGGGGGGCCGGGACCCCCCCAGACCCTAGCTTGGCCCCTCCCAGAAAAATAAATATTTCCAACAGCAGACACCTAAGTTTTCGCCTCTTAGGTGTTTGTGGTTCCAGCAAGAGCTGAGTAGTGCAGTAGTGTAAGCCTATACCAAAGCATACACACTACTTATAACATAGAGACTGTGTTATTTGCGGTATTAATTACGATGTTATGGGTTTTACTTCGAGAAATGGACGGCAATATTTAATTTCGACAAGTTAAACGTTAAGAAAAAGACGAAAAGCACCTCGCCAATTATCTTTTTTTTTATTAAGATTATCTGGTCATTCCAACTAGGCAATATACAGGTATTTAGATAAAAACACTTTTATAAACTGGCGTTATATGCAATTATGTTTTTCACAAAACAAAGTCGTATTAAAATGGTAGGCAATAAGGTAATTAACGTAGAATACAATTTTCGAAGTCATTTCACGAATAAAAATGGCATCCCTGCCACTTTTATGCCAACTATGACCTACTTGGTTTACACTCAGGTTAAATGTGTGTGAATTTTATTATAATTTGATAACTGCATCGGAAGATAAAAGGTATAGCACTTCAATTTCACCGAGCGTTTTTTCATAGTGACACAGCCGCCACATGGTTTTTATCATATTCATTAAACTTTTGTCAGACCTGTATCTACTCAAGACCAGTATATCCTATGAATTTTATCTGGTCGAGAGATACCGTAAACGCAATGTCCAGGTGCTAAAAATATAAATAATTTGGTGCGATTTTTGTGCGATTGAGAATTTTGCAAGTTTAGATTTGAATATATATATATAGTATCAAATTCATCAATTATTTGCGTTTTATTCTAACAGCCGTGTGAAAGATTTGTGTTGACGTACTTATGGTAGCTACCAAGTTGCCCAGACATTATTTGAAAACGGCAGAATCTTATTTTTTGTGCCCATTGATGAGTCTTGTAAATTTTGTGATGATCTGATGACTCGGTGTGAAGTTATCACAATGCGAAATTTTCCATAGAGTTTCCATTGTCGCCAAAAGTACACCAAAATTTCAGCTCAACCAAACTTCGCGATCTGGAGAAATTATCCGGATAGTAAAATTCATGCACAATCTGAAAACTCTAATAGTGCTTGGAAGACAGTAAATGATATGGTGCTTGAACAATCTTGGTATATTGTCAAGATGAACCGAAATTATTTGGAAAAGGTTATCGACCTTACGACGTGTCTCAGTCACCAAAGACGTGCTTTCAGAGGACATGATGAAGGTGGTGCCAGTGATAACCGTGATTTTTTTTTTGAATTTTGTGCATTATTAATATTTGAAACAAGGCTGCGAACTACTGTAGTGGCAAAACACAAACTGAATTGATGAAAATAATTGCTGAAACCGTTCGCGAGGACAATACAGCTGAAATAAAAGATTGCGGATTGATATCCATTTTGGCAGACGCAACAAGCGTCCACAGAAGGAACAACTCTCCGTGGTTGTCAGATTTGCTAAAGAGCTAGCAGTCAAAGAAAGGTTCTCAAGCTTTGTAGACTGTTCAAGAGCTAGAAATGCCTCGTATTTAGTACATATAATTTTGAGCCTGTTAGACAGCTACGGACTTAGCGAATTGTCTGTTGTTGGACAGTCTTATGATGGGGCTAGTGTCATGTCAGGACAAAAAGGTAGTTTGCAAATCTAAATTAAGATGAAACACCCTGCAGCCACATTTTTACACTGTCTAGCTCATAAAATTATCCTGGTTTTGATGGACACATTTTTCACAATCGAAACGTGTACATCCTTTTTCAATGTCATCGAATTCCTTTACCTACGAAGCCATCACAACACGAATTGTTAAAGTGGCTTGAAGAGGCAGTTGGTCTAAACACAAGGCATGGAATGAGAAGTTTAAGCTCGACTCGTTAGTCAATGAGATTTCACAATTGCAAATATGTGATCAATAGCTATGGGACTATGAAAGAGGTTTTAGAGAAAGAAATGAATGAGGGAAAATACAACGACTCAGTTTATTCATTGAGGATCTTTCATTCAATCAGTATTCCTAAATTTGTAGTAAATCTTTTCATCTTTCACTTTTTAGAACGAAAATGTTAAGCACATATTTCCAAACTAAAAACGCAATTCTTAGGGATGGGATAGATCTTGTGAATGGAACACTACTAAGTTAGCGAGAAGACTTGTATGTAGTTTGGGAAAAAATTAAGTCATTCGCAGAAAAGAACTGTCTGACTCTCACATTTATCAGGGGATCGCGAAAACGGAAAACAGCAAAAAGCACTAGTTTCAAAGGTTTTGCTGTTTCATCTAGCCTCGGACACGCAGTTAGGGCTACAAAGATATTCCTGCAAACCAAATGGCTCGAAAAGAATAAGTTACAGTTTTTTTATTCTTGCCAAATTATTTTCGATTTTTCTAGGTTTTCTAGGTAACAAATGTTTGAACCAAGAGATCAGTTTCTTCCTTCTAAGCTTAATATATTCCAATTTTTTTAAAGATATTTTGAAGCTAAGCTATCCTCTTCTTCAAGTATAAGTTGAAATATATTTAGCTTTTAAACGAAAAAATATTCTTACATTTCTAATTATTTCCATTCTATTCCCGATAATTCATACAAGCTTTCTTTCTTAGTGGTCATTGATTCTTCATGTGTAGTTCATACCTACCGTTCACATTATATGCATGTGGTAGTAGCTCATACGTATCCACAAACAAGAAGTTTTCTTGATAATGCATTAGCAAATAATAAAGAATAAATCAACAAATATATAATGTATTAGTAAATTATATAAGTTGTATGAACAGTACGTGTACAAACAAAAAAAAATCATCGCATGTGTTGAACCTTTCAGTCCCTGGCCCCTGCCAGATTTTAAGCCACGGCCCGCCTATGATCGCAGCCCCAAACTCCAAATTCAGTTACAGTGCTGCAGGCACAGCATTTTCTTCATTGATGTTATATGAAATGCTGCTTTCAAAATTTTGTGAAATAAGCAACTGATAACGAATATAATTAACCCGTGTTTTGCTCTCATAAACGTTGAATTTCATACCAGTGGTAATATCTGAAACCTTCTACCATATGAACTATAATGCATTCTTGAGACCAAAGTAAAACGTGGCATTTGAAACAGTTTGGCCGTAATAAGCAGCTCATGTGGTGGAATATGCACTCAAAACCTGCAAGATTCTTCTACTGTTCTTCGACCATTAGTGTTTCTAGCGGTTCAGGTGCGCTAGAGTTTTTTTTTTACATAGAGTTAATGATAACTGAGACATACTCCAACACTCTCCCTAAAACTCTACATGATCAAAAATTTAATTCAATTTTAATTCAAGAAAACAATTTATTGTTTCATTTTAATTCTATTTTTTCTTTCTTAACTAGACCTAGCTTTTCGCTTGGATATATAAATCTTGGCTTTGGCAGACCCTTTATTAGTACATCGGCTACTTGTTCATCAGACTTCAGATACATTACATTTACTTCTGATTTTTCATACAAGTCTCGTACAAAATGATATTTTATGTCTATGTGCTTGCTACGCTGATGAAACTCTGGATTTTTTATCAACTTAATTGCACTCATATTATCAATATGCAAAATATAATCTTTAATTTCTACATCCAAATCGAAAAACAATTTCTTCAACCATAAAATTTCTTTACTAGCGGCGGCTGCACTAATATATTCAGCTTCTGTAGTAGACTGAGCTACGCATTGTTGGAGTTTACTTTGCCGAATAATAGATGCATTTCCATATTTACAAACAATACCTGTAGTAGATTTTCGCGAGTCAGTGTCACCACCAAAGTCAGCATCGCAATAAGCTTCAAAATCACCATCTTTGCAATACAATAATCCTAAAGCGATCGTGCCTTTCAAATAATTGATAGTTCTTTTGACTAAAGCCCAGTGTGCAGCTGTTGGGTTCTCAAGTGCTCTGGATGCACAATTTACAGGAAAACTTATGTCTGGTCTACTAATTACTTGCAAAGATATGAGTGAGCCGACAGCCCCACGATAGGGTACATTACATTCCTTTTTTTGAAAAAGGTTTGTGCTCCATCCAACTTCAATCGGTGTTGAAACAGGGTTAGCATTATCCAAATTAAATTTTTCTATAGTTTTGTTGACTGATAAA
This sequence comes from Nemotelus nigrinus, assembly GCA_947369275.1. NCBI lineage: Eukaryota > Metazoa > Arthropoda > Insecta > Diptera > Stratiomyidae > Nemotelus > Nemotelus nigrinus. The sequence continues at coordinate 96,576,427 of OX376373.1, read as the reverse complement.
TACAGAACCATCTTTTAACCTACGAATTTCAATTCCAACGAAGTTTTTTACTTTTTCTTCAACTGTAGTTTCAAATTCATTATTTAATTCAGATAAAAAATAATTGGCAAGTTGTTCCTGTGTGGCAACCAACAGCCCATCATCAATATAAACAGCCAAGAACATTTTCTCATCTCCGTTTTTATATATATACAAACTGGTATCACCTGTGCTTTTTGGCCGAATTTATTAACAAAATTCGAAAAATGTTCCGTCCAGCACCTTGGTGCTTGTTTCAAATCGTATAAACTTTTGAGTAGTTTGCATACCCTATTCGTTCCATCTACAAAACCTTTTGGCTGCTTCATGAAAATATCCTCATCTAATTTTCCATACAAAAAGGCTGTTTTAATGTCAAACTGACGCAATAGCAATTTACCACGAGCAGCTACACTTAACAGTGCTCTAACTGTATCAAAACGAACAACCGGGCTAAATGTTTCATTATAGTTAATCCCTTTAACCTGAGAATCACTAACCGAGCTTTATAACGCTCTGTACCATCCAGATTTAGCTTTGTTCTAAATACCCAACGACTATCGATAACTTTGTGATTTGTAGGTTTTTCAACGAGTATCCACGTTTTATTTTTATGTAAAGAATCAAATTCATCTTGCATTGCTGTTTTCCATTTTTCCTTATTCTTAGATTTAATAGCTTCATTATAGCTTAGAGGATTGGTCTCAGAGAAAAAGGTGATAGGAGAACCAAAAAAGTCTGGTTGCCTAATCGTGTTCCTATCTCTCAAATTACGGGTCTCTATAGTTGACTTCGAGTCACTCACATCACTATATTCTAAACTCTCCACTTTAGTTTTTGGAATATCGCTGACTTCGGGCTCTGATATTGAAATATCAGGAACACATAATAACCTCGAGTCCATTAAACTACCACGAGCGCGTTGTACATAAACTTTATTAGAGATCAAACTTTCTTCTTTAAACAAAACATCACGACTCAAAATTATATCATGTTTTTCCGGAACGTAAACGCGATAGCCTTTGCCATTTTCTATGTAGCCAACAAAATATCCTTTCATCGACTTTTTGTTAAGTTTAGATCTTTTTTCTTTTGGAATATGCACGAAACATTCTGTACCAAATACTTTAAATTTTGATATATTCATGGGTTTATCATACCATAGCTTAAAAGGAGTTTTATTATCTATTTTCGTTGGACCTGTTCTATTGATAACATACACGGCTCTATTCATTGCTTCAGCCCATAAAAACAGCGGTAATTCTGGTTTTGCATACAGCATTGATCGCGCAGCTTCAACTATAATACGATTTTCACGTTCCGCTACACCGTTGTGTTCTGGTGTGTAAGGAACATTGACAGAATGCTTTATGCCTTTACTCCCCAAAAATACATTTATGTTACTATTAACAAACTCTTTACCACCATCATTATGAATTTCTTTCACAGAGACTCCAAATTAATTTTCGATGCCCACGCAGAATAATTTTAATTTATCAAAAACTTCTGATTTATTACGCAAAAAATAAATTTGTCTAAATCCAGAGAAATCATCTTTGAAAACTACATAATAACGCCGCCTGCCAAGAGATTCAACTTCCATAGGGCCACCGACATCTGTATAAATAACTTCTCTTACTTGCTTAGCGCGTTCAACTTTCTCATGGAAACTTAACCTGTGATGTTTGCCATACGCACAGCCATCACAAAACTCATTTGCATCACTTACGACAAACCCGAATCTTTTTAAATAATTTTCGACATGCCTTTTATTTTGATGGCAAAGCCTTTCATGCCATAACTGAAGTGAATCTAATTTATTTGCAACAAAACATTCTTTAGGAAGTAAAACTCTTAAAATTCATTTTGTATAATGTTCCGCAATCAGAACCTGTGGCCACTATTTCATTGTTACATGTAAATGTACATTTTTTACCGCTATCCGTAATTGCAAAATTGATACCTCGTTTAGCAAAAACTTTAACCGAAAACAAATTTCTTTTCATTTTGGGTACAAACAACACATTGTGCATAGTACCAGGTATCCATTTTCCGTTTACGATAGTTTCTATTTCAATGTTACCTGAACCGTACGCAAATATCTCGTCACCATTACCGAAAGTTACATTCACTGGTTTTTAAAAAAACTCCAAGTTCTGAAACCAGTCACGGCGATACGTCATGTGCTCTGAAGCTCCCGAATCGATCAACCATTGGAATTCGTCTCCATCAGCAGGCCCACTAATACCAGTAAATGCTTGCCTTTCCGCTACATGTTTCTCCGAAATAACGTTACTCCGAGAATTCCTACCATGCATTTTTTCCACTTTCTTCGAACAATTTTTCTGTGAACCACAAAAATGACATCCAAGGCAATTTCTTTTCATGTGACCAGGCTTCCCACAGTTGAAGCAAACGATTTCTGTGCGTTTTCTGAATAAATTCTTCTGGTTGTTCACTTCGTTATAGTTTTTCATCGATTCATTATACCTTTTTGGATTCGATACTAAAGCAACTCGCTCTTCCTGAGCTTGTTGTTGAGTTCTCATATATTCTGACAGCAGTCGCGTAGTTAAATTTTCAAATGTTTTCTTCTTTTCTTCTTCTTTTCTTCCCACGCACTATGGAAATGATTGAATTTTGGTGGTAACGCAGAAAGAACTCGCGCCATTAGCATGGAATCTGTAATTTTAGCATCGAGTGCTTTCATTTTTGTCGCTAGTTGTTCGAGCCTTATGAGGTTATGCGCAACTTTTTCACTATCATCCCACTTGAACTCAAAGAATTGCTTCTGCACTAGTTCTAAATTTTCATCGCTTTTAAGATCAAACACCGCACTCAATTTTAACCACATTTCTTGAGCAGTAGTACAATTCAATAGAAGATCTAACGGTTTTCTCTCTACTGTTGTTACGATCATTTTTCTAGCTGCTTTATCTGCTTTCAAAAATTTCGTGACCTTTGATTGATAATCAGTTTCACCTACCGTTGGCCGCACCAAGACGCCTTTGCAAACATCTAATAAATCCTGATCTTCCTCCAGCAACGTTCGAATGACGAATTTCCAACAATCCCAATTGTCCTTGTTTCGCAGCTTTTCAATTTTGAATCTTTCGATCTCCATAATCAAGATTCAGTATTATAGTTCGATGCACAAAATAATTAATTTTTAGAACAACGAGTCTGGGCCCATAACCTTTTACGGTTTACAGAAAAAAAACTGTTATTTTATAACGTTTATTTCAAAAATCAAAGTTAACAATTGACTGCCCTGTTTGAGTTCTTGATGAGAACCAAAATATAAGCATGACAGTATAAGCATGAGAGCGAAACTTACTAATACAATTAATGTAGAGTTTTTTTTTTTTACATAGAGTTAATGATAACTGAGACATACTCCAACAATTTTATATACATATCTTCCATTCAGAAGAAATATATTTTTTCAAGGTAATCAACACCCCACTGAACTTATGAAAATATATAACCTACCTTGGAAAGATATGACTACGAAAATAGTACCAAAATGCGTGTATATTTTTCCTTGGAAATAAAAAAAAGTCTAGCGCATCAGAACCGCTAGAAATGTAAATTTCCAAGAAATTATCTTTGATCGACTTAAAAATGTGTGAAAACGTTATTCACTTCTTTGTAGTATAGTATCAACCATTTCTTACTCAAAGGAACAAATATCATTTTCTGACAGCATTGGCTATAACACAAATGATGAAAATGTTCAGTGCTGGCATTTGTCGAACGCTGCAGCATTAAGTCTACCCATAACATGCTCGTGTTTAATTAACCTATAATTTGAATTTTGTTTTCATCCAAGGTAAACATCGAACGTTTCAGCGAATAAACTATGTCTGGGGTTTGCCATCCGAAAAATTTCCAAAACTCGGAAAATTTATGTATCGGTTCCTTATTTTATTGTAAATGCTTTGCATGAATACAAAATGGAAGCATCTGCTTATGCAATATTTACGAAATTGTCTGGTTTTTTTGTCTGTAATCATGCGCTAGCACCATAGCTGCTTCACGTTGAGTTAAATCCATCCTGTGAAGTTCGTTTCGATTGAATAGCTGCGCTGGAAGTTATAGGAGTGAATAGAATTTTACGGTTACCATACTCCAAACTTTTCAAATTTTCGAAACCTAAATATTTGTTGTTAACTGTCATTGCAGAATCATTCAAATTTTGAAATTTAATGACAACATCGCTCGATAAAGAAATGTCAATAAATTATAAAATTTATCGTTGCTGATGATTTTCAACTACAGAATTAGAAAAGCAGCAAGATCCACTTATCACATGAATTTCGTTTTGATTTCGTTACTGCATCGGAAGTTATAGGGAAAAAATTCCTTTATTTTCCTGAGCTAATTACAATATTTAGGAGACAAAAATGGCCATAGGTGGCAACCCTATACTAATTTTTCAACCGAATTTCTATGAAATCCATCTTAGAGTAAGGCTCATCTACTGCGTGATTTTTTTTTAAATCTGGTGGCTAAATCGGAGGCTATAGGCCAAAAACCAGCTTTTTTCTCAGCGAGTTTTCAAAATGGCACTACTGTTACAGTATTACCCTATTTCAAAATCACTTCTATCAGACCTGGTTCTAGCTAATTTAAACACGCCCTGTAAATTTCATATTGATCGCATAATCTGATCGTCAGTTCTCGTGAACAGAAGATTTGTCTGCTGAAAATAGAAGAAGAACAACAACTTTATTGAATCAATTACTTTCTTTTATGCGAAATTAATGCAGTTGTTAAGTTTACAATGAGCAATTCATAAAAAGCTGATGCATACATGAAATATTCTTTTATCGTGTAAGTACAATGAATAGTGTGAATTGCTGAATTGCGAAACTGACTGTATCGATATAATTGATTGAGTTTATGCTTGATTCTAAAGTACTACAATTTGTATACAAAGAAAGCTCTATGCACGTAATCAATAATAAATGATTATAACGAATGAAATGAAGTTAAATTAAGTTAATTAAGATTGAATGATTATATTGAACATAAATTTGATCTAAAACTAATCCTTCTGAACAATATCTGAATTCTAGGAAATCATGGACCTACCCATTATATACATCTATGTCCTCCGGAAATTTCAGCTCAATCGGAATTGCCACTCTAGAGATTATCTCCCTTAATCATTTTGCTGATATATATATGTATATATATATATATGTATATATATATATATATATATATATATATATATATATATATATATATATATATATATATATATATATATATATATCTATATATATATATATATATATATATATATATATATATATATATATATATATATGTATATATATATATATATATATATATATATATATATATATATATATATATATATATATATATATATATATATATATATATATATATATATATATATATATATATATATATATATATATATATATATATATATATATATATATATATATATATATATATATATATATATATATATATATATATATATATATATATATATATGACAAATTTTCGCCGATATGGGTTTAATTCTAATTTTCCTTCGGAAATTAGTTACAAGCATTGCAAACACACAAGCCGACTCCAGTGACACAAATATGTGGGTCGGCCGAAAATGAATTTCCCATATGTCAACTTGAATTTTTGGTGCTAGGTGCTAAGAAATTAGTATCGCATATTTCTGCATGACAAATAAGTATGTAGTCCTCGTGCGGAACCAAAAAAATTAATTCGTCTAGTAAGAACCACGAGAAAGTCTAGAGCATTCGCTAGAAAAGGAGAAGAACGAATATGAGGGTCTTAGTGTGATTGGTAAAAGTGAAAACAAAAAAGAGTAGTAGGAAAACCATGCCAAGTATAAACGGTGCTCATAAGGATGATTGAAGATATGGAAGGAATTGTAAAAACCCTAGCGCATCAGAACCGCTAGAAGCACTTATGTTCGAAGAACAGTAGAGGATTTGTACAGGTTTTGAGTGTGTATTCTACCCCTACTTACTTTTCTTACTTAAAACTAATACACCTTAAGTAATAATTAAATCTAAGCTCATTTTAATTTCGGTGACTTCATCGAAATTGACAGCGATAAAAAGTTGTTAGGGGTTTTCATCCGAAAACTGTGCAGATCTCAGAAAATTTAAACATTGTTTACTTATTTTCATTTTAAATGTTTGCGATGAAATTACCAAATGCAAGCATTTATTGGAAAGAAAATAAAATTAGCATTTATTGGACCGAAAAATGGCCTAGTGCTGGCAGCCCTTTGTTAGCACCGTAGCAAAAAATATGTCGCATCTGCCTTACGTTAAAGTCAACCTGCTGTGCGAATTTCATATTGACCCAATGGCTGCATTGGAAGTTATATGGATGCAAAGAAATCTAAGGTTACCATTCGCAAAAGTTTTCAAATTTTCTAGATCTTAATACTTGGTGTTTATTTTCACTATAAGATCATTACAATTTGAATATTCTATGATAAAATCGCTTCTTTAAAGTATGCCGAAAAATACAAAAACGAACATAGCTGGCAACCCTATCATTATTTTGAAATTAAAATTCTACTGAATATTGTTTACAATAAGTTTTACCTGCCATTTGAATTTTGTTATGATTCAATGACTGTACTGGAAGCTATAGGGTAAAGAGTTTTATTTTAATCAGGATTTTTTTCAAATTTAAGTCAACAAAATTACCACAGCTGGCGGCTCGAACTGTGTTAATTTTGTCAAAATCGAATGACTGAATCAGAATTTATAGAGTCAAAAGCAGTTATTGTTCTTAGTGATTTTTCAAAATGGCTTCACTGGCACAAAATTGCCCTGAAGTCAAAATAACTTCTGTCAGACCTGGTCCTTTTTAAAACCAATACATTCTGTAAATTTCAATCAATTCTGATTAATGTATCGTGAGTTTCCGTGAACAGAAGTTTTTGATGCTAAAAATATAGGTTAATTGGGAAAGGGTTAATAGGCGTGCCCGTTATAAAATTTCAAATTTTTTACTTTGGCTGTGTAGACAAGGTATGAGATTTATATATGATTGGCTTTTTTTTCCAAAAAAACGATATTTTTTCTGGAGAGCCCATGATTTGAAGGTTTTCACTTTCAGCGCCTGCCCTAGCTACAGAGTTGCCAACATGCTCATCAAAAGCTACACAAATTTACAACTTAATAAAATCATTATGTTCCGAAAGTTTCATTATGATTTAATCAAATTGACTGTATCGATAATTGATTGAGTTTATGCTTGATTCTAAATTACTACAATTTGTATACAAAGAAAACTCTATGCACGTAATTAATAATAAATGATTATAACGAATGAAATGAAGTTAAATTAAGTTAATTAAGATTGAATGATTATATTGGACATAAATTTGATCTAAAACTAATCCTTCTGAACAATATCTGAATTCTAGGAAATCATGGACCTACCCATTATATACATCTATGTCCTCCGAAAATTTCAGCTCAATCGGAATTGCCTCTCTAGAGATTATCTCCCTTAATCATTTTGCTGATATATATATGTATATATATATATATATATATATATATATATATATATATATATATATATATATATATATATGTATATATATATATATATATATATATATATATATATATATATATATATATATATATATATATATATGTGTATATATATTTAATTTTACTCTCCAATTTACAAACTAAAAGAATTTTCTCGTGGTTCTTTTTTTTTGTCAAAAGTTATCGCATCTAAAAAATTTTAAATTTTTCTGTTCTCTTTTTAGGCACCTAGCGCACACACGGGGTTATAAAATTCCAAAAAAAAAACTATCTGATTCACAAATAAAACAAGTTCAAAATTTGTTTTGCTACCTTAATTTTTGCAAAAATTATTTGCGTACGGAGAAATAGGTATTTTAAAAATATCACTAAAAAGGCCGCCGGCGCCAAATTGTTAAAGATAATTGACATTTAATGAAACCTGGACCTATTCTGCATACACAGCAATGTACCCTGAAAGTTTCAGCTCAATCAGATGGCGCGTTCCCGAGAAATAGTCTATGAGTTTTTAGCCGAATCGATTTCAATACTGTTGAAATAATTTAAAAATTCGCGCCTTCCTTCTTGACACATATGAAGTTGTGTGTAATACTAAGAAAACATGAATTACGCCATTTTTGTTTTTATACAATTTTACTTTCTTCTTACTTGTGCTCTCCTTCAGAGAAGCTGTGTGTGCTTACTAGTGTCAAAATAAAATCTTTTTGAAGTAGTATAAAATCAGTTTTTCACTAAACAATCTCAACAGGTTATGGCCCAGATCATGCTTATTAAAAGTTATACTTGATCGTTTAGTCACAAAGGTATTTATTTGATTTTATTTCGTTTCCAATTCACCGTATTGCTAGTGCACTTGAAACGCACAGCTCGAAAATGGAAAGTCTCAGCCAAGTAATGCCCAAGTTTGCTGGAAAGAATTACCGACAATGGGCCTTTTTAGACTTGTATTCTTGATACAGTCATATAACCGGTTTTCTGGGCAAGAGGCAGAAGAATCGAGGGGAAATCTCTACAAAAAGTGATGCACTTGGAGAGAATTTTTCCTAACGTTTGAAACTGATTGAAACTGATGCAAATCAATAACACAACTATAAACATAGTTCACGAATCAGAAATTTTTCATGAAACACTCAAGTCGAAATGAGAAAACAACAACACGCACATATTCATATGCATAATCGGTATATGAACGGTTCCGTTGCTGAAGAATACAAGTGTGGAAATGTTGATTGTTGTAAAACCATTTTCAGGAGTGTATCAAGAATATAAGTGTGAAAAGGCCCAATGGCGATTCCAACTAAACTGTGCTCTTAAAGCAAAAGGGCTAATGGATACAGTGAAGGAAGAGCTGAAAATCGAAGACGATGAAACGAAAAAGAAGCACGAAGCAAAAGATGCTCAAGCGATGTTTCTAATTACATCAGCGATGGATTTTGAACAAGTTACTCTTATAGAAAGTTGTGCGACTTCAAAACAAATACTAGAAAAGCTCGATGCAATTTACGACAAAAAAAGCGAAATGACGAAAATGATGTTATATGAACAATTCAGTGCATACAAAATGACAAGTGGTGACTCAGTTTCCTCGCACATTGCCAAAATCGAAAATATGGCACAACAACTTCGCGAATGTGGTGAAACTATTAGTGATATAGCTGTAATCACAAAAATTGTTGGATGTTTACCGGATAAATATAGAACATTTCGACAAGCATGGCTCTCGCTGGATGAACAGAGACAAACGATAAATAATCTGACGGCAAGATTATTAGATGAGGAATCCTGCTTTAATAAATATGATTAAGCCACAGCGCTTACAACAACAAAATACAAAAAGAGAAACATCAGATGTTATAATTGCAACAAAAAAGGTCACATTGCACGCGATTGTTATGCACCTAAACGTGGTGTGCGTGCTACAAATAAAACCTGTTCAAATGCAAAAGGAACTGCATTTAATGCAATTGATAACAGTGCGCTAGAAATATCATCAGCTGATACTTGGATATTAGATAGTGGAGCGTCTGCTCACATGACTTTTCGGCGTGATTTTTATTGCACTTTCAACGAATATGACGACATTAATTCATACGTTACGTTAGGTAATAATGAGAAGTTATCTGTGAAGGGAATAGGAACAGTGAAAATAAAATGTTTAATAAACGGCAACTGGTTGAACTCAGTGATTGAAAATGTGTGGTACGTACCACACCTTCGTAAAAACTTATTTGCTGAAGGTATTCTTACGTCGAAGAATATGAAAATCATTAAAGAAGGTGAATACGCGAAAATAAGTGAAAATGGCTTTATAGTTGCGTGTGCTGTGCGTACTACAAACAATTTGTATAAAATGCTCATTAAAGCTGAAACACTTGAAGCAGCTTCAGCTGATTTAAAGATGTGGCATGAAAGACTCGGGCACATAAATGCAAACGCGATACGGAATATGGTGCAGAAAAATCTCGTGAAAGGTGTAAAAATTAATATGTTTAATAAAATCTTCTGTGAAGCTTGTGCCTTTGGCAAACATCATAGACGTCCATTCAAACACACAGTGAACCATTGTTATTCTAAAGGCGATACAATTTATACTGATCTATGCGGTCCAAAGGACACTTGTTCAGTTAGTGGTGCGAAATATTTTATTACATTCACGGATGAATATTCTAATTTTCGCATAGTAAATTTTCTTAAATATAAATCCGATGCTTTAACTTCGTTCAAAAACATTATAAATTTAATTGAAAACAAATACAATGTTAGTGTTAAAACATTGCGTGCCGACAACGGGCCTGAATTTCGAAATGAGCTTTTTCAAGAATACTTAAACATGAAACGTATTCAATTAGAGTGTACAGCGCCGTACACTCCACAGCAAAACGGTGTTAGCGAACGCAGTAACCGTACTATCATAGAATGTGCGCGTTCTATGTTACATGCTAGAAAATTGCCTAAGTACTTGTGGGCCGAAGCACTGAATACGGCAGTTTATTTACTTAATCGTGTATCATGCAATTCCAAAGAAACCCCATACAAAAAGTGGACTGGAAGAAAACCATATTTATCTATGGTTCGACAGCCTATGTTCATGTTCCGAAGCAAAAACGAAGCAAGTTAGCTGCAAAGAGTCAGAAACTCATACTAGTTGGCTACGACGGAAATTCGACAAACTACCGGTTATTTGATAAAATAAGAAGATCTGTAACGATTTCCCGTGACGTATTGTTTAATGAAAGTGAATGCAAAGAAGACGAAGACAATATGGAGAACAAGTATGTGGACATTAGCAAATTTATTGAAATTTCTGATGACGATAGCCCGATCAAAGAACCTGAAAAAGCAGGGACAAAAGTACTGGAAGTTGGAGAATTGAAATCACAAGAAACAATAGCAGGAGAAATTACTGTTGAAAATAGTAATATTAAGAATAAGAAAGTGCAAGCAAATGAAAAGAATATTCAAGGAAGTGAGTTGCCAACAAGAAATTTACGACCGAGAGAAACACTTCGACCACCCGATAATTTTGTAGTAAATGTTACAGAACTCAACGTGCCGAAAACGTATAAGAAAGCAGTTACTGGAAAATATGCTGATCTTTGGACGGAATCAATTAAAGAGGAATTGCGGTCTCATGCGGAAAACAACACTTGGAATCTAATTGAGAAACGAGATGGTATGAATATTATTGGATGTAAATGGGTTTTCAGGATAAAGGAAGATGGAAATAGATCCAGATTTAAATCGAGATTGTGTGCGAAAGGATTCGCGCAAAGGGAAGGCATTGACTATGAAGAAACTTTTGCTCCTACTATCAGGTACGATACAATTAAAATCCTACTATCTGAAGCAGTAAAGCATGATTATGAAATGATCCAGTTTGACGTGAAAACTGCATTTCTTTACGGAGAAATAAAAGAAGATATATTTATGGCAGTCCCAGAAGGGCTAAATGCTGAACCTGATAAGGTGTGTAAACTGAACAAATCTTTATATGGATTGAAGCAGGTTCCGAGATGTTGGAATACAACATTTGATAAAATTTTGAGAAAGTACGGCTTGAAGTCAAGTTATGCAGATCGCTGTGTATACACAGGTTTCATTAACTTTTCGAAAGTTCACTTGTTACTTTATGTTGATGATGGCTTGCTTTTATCAAAAGATAGACATGCTTTAAATAAAATACTTTCAGATCTCAATACGAACTTCAATATTACCATTATAGATGAACCTAAAAACTTTGTTGGTCTACAAATCGAAAGAAATCGAAGCAAATCTACGATTTTCATTCATCAATCGAACTACACGGTTCAAATCATACAAAAATTTAATCTTCAGGATGCCAAACCGATTAGTGTGCCTGCAGACCCTCATACAGTTTTGCAACGAGAAGACGATAAAACACATTGCCTTGATGTTCCGTATCGAGAAGCAGTTGGATCTCTTATGTTATTGGCGGTGTGCAGCAGGCCAGACATCATGTTTGCTGTAAGCTCAGTTAGTCGTTTTCTTAATAATTTCAACCGTAGCCACTGGAATTCGGTACAACGTATCCTAAAATATTTAGTTGGAACCAAAACATATGGGCTTTGTTATTCCGGTGCAGAAAGTGACAAAACTATAGCCTACAGTGATGCGGACTATGCAAACGATGTGGATACGCGCCGCTCTACGACAAGAAGCGTTCTATTGAAGAATGGTGCTGCAGTGACATGGAACACTCAAAGACAACAATGTGTCGCTCTATCAACGACAGAAACGGAATTCATGACCGCCTGTTCTACAACAAAGGAGATCTTATGGATAAAGCAGTTGCTGGTAGATATTCATGAGTTATGTGCTGATTCGATAGATTTACTTATTGATAATCAAAGTGCAATTAGCCTTATTAAAAATTAAGATAATCATAAAAGATGCAAGCATATTGACATCAGATATAACTTTATTAAAGAGAAATATAACGATAAAGTCATAAATTTAAAGTACATTTGTTCAGAAAAACAATTGGCAGACATTTTTACAAAGACTCTAGTAAAAATTAAATTCGAAGAGAATGTAAAACTAATTGGAGTAGTCAATCGTCAATAAGGTCTTGCTGATATTTTTGCATTGAAATATTCCACTCAAAATGTATTATTCATTGTATGAAAGGAAGGCACAAATTTGGTGGGAGTGTTGAAATAATTTAAAAATTCGCGCCTTCTTTCTTGACACATATGAAGTTGTGTGTAATACTAAGAAAACATGAATTACGCCATTTTTGTTTTTATACAATTCTACTTTCTTATTACTTGTGCTCTCCTTCAGAGAAGTTGTGTGTGCTTGCAAGTGTCAAAATAAAATCTTTGTGAAGTAGTATAAAATCAGTTTTTCACTAAGCAATCTCAACAAATACTAATGTTCTTTGAACATAAGTAAAAATAAAGCATTATAATTCATTAACGTTATATAAGTTTATTCGATTGTAAATGAAATAAATAAATACCAGTTCAAATCACAAGCATTAACTGTGATTTGAGCAGGTATTTATTTATTTCATTTACAATCGAATAAACTTAAATAATCTCAATAAATTATAATGCTTTATATTTACTTATGTTCAAAGAACATTAGTATTTGTTGAGATTGTTTAGTGAAAAACTGATGAACCAAAGCATATTAAGCAGAGCCATTACAAATTAGTTAACTCAAAAAAATCTTCAAAATAAAGAAACAAACGTAAAGGATATAATTTAAAAAGTAATTGACAAATTTATTATTCGTTTTTATACATATAATAAATCAGTTCTATGTTTTTAAGTTGCCACAAAATCATCGAACATTTTGTTGTAAAAGTTACCATTGCCATTAATTCTTCAACCAAATTTTGTTAAATTGCTAATAGCGACAAATTATTTAAACGCGATTGAGCCGTATTATTTCTACATATATAGTCAGATTTTATTCCATTCAAAATTACACAGATACGATTAAACAAAAAAACCCTATCACTGTATTGAGATGAAAGTTCTACTGAATATTGCCTAATATAAATTGTTTTTAATGTGTACCAATTTTTTCTAGCTTGTAAAAACTCTCCTCTTCAGTGTCACTGAAGAAGAAGGCAAATTACCCTCAAAATATCGATGTTTGTCACAAAAAACTAAATATATCTAGCTTCGAAAGGAAAAATTGGTTATTTTTTAAATAGCCTAATGTAAGTTTAATTTGGCATTTGTATTTAGTTATGATTCAATGACTGTACTGGAAGCTATAGGGCAAAGAACTTTGTTTTCCTCAGGAATTTTCAAAATTTAAGACTGAATTTCGTCAAAATTGAATGACTGAATCAGAATTTATAGGCGCAAAAGCAGTTATTGTTCTTCATCACTTTCAAAATCGCTTCTACCAGACCTGGTCCTACTAAAGAACAATATATTTTGTAAATTTCAACTAATTCTGATTATCGGATCGTGAGTTTCCGTGAACAGAAATTTTTGATGCTAAAAATATACGTAAATTGAGAAAGGATAACCAGGCGTGCCCGTTGTAGAATTTCAAATTTTTTACTTTGGCTATAGAGACAAAGCATAAGACTTATTCATTAGTGGCTTTTTTTCCTAAAAGCGATAATTGCTCAGCAGATTCGATGATTTAAAGGTTTTCACTGTCACTGCCTGCCCTAGCTACAGGGTTGCCAACATGCTCATTACAAGCTACATGAATTTACAACTAAATAACATCAATACGTTCTAAAAGTTTCATAATGATTGAATAGCTTTAAAAAAAAGCTTTTTTAAAAATTTTCAAATTTTTCCGTTCTCTTTTTAGGCACTTAGCGCATATATGGGGTTAAAAATTCCAAAACATAATCTGATTCACATGTAAAGCACGTTCCAAATTTATTTTCTTAACTTCATTTTTGCAAAAATTATTTGTGGACGGAATCATAGGTATATTGAAAATATCACTAAAATGGCTGCCGGCGCCAAAGGGTTAAAGATAATTGACATTTAGGATGGCGCGTTTCGGAGAAATAGTCACATAATTTTTTTGATGATATATATATCTATATATATATATATATATATATATATATATATATATATATATATATATATATATATATATATATATATATACAGGGTGTTTGGTACTAAATGAACACTTATTTAATGTATTGCACTTGATTGCAGTTGTACCGAGTTTTGAGATATTTTCTTCGAAACACAAAATTTTTTAATTTTAACCCCGAAAATTCTGTGTTCCAGGTCGTTTTCCTTAGAAAACCTCATTATAATGTGCCACTTTCATTTAAATATTTTGATAAGCCATATTACTGGCTACAAAAGTTGCATACATTTTAATGACTTAGATTCTACAGTTTCGCAAGTATTGAGCGAAAATAAATATCGCTTAAAAACTAAATATGTCATAAAACGGTCCTCCTTGAAAAAACAAAGTTTAATATGCTAGTCGTACTAAAGTAATTTAGTACCCATTTATTGCTATTTAAAGTATCAATAAACTTAACTATATTTTAATTAGTTTCAACATAATTGATGCACCTACCTAGATGTGACAGGTAAAAGCATGTCCAGTTCTTCGCCTTTATTAGTAGGATACTTAAAAAATTGAAAACGCATAAAAACAGAACCACTTTCAAATTCTTGTAAGTTTCAGTGCATTACTCGAACAACAAGATCTAAATAAAATTTACGAAAATACATGGAAAATGCCTCGCTACACTAACGAAGAATATGGAGATATTTTGGACGTCTATGGGGAGTGCCGAGGAAATTCAGCAGCGGCGCAATCTTTGTATCATCAGAGATACCCCCATCGACGGATTCCTGGAAGGAGAGTGTTTCAACAACTTTACGCAAGGATTCGGGAAACGGGTAACGTCAGAACGAGCCGAGTAAACGCAAATCCTACAACTGCAACCGCTGTACGGACCGAAGAAGAAATATTGCATGCAGTGGAATCTGACCCATCAACCAGTATTCGACGCTTAGCGTTACGGTTTAACGTATCTAGCTGGAAAGTTTGGAGTATTTTGAAAGCAGCCTGTCTACATCCTTACCATCACACACCATTTCAGGAGCTCCTACCCATCGATTTGCCCAAAAGGATGGAATTCTGCAATTGGCTCCTTGAGAGACAATTAGACGACGAAAATGTTGTCAACAGCAATCTTTGGACGGATGAGTCTTTATTTACGAGGCACGGTATCACAAACCACAATTTACACACGTGGGCTGAGAACAATCCAAAAACTGCAAGAACGTCATCATTTCAGCATAGATTCAGCGTAAATTTAGGGGCAGGAGTGATTGGCAATAATTTGATTGGGCCTTTTAGGCTCCCGCCTACCCTAAATAGTACCAGCTACTTGCATTTTTTAACACATGATCTGCAGGACTTGTTGGAAGATATTCCTCTGCAATGATTGGTTTGCATGTTTTACCAACACGATGGTGCTCCAGCTCATTACGGCCGACCAGTCATAGATTGGTCGAATTCCAACTATCCCAATCGCTGGATCGGTAGAAATGGACCAGTACACTGGCCTGCGAGGTCTCCTGATCTGACTGTAATGAATTTTTTTGTATGGGAACGGATGAAGGACCTTGTGTACGCAATGGAAGTATCCACTTTAGAAGAACTAAATACCAGGATCGATGATGCTGCAACAGAAGTGAGGCAACAGCTGAGAGACATGAATATGAAAAGAACGCTTGCCAAAGGAGCTTTGGCATGTATTCAAAATGAAGGTGGCAATTTTGAACACTTACTGTAGATTAAAAATTTTGAAATAAAGCATAAAAACCATTATTAAATACTTTCAGTTCAAGAAAAAAGTGTAGATAGACAACGAGGGTCACTTTATGGCATATTTAGTTTTTCAGCAATATTCATTTTCGCTTAATACTTGTGAAATGGTAGAATCTAAGTCATTGGAATGTATGCAACTTTTGTAGTCAGTAATATGGCTTATCAAAATATTTAAATGAAAGTGGCACATTATGATGAGGTTTTCTAAGGAAAACGACCTGGAACACAGAATTTTCGGGGTTAAAATTAAAAAATTTTGTGTTTCGAAGAAAATATCTCAAAACTCGGTACAACTGCAATCAAGTGCAATACATTGTGCAAAGGTAATTTTATTGTCTAATAAACGCGGTATAAAACTTTGAGTTGTGATAATTAGTTTTCAAGATATAACGATTCAAGTGAGTCAGAGTACCGGTCCGAACAAGTTTTTTTGAACACCCTGTAACTCCGTAGGTTTTGAAATCCGGACCATCCTGTAGAACGATTTTTTACTCAAAATATGTCAAAGAACGCCTCCTTAAAATAGTGTTCATTTAGTACCAAACACCCTGTATATATAGGGTGTATTGTACGCGGTGGACACTTTTGTAAGGAGGCATTCCTTGATATATTTTGAGCAAAAAATTGTTCAACAGGGTGGTCCGGTTTTCAAAATCTACGGAGTTGCAGGGTGGCCAATAAAAGTGTTTCGGACATGTATCCTGACTCACTTAAATCATAATATCTTGAAAACTAATAATAAAAAAGCATAGTTTTATGGCTTGTTTTTTTATGGAATCAAATTACCTTTAATTTGATGTAGCACCTTAAATTGTAACTGTACCTGATTTTGAGATATTTACTTTAAAACACAAAATTTTGGCACTTCTACCCCGCAAATTCGGTGTTCAATGTCGTTTTTCTCAGAAAATCTCATGAAAAGATACCATTTTAATTTAATTTTTTTATAGACCATATTATTGGCTATAAAAAATGCGTAAAAACTTATGACTTAGATTTTACCATTTCGCAAGTAGTAAGCGCAAATACATATCGCTTAAAACTGAATGTGACATAAAGTGGCCCTCGTTTTCGATATACACTCTTTGCTTGAACACAAAGAAATTATTAAAGGTTTTTACGCTTTATTTCAAAATTTTTGAGCTACAGTAAATGTTCAAAATGGCCACCTTCATTTTGAATACACGCTGAAGTTCGTTTCGCAAGCGTTCTTTTCATATTCATACTTCTCAGCTGCTCCTTCACTTCTGTTGCAGTCGCATCGATCCTGGTATTTAGGTCTTCCAATGTTGATACTTCCGTTGTGTAGACAAGAACTTTCATCCATCCCCATACAAAAAAATCCATAATTGTTAGATCAGGAGATCTCGCAGACCAGTGAATTGGTCCATTTCTACCGATCCAGCGATTGGTATAATTGGAATTCAACCAATCTCTGACTAGTCGGCCATAGTGAGCTGGAGCACCATTGTGCTGGTAAAACATGGAAGCCAATCGTTGCAGCAAAATTTCCTCCAATAAGTCCAGCAGATCATGTCTTAAAAAATGTAAATAATTGGTACTATTTAAAGTAGGCGGGAGCCTAATAGGTCCAACTAAATTGTTACCAATCACTCCTGCCCATAAATTTACGCTGAATCTATGCTGAAATCATGAAGTCCTTTTTGCGTGTAGATTGCTCTCAGCCCACGTATGTAGATTGTGAGAGTTTGTGATACCGTCCCTGGTAAATCAGGACTCATCCGTCCAGAGAATGGTGTTCCAAAAATGTTCGTTGTCTAATTGTTTCTCAAGGAGCCAATTGCAGGATTCCATCCTTTTGGGCAAATCGATCGGTAGTAGCTCCTGCACTGGTATGTGATGATAGGGATGTTAACGGGCTGCTTTTAAAATACTCCAAACTTTCCGCGTAGACACGTTAAACTGCAACGCCAATCGTCGAATACTGATTGATGGGTCAGTTTCCATTGCAAGCAGCATTTCTTCATCGGTCTGTTCAGCGATTGCAGGCGCAAGATTTGCGTTTACTCAGCTCGTCCTAACGCTGCCAGTTTCCCAAATCCTTGTGTATAGTTGTTGAAACACTCTCCGTCCAGGAATCCGTCGATGGGGATATCTCTGTTGATACAAAGATTGCGCCGCTGGTGAACTTTCCCGACACTTTCCATATACGTACATAATATCTGCATATTCGTCATTAGTGTAGTGAGACATTTTGAATTTATGTTTGAAATTTTAGTGATATCTTCTAGTTCGAGTAATGTACTGAAACTCACAATAATTTGAAAGTGGTTCTGGTTTTTTAGGGTCTTAATTTTTTTACGTATTCCATTAATAAAGACGAAAAACTGCACCCAATTTTACATCTAGTTAGGTCAGAACCGCTAGAAAACTGAATCTCGAAGAAATAGCTAAATCTACTTATACTTTGTATTTCGTTCTCATCACGGGATTTCATCGGAAGTTTCAGCGGTTAAACGTTGTTTGAGGCTACCATCGAAACATTTTTCCAAACTCGAAAAATTAAAAATTGGTGCCTTATAACTATTGCAAATGCTTTACATAGAAATAGCCAGAAACGTGGAGAAATATCTGTCTCATACATGTATTTCCAAAAACGAAAGCAATTTATAGATAAAACGCAGGCTAGAGCCATCTAAAAGCAAAATGAGAACATTCTAGAACCAAGACATAACTAGATCTCATATGGCAACGGAAATGCACAATAGTCTTCTAGAAACCAGATCAAGAACCTTCAAGACACAAATCCAGAATAGCCTAGACACATGCAATAGAAATTCACCTGACCAAAACGAGTATTAATATCGCCGCAAGAGGTCCTAGCAGCTAGTTAGTATGCAGCGATAGTAAGTGTACATCGATAGTTAGTATACAGCGACATTTAGTATCAAGCGACAGTTAGTATAGAGTGAAAGTTTGATATTGAGAATTGTCCGATACAGCGAACTAACTGTATCCGGGCGCGGTTTTTTTTTAAAAACGATAAAGTATAAAATTGTTACAGTGCGTTTGTTAATAGTGTGCTCGAAATTTCATGTTTAAATAAAACATTGATAAGTTTTATGAAATGAAACAGTTTTATTTCGCAAACGGGGGGAATATCGAATCCACGAAAGGTGTTTTAAGGATAAAACACAACAATATGTTCTGTTTTTAAAAGTAAACCAAAAAAATTCTAACTAAACTAATGTATAGATATACTATGTATTTTTTTTCCCCCTAGTGTAGATGGCAAAAAAAAAATCTGCTTATCAGATTCCGAGTCGGGACCCGCCTAAGCACTGCTTCGACCCGGTCGTGCTGACTCACCCATTGGTAACCACGGACTTCAAGAACTACCACAGCTTATGGGTCGGTAAGACAATCCTCCTCCCGCTTTATGCGCAGCACTTTCTCAACGTATGTTGAGATTGCGCGCCAGTTCGACTCGTTTCGCAGCATTGCATCCACGATCGTCTCAGGCGCTACCAGGCCGATCGTGGACTCAATGGTGCGCCTCAAACTTGCGAAGCAACTGCACATAAAGAATGTGTGCTGAGCATCATCGAGCTCAGTCACACAGTACCGGCAGTACGGTGTGACCACCTTACCCATTCTGTTCAGGTATTTCCTGAAGTAACCGTGCCCCGTCAAAAATTGACAAAGGTAAAAGTTTACCTCTCCGTGACTCCGGTTAAGCCAAGGCTCAATAAGACCAATTAGCTTAGCCGTCCAGCGTACTTTATCAGTTTCACTCCAACGTTGTTGCCAAAGTTGGAGGGTCAGTGTACGCGCGTGCGTCAAAGCCTCCGTTCTGTCCAGGTCTGAGCGAAAGAGGTACTCTTCCATGCGTTCTTGCGCTAGCAGATCGATCGGGATTACTCCCGATACAACCATCACAGCCTCTTCCGAGACCGTGCGGTAGCTACAGGCGATTCGCAGGGCACCCCTGCGCTGGACACTGGCAATGCGCTTTCGGAACTTCCTAGTTCGAAGCGCATCTCCCCAAATTTCGGCGCCATATAGCAAGATGGAATTGGTCGTCTCCATCAGCAGTCTCCGCCTCGTCTCACTGGGTCCGCCAACGTTGGCCATTAGCCTACTCAGCGAAGTTACGACTACTAGAGCCCTATCACATGCCCTGCGGATATGATCCCAATACGTCAGCTTGGTGTCCAGGATCACTCCCAGATACCTGGCCGACTTGCTGGTCTGGACCTCAACGGAGCCAACTGTCATGGGTATGACAGTTGGTATCCTCCGCTTCGTCAGCATGACAATCTCTGTCTTTGAGACTGCCAACTGGAGGCCGTGCTCAGTCATCCACCGACCCACTCTTCTCATAACTTGATTAAGTCTAAGTTGAGCGAAATCGGCAGATCTAGAAGTGATAACAGCTGCGACGTCATCAGCGTAACCTACTAGGAACACATCCGCAGGCATTTCCAGGCGCAGCAGATCATCGTTCATGATATTCCAGAGGTCAGGTCCTAAAATCGACCCC
Organism: Nemotelus nigrinus; assembly: GCA_947369275.1. Classification (NCBI taxonomy): domain Eukaryota; kingdom Metazoa; phylum Arthropoda; class Insecta; order Diptera; family Stratiomyidae; genus Nemotelus; species Nemotelus nigrinus. The sequence goes on along the minus strand of OX376373.1, from coordinate 96,555,502 downwards.
TGTGCCGCACCTGAGGTGACAGGCCTCTTTCTGACTCCGTCCTCTGTGTCGTAGAGCAACCATCGGTCCCCGAGGTAGTCCCGCATCATGGCCAGCAAGTAGCCAGGGATACTGAACCTCTCCTCAAGGGCCCGAAGGATGTCTGTCCACCTCGCCGAGTTGAAGGCGTTTTGCACGTCAAGCGTTACCAACAAGACGACTGGTCTGGCTTGATGACATGCCTCTTCCGCTCTTGCTACAGCCCCAACAACCTCTGAGATGGCATCGATTGTTGAATTCCCTTTCCGGAAGCCGTGCATCCTGCAAGAAAGGCCCCGGGGCCTTTCGGTTCTTCATCCTGAACACCGCATTGCTCAGCTCCTCGTCCGTAAAAAGAGGAACATCCGCCTGGGTCACGAGTATGGGCGCATCAATCCTTGGCGGATGCACCGGGAATAGCGAACCAACGATACGCTCCATGGATATTGCATCCATGAGAGTGCTAGGTCGCATGCAGCCAAGTCTGCGAGTGACCAATTTGTGGCCATCTCCCCACGAGTCTGAGTTGACTTCCTCACAAAAAGCCTGCCATTTGGCACGTTTACTCCTCGTGATGGCCTTGGTCAGCTCCTTCTTTGCCGCAATGTGGGCAGCAGATAGCTCAGCCACTCCCGGCCTATTTCTGGCTCGCTGTGCCCTGCACCTGCATGCCAAAGCGATGCGCCGTAGCTCGGCAATTTCTTTGTTTCACCAGTACGCATGTTGCCTCCTACGAAAGGGCTTCCGTTTGGGCATTGAAGCCTCACACGCCCTGCGAATCCACCCCATGGTGCTATTAACAGTGGCCTCTACTGCTGCACGAGTCACTGGGGTCTCAGATATTAGAGACTCCCCTCCCAAGCTCGAAACGAGCGATGCGACCATCTCGTTTCTGTTAAGTTTAGCGGCATTCCAGCCTAGCCACTTACAGGAAGAGCCTTGGCGTCTTTGCCTACTCTCAGCAATTTGGAAGGTGATGTAATTATGATCACTTGCAGTGTAATCTTCCATCACCTTCCAATCGCTGACGAGTGCCGCGAGTCTCTCCGATGTCATGGTGACAGCGGGAATGGATTCGCCGAAACCGGGCCTTCGGAATGTTGGTGTTGAACCCGTATTCAATACCAACAAACCCAACCTCGATACCATCTCAACTATGCGCCGTCCGCGAGTGTTTTCAGTGGACATGCCCCACTTCAATGCCCTTGCATTGAAGTCACCCCCTACGATGACATTACCAGCGATGCCACGGAGAGAGTCTTCCAGTGAGCTAAGTTTGACTCCGAATTCCTGCATTGAGTCATTCGGAGACAGGTAGCAGCTCACAAAGGTGATCCCTCCGTATGTCATCCACACGTGACCGTTCCCTGAGCCGCGGGCGCCAATGCGAGCCCTCTGCCCGTCAGCGATCCAAATCGCCGCATACCCCGTAGCATCTGCCAGCCAAACGGACGAATTCCTCCCCCTATAAGGCTCGCTGATCAATATGATCTGAGCCTTATTTTCGCGGACTAGTTGCGTTAAGAGGTCGTCCGCAGCTCTGCAGCCCTGCAAGTTGCCTTGAAGGAATCTCATGTCCTACCCTGCTTTTTCTTGGCATCGAGTGCGTCTCTGAAAACCCGACACGCACTCGATCCCATCAGATGCTTAGTGCCATCCGCGCCATGTTTCTCAGTGCATAATATGCACTGAGCCTGCGCAGAGCAGTCTGCTGCCCGGTGGCCAACCTGTCCACACTTCCAGCAGCTGGCGCTCCGGTCTGAACCCTTACAGCTACATCTTGTGTGGTCGTAGCCTAGGCACCGGTAGCAGCGTGTCACCTCAGCCCACCTTCGCACTCGGGCACTTATCATTCCTACCCGGACTCGACCAGACTTGAGGATTTTGGATGCTGGTGCCTCATCCAGCTCCACCACGGCTTTCCTCTGTTCCCTTGTGTTGGGAGTGAAGAGTGTGGTTTTCACCTCGCCGGCTCCTTCCTCTCCAGCCTCGCGTTTGATGGAGGATGTCACCTCTTCACTAACTGTGAGGCAATCGAGGTCGAGAAGCTCGATCTTGACTCTAGGAGTCACAAGCTTCACGTCCCCCTGGCCATCTACGGCGGCCCGGATCGAATCCTGCAATTTCGCGCGGTCATCACAGCGCGCGATCTCCAAAAGGACCCCTCCTTCTGCTGTCTTTCTGATACGCTTTACTAGCGTTTACTAGCGTTGGCGGATGGCCCCCAGGACCTCCGCGTAAGTCTTCCCCGGAGCCGGTTTTACTAAAACAGCGTCTATTTTTTTCCCTCGCCGTCTTTGTCTGTTATTCTTCTTCTTTGTTTTCTTCGGCACTGCTTTCTAACCGCCCTGTGGTGTACACTCTTTCGGAGCCTTTTCCGGCCCAACGGGTGTCACTGGTGTTTTTGTGATGCTGCCCTTTTTCTTTTTGTGGGTCACCGTCATCCACTTTTTGAGGTCAGAAACTGGCACCTCCTTTCTCACCCGGACTTCCTGAATATCTTCAGGGCTAGATTCAGCCACGCGCTTATTTTGTCGTGGCCGATTTACTCCCGGGGCCTCTATAAGAGTGGCTGACTCAGCGATCTTTTCCTCCAAGACCCGCTGGTAGTCTACCTCTGCCTTCTGCCAGTTCGCCCGGCAGGTGAAGATGACCTCAAAGGCCTCCTCCAGCTCCAACATACCGTCCTTGACGTGCTTTGAGATATTCCTCTGCGCGTTGGCGGCTTGAAGCATTTTATGAAGGATACGTTGACACTTCCTCAACATATCCTCCTCAGCCACTCGCTCACGCTTTATGTACTCCTTTCTAGGGGATACACGTGCAAGTGGCATATTTTCTTCTGGAGCTCTTGTTTCAGTGCTCTCCCGTGGATGACTCTTCGGGGTCTCCACATCGTTACGAGCGAGTACAGCGGTTTCGGCTTCCGGCGCATTTACTGCGCACCCGGAACCGATCAATCCCTCAATTCGCGTTGAATTGTTCGTCGGAGGGGGGTCCTCTGGACCCTTGGCCTCCTCGCAAACACAGAACGGTCGATGGTGGCGCCTCCTTCGCCCAGCGTCGCCACTGTCGTCACCATGTTCTGTTGTCCGTCTGTCTTGTCATTTGTGTCATTTTGTTTTTGTAGTGTACTCAGTTTTGTTGGGTCCCAACTCAGAGCCGATATCTCCACCCGAATGTGCAGTCGCCTTAATGACCTCGTGGTGTTCTATGCAGAGCAAGGAGGCCGACGCGAGGGTTGATCACCAGCCTTCATGGGGCTGGATCTCAGAGCCAGGTCAGCGCTAATCGGGAACAATGTCAACCGAACCTGCACCACCAACTCAACGGTGCGGGCTTTGAACGTACTCTGAGACTTGTCAGGTTTTAACAGGACGGAGACAGCATGACATTAGCCTGCAGCCGTTCACGCTCGGATTTCACTCCGGCGGTACCGCAAATAGATCGACTAGGTCCAGAATGCCATAACCGCCAGCCCAGATACATTTTTCGCTGATCGTCGATCGTGCCTTAAACCATTAAGCCAAGCCAGGTCATGCCATAAAAAATCCTTGCTGCCATTGCCAGAAATTCCAATCATCAATCAAATCGTAAAGCCATGAGAAAAGCCGAGTCGTACCGGCTGTTGGGCCATTTGGCGTTACCCGGGGTGCACCGCGAGGAGGCAACCCAACATTACACATATACTATATATAAAGCTAATGCATATATGTATACACAGCCATCATATCAATGAAATAAAATTTTGAAATAAACAACGAATCTGAAAACCTTACCAACCTCAAATGCTTTCATTTGGAAAGCAACAGAAATAAAAAGCGAACAGTAAAAACTGACAGACGGTTCTTTCCATCACAATATCAACTCGACATAATATTTGTGTCGCATTCTACAGTGTGATGCGCAGTGAACAGTGACAAAGCCATTTCATATTATTTGATAGTTATAGCTCTTGTCGAGCTAGTCGCACTGGCTTGTCATGGTAACTTCGAACTTTTTCCCGTCAAGATATTTCACTCGGGACAAAAATAGATTATATCCATCCTTTCCATACGATACCTATCTTATTTGTTGCCTTTGAAAAATTTCTCACCACAAGTGGATATTTTTTATCCGAAGCTGTCTGATAATAAATCACTTGGCATTTGCCCAACGTTTTGGTTCTCTTGCATCTGACCCACTCTTGTTTTGTTAGTAACGGGTTTGAAAGTTCGCCTGCTCTGACCAGTTTGTTATAGAATGTGGTCTCTATGAGTATATCCCTTTCACAAACGAACAATGAAAAATAAATAAAATCCGCAGGTTGTTATTATAATGATCCTAGTGTTCCATAATATAACAATTTTCAAATAGTCTGTAGGACGAGATACTTCCGGCAAGCAGAGGAAAAGAGAACAATAGCACTGATAACAGTTTATGCCAGTATTAACTGGAGGTAGCACCGTTGAAATCAATAATGTTGATAGCCTACAGTTCATTCGGAAACTGTAGAGAAATATAAAAGAGTACTGCATGGTTTAAGGTTTGAGCTTACTTTCAGACAGAGGACATACAGACAATGCGGACAAATACTGCAGGATATTTATTGTTCCGTTTGAGCATCAAAAGCATTTTAGCAGCTTCAAGATATGTTCAAACGATCGTCTTCAAGATGTTGTTTGCTTTATTAAGCCCTTACCGATTTGGTTTTGCTCTGTTTGCTGAGAGATTTTCTATACAGTCCGGAAAATTGCAAATGAAAGTGTTGATATTATTCTTTTTTGCTGATTTCTAGTGAGACATTTCAAAAATTAACGTGAAATATTTTTACTGCATTTAAGTTTAAGCTACTGAATCTAAGCAATAAAGCATAGATGAAAAGAAAGCTATTATTTAAAGAATTTAAAGTCAATTCTAAGTAGTCGATATAGTCAAATCCATTTAGGCAGCTATTAACTGACGGGAACTCCATAAAAATGTCTTTGAATTGCATTTATTTCAATGCACTTAGGACAACTGAGGTTCCATTGCACATAAATCCACTCCGGCCGTAACAAATGTTTTTATTTGTTTTTATTTCGTAAGTACTCTAACGTTCACAAAGCCTGCACACAACAAAAAAGGGCATTCCATTTTCAACTTCATCTTAGACCTATTATTTTAATCTTGCGAACAAAGCGAAACGATTTCGCAACACTACTCAAACACAGTACCAAGGCGAAATCAGTGCATACACACTGTTAGCTTTTTTTAATCTAGGGCATTGGAGGATAAACGAAGTAAACAGAAACTGTCTACGTCTTAAATGACTTCTTATGGCCAGCGCTTTTTCTTGTCAAGCTCAAATTCCTTCCAGCTGCAGAAACCTTTTCTCCTATTCATAGTCATCGTACGTTCGGGTTAATAGCTCTGAGGCGATGTCCTTGAAAAACTCGCCAAGCATAATGAAGTCAAAAAAAGTTTCTACCAGGTTTCTATTTTGTTGTGAATGTATCGCACAGACAACAGACGAGTCCTTAAAAGTGTATACGATTCCCTAAAGATAGCTCAGTTAGTTCTATGTATCCGTGACAGTCTGTTACATGCACATATAAATATGTAATTCCTTTGAAATTTGTTTTGTCTGATGTAGATGAATCGAATAAGAAGTCCAGTAAATCGAGCATAATAGATCACAAAAAATGTGGTAGACGATGAGTCACAGAAAAAATTCTCTAGCGCACCTGAACCGCTAAAAACACTAATGTTTGGTGAACAGTAGAAGAATCGTGCAGATTCTGAGTGCATATTCTACCAGACGTGCTCCAATTTGTTTCGATTGCAAAATCACTTTGATCTTAACACTACATTTAAGCTCATAGGGCGTAAAGGATTTTAAAAATTTCAATATTTGGGAAAACCAAACACTGCAAAATTTTGAAAGCAACATAACATAACATAAACAAAGAAAATGCTTAGTGCTTGCAACACTTTACCATCATTGCAACTAAAAGTCTTCCACAATTTCCTCACGTTAAAACCAAATAACTTTATCGATTTCGATTTTATCCGATGATTTCGTCGAAAGTTACAGGGATATAAAGATGTTTAGGGTCAAAAAACGAAAGATGTTTGGAACCAACAATTTTCTAAACCTTTAAAAATTTAAACATTGGTAACTTATTTTCATTGTAAATGTTCGCGATATGAATACTTAATGTATGCATTTCTTGATACGAAAATAGCAAAAAACACTTCGCGCTGCCTCTCCTAGCATCAAATCCAAAAATATGTCACTTTTGTCTTACATTGAAATCAACCTGCTCTGCAAATTTCGTTTTGATCCGATGAATGAAAAACTTTAGCGTTACTAGTCGCAAAAGTTTTCAAATTTTCGAAAAATTAATATTTGTTGTTTATTGTCACTACAAGAGCATTACCGTTTGAAAACTTTACGGTAAAATCGCTTAATAAAGATATTGCAAATAAATACAAAACCAACAGCAGCTGGCAACGCTATAATGATTTTTGTACCAGATTTTTTCTGACTTATGCCAATTAAGAGTTCCGTACATCAAATGAAATTCGTTTTGATGCTATGACTGCACTGGAAGTTATAGGGCAAAAAGCTTTACTTTCCCGATCGAATTTTCAAAACCCTAGACACCAAAATTACCATAGCTGGCAAAACCAACCGAATTTTTCAACCAAATTTCAACCAAACACGGCTTAGAGCAAGGTTCCGCTACTGTGTCAATTTCAGGAAAATCTGGTATCTAAATCAGAATTTATAGGGCAAAAAGCAGATTTTTTTCTTCATAACTTTTCAAGATGGCACCACTGGCACAGAGTTACCCGCATTTCAAACTCGCTTTGATCAAACCTGGTCTTACTTAATACCAATACATTTTGTGAGCTTCATTCATATCTGATAATTGTATCGTGAGTTCGCATGAACAGAAGTTTTTTATGCTCAAAATGTAGGTTAATTGGAGGAGGTTGCCGTTCTTGCCCGATGTGAAATTTCAAAAGTTTTCCTTTGGTTGTCTAGACAAAGCATAAGACTTTTATATGAGTTGGTTTTCACTGTAAAAGACGAAAATTTTCATTATAGTCGATGGTTTGAAGGTTTTCAATTTCAGTGCCTGCCGTAGCTCCAGGGTTACCAGCACGTTCATAAAAAACCACACGTGTCTACAACTTAGTAAAAACAATATGCTGTGGAAGTTTCATATTGATTTGATAATCTGGTCAAAAGTTATCTGGTCAAAAGCTATAGCAAATTTTCCTAATCTCATTTCAGGCGCCTAGCGCATGCATTGAGTTAAAAATTTCAAGAAGAATTATCATATTCACATTTAGATCACGTTCGAAATTCATTCTTTAAACTTTATTGATTCAAAAGCTATATGTTGACAAAAAAATAGGTATATTTCCAATATCACTAAAATGGCCGCCGGCAAAGGGTTAAAGACTATTAGCTTTTATGAATTTTTGGCCAAAGTGATTTTAATACTAATGTTCTTCTTCGAACATTAGTAAAAAGGCTCAGACAGTGATGAATCCACAGAAAGTAAAATAGAAGTTATCAATTTTTCTAAAGAATTCAAAACATTTAGAAAGCTGCAAATAAAAAGGATAAAACCTTGTGGGTTGAAGCAAGTTCACTTTAAAGCTCAGTGTCTTGAAGGCCCGAATGAAGGGTTTTTGCTTGATATTTTAGTGAATGAACATATATAACCTTAGTGGCGGCCGTTGGCTCAAAAAATTAAGCAGAAAATTGCTAAGAAGGTTATGGAATATAACGAAAGCAAGAAAAACAAACGACAGAGCAGAATCAATAAAAAGGAGATTTAAAGGAAGCGAAAAAACCTTCAAAGAGACACCATGTTGAAGACGATGAGCTGAAAAAAATTGATTTAGATAAGTGAATGTAAAAATAGCGAAGACATGTAATTTCATGGAATCTCGAGCGAGATAATTGGATTTCGTTTATTTTACTGTTGATTTTCTTGATAGATAAAGAATTAAAGATATAATAGCAGCATCATAGATTAGGCAATTTCAAATTATTTAAATAAATAAATCGATTAAAAAGTCATTTCTAGTTGAAGTTGTTCCTGTTTTTTTAAACAAGCTCCCTCATATGTCAAGCATTTTCTAATAAACGACACTGCATCAAATGGCTCATTCATAATTTAATTAATAATGCAAAAAAAGAGCAAGAAACAGTTCAAGTGCAAAAGACAAGTAAGTAATGTTTCAATATGAAGAATGTTTATTGTAACAAGAAGGTATCATGCATGGACTATAAAAAAATTTCCTTTATTTCCAATCCACGACTCACTGACACAGGTTATGAGAGTTAATACCAATCAGTTAGGCTTAAGTTATTGCAGCATCTGATTTGTGCTATATACCTATTAGGTGCGAACAAAATATAATTTAATGGACATATAACAGTGGACATATAATTAGAAAAAGTTGGAGTGTACTGAGAAAAAAGCCCACTTTTTTAGTGAAATATTTTATACAACTCATTTTTTTGGGATTGGATTTCGGTAAAGGAGGGCGGCAGAGGATAAGCCAATACAATCCCTTAAAAAACGGTAAGACAATAAAGTTTTGAAAATCCAAAAACTCGAACGTACACGTATTTCCAAATGTACAAAAATTATTTTGAAATTTATGTTTAAGTAAATAGGTTAAAAACTGAAAACTATATATTGCAAAAAATATCAGTTACTATTCGGACACACTTCGGCTTCACAGCCTTAAGTCGTAAAAGGTCTTCTGTATTTCTCCGAGGAATGAATGTACAAGCTTCTGTAAGGAATGAATACACAAGTGGTAAAATTTCTTACTACCATGGCTTATTTTCTCTCCTCAGCCCATGACAACATTATATTTTCTAGGATGTGGAGTTACTTTCCTTTAGTTAATATTCCTTCTAGACTGATTATAAATAATTGGTCAAATTGGCCTAAAACAAAATCATGAGAAACATATTATTTATTTTTACTTCCTTGCTCCAAAGGATAAATTAAGAGTCATTTTTCCACGTTAAGGGTTCCCGTGAGAACTACATTCTTTTCTTCCAATTAGTTGCCGTTGCCAGGGGCTTGTTTCTGGCTATCTTGCCGTATTGACGGGCTTCCACTAGACGTCCTCTGACTGTTCTCACCATAACATTCCAGCTTTCTGATAAACTTCGACGATGAATTTTGACAGCTAATGCTTTTGGCATCCTTTACAATGAGCGATATCCATACTATGAATTCAGTTCGAACTCTTCTAGCCTGAGGAATATATTGGACAATGTTGTTTGCTTTCACGTAATTCAGTGCTACCGAAACCATTTTTATGTAACACTTTAGGTGGCTCGATGTGACAGGCCTAACTTTTCCAAACTCTACAACCCTATATATATATATATATATATATATATATATATATATATACATATATATATATATATATATATATATATATATATATATATATATATATATATATATATATATATATATATATATATATATATATATATATATATATATATATATGTATATATATATATATATATATATATATATATATATATATATATATATCTATATATATATATATATATATATATATATATATATATATGTATATATATATATACATATATATATATATATATATATATATATATATATATATATATATATATATATATATATATATATATATATATATATATATGTATATATAACACGCCATTCGATTGACCTGATATTTTCAGGATATTTCAATAAATTTCAATTATCTTAAGCCCTTTCAGTGATATTTTGAAATACCTATTATTTTGTCAACAAAAAATTAAAATAAAATTTTTGTAATATGAATTTCGACCTTGTTCCAAATGTGAATATTATATATTTTTTGAAATGTTTAACCCTATGTAAGCGCTAGTCGCCTAAAATGAGATTAGGAAAATTTGGAAAATTTTAATTGCGATTACTTTTGATCCAATAATCAGATCATTATGAAAGTTAAAGGACACATTGATATTGTTAAGTTGTAGACTCGTGTAGTTTAAAAAGAACGTACTATTAGCCCTGCAGCTACGGCAGGCATTGAAAGTGAAAGCCTTCAAACCATCGACTCTCCAGAAAATTTTTCGTCTTTTACAATGAAAACCAATTTAATTTTATGAAATCTTATGCTTTGTCCATACAACCAAAGCAAAGCTCTTGAAATTTCACATCGTGCAGGAACGGCAACCCTCCTCCAATTAACGTATATTTTAAGCATCAAAAACTTCTGTTCACGAGAACTCACGACCCGATTATGAGGTACAGATAAAATTCACAGAATGTATTGGTATTGAGTAGGACCAGGTCTGATACATGGATCAAGTACTAAAGGTTACGACATGAGCGTGACCACGCCTACTTATAACGAAATAAGATGCAAACACGCCTAGAAATTATCCCGAATTAACTGGTTTTTAGGTGAATGAAGAGTACTGTTTTCGGCTGTGTCCAAATATTTCTGTTAATGAATTTATTGGATGTTGCAAGTCTAGGCAGACGGGCAGTTAAATTGCTGATCTGAAATGGAGCAATTGAAACTGCTAGAAGTGTATGTGAGACTTAAAGCGATTAAAAAAAATGTGGTATACTTTTGAGTAAAAAAACTTAATAAAAAAATTTTTTTTAATCAATAAAATGTTTCCCAAATCGTCAAAAATTTTTTTTTTGTTCTAAATTTAGGCCCGTGCAGTCCTTTATACTCAAAACTAATGAAATCTTTTTGGTAGTTTGCTCACAGACGCTTATTTTGTCCAGGAATTTACGAGGCGCAATTTGCTTTTTCTTTTCGGCGGTGCTGCGGCGATCCATTGGGGTGGCCGCCATTTTGTTTTCTAACAATTTTTTCTAATGAAAATGTTAACTCCTAGCTTTAATAAAGACGTATGTAAAATTTCGAATCGATATCTTGAATAGTTTTTTTGTTGGTAGCTGTTTAAAAAAAAAGTTCATTTTGCGCAGTTTAACAGTGGACTAACCCCTTAAGCGATTTTACCGTAAACTTTTGAAACGGTAATGATCTTGTTGTGACAATACACAACAAAATATTAAGTTTTCAAAAATTTCAAAGCTTTTGCCACTGGTTACCCTAAATTTCTTTGTACCCCTATAACTTCCAATTCAGTCATCGGATAAAAACATCTTTCCATCCTTGTAACTTTCGACGAAATCATCGGATAAATTTGAAATCGATAGAGTTATTTGATTTTGACGCGAGGCAAGTGTGGGAGACTTATAGTTATCTTTTGTTACACTGCTTTCAAAGTTTAGCAGTGTTTGGCTTTCCTAAATCTTGAAACTCCTGAAATCCTTTCCGCCATATGAGATTGAACACATTGCTAAGATCAAAGTGATTTAGCAATCGAAATAGGTTGGAGCACATGTGGTGGAATTAGCTCTCAGAATCTGCATAATTCTTCTACTGTTCATCGAACTTTAGTGTTTCTTGCGGTTCAGGTGCGCTAAGGTATTTTGCAAAATTAAAATTACTTTTTAAATGTAGAAAATAATATCTAAACTACACCAAATGCAACAGGTTTTTGAATTTGATCATAAATAACTTGCATGGTATCCTTCTTAGAGTAAGTATAATACAATGCATCCAATTCTTTTCATTACAGTGCTTCCAGGACTTTTCATTACTTTATTGCTCTGTGGTCCTTTCAGAGCTAGTAAGAGGTAACCCTTTGTATCTCTCGATTGTTGTCGAGACCGATAAAAAATTTACCTAAAGGGAATGCGTTATATCGAAAGATTCATTGATAAATGGGATTTTTTTCAGTAAACTACAAGTGTTCTCAGTTATACATATGTCAACAGCTGCGAGTACGAGAGTTCGCAACATCAAATCATGAGCTATTCGACGAAATGCCTAGTACTATACTCTTCGCGAAACGAATTCAACGGTCAAATCCCATACAAAAAGAACTTTTCAATTCGTCAATAAAACTCTTTTGCATGGGATTTGCCGTTGAATTCGTTTCGCGAAGAGTATAGTACTAGGCATAAGCTGAATACGAAATTACTGCGTCAGAATAATCATGACAAGTTTCATCACTTCCGTATAATCTCGTTTAATTTGGGATTGACTATGAACAGTTGTTAGAAGAACCAAAAGTTTTTATTATGCATTGTGGTACTTCTAGATGACATGACCCTGGCTACACAATATTTTTTTTCTATGAGGTTTAGTTGTCGAGCTATGAGCTACTGAAGAATTGACAGAATTGATGGAGGCCAGTTTTGAGATTCAAACGAAAATCTAAAAAAGCCTAGCGCATCAGAACCGCTAGAAATATTAATGTTCGAAGAACAGTAGAGAATTTGTGCAGATTTTGAGTGTATTGTGATATATTGTCTTATATATTGTTGCTATTTTGTTGTTATTGTCTTATATATTATATATTATATGTATTGTCATATATATTGTTATATATTGTATATTCGCGATGTGAATACTTAATGCAAGCATTTATTGGTACGAAAATAACAAAAACACCTCGTGCTAGTAGTCCTTTGCTAGCACCGAAGCCAAAAATAAGTCACATCTGCCTCACGTTGAAGTCAACCTGCTCTGCGAATTTCGTATTGACTCGATCACTGCATTGGAAGTTATAGGGATACAAAGAAATTTAGGGCTACCATTTGCTAGAGCTTTCGAACTTTTTAGATCTTAGTATTTGGTGTGTATTTTCACTACAAGACCACTACGATTTGAAAATTTTATGATAAAATTGCTTTCTAAAGCTATGTCAAAAAAATTCAAAAACAATCATAGCTGGCAACCCTATCATCGTTTTTCAAATTAGATTTCTACTGCATATTGCCTACAATAATTTACATTTGCCATATAAATTTCGTTATGATACCATGACTGTACTGGAAGCTATAGGGCAAAGAGCTTTATTTTCCTATAGCTGGCAGCTCCAGCTGAATTTTTCAACCGAATTTTTCAACCAAATTTCTACCAAACCTGGTTACACGTACAAGTAAGGTTCAGCTGCTGTGTGAATTTCGCGAAAATCGAACGATTGAATCAGAATTTATAGGGCTAAAAACAGTTATCTTTTATAATGATTTTTCAAGATGGCACCACTGGCCCAGAATCAGCCGCATTTCAAAATCACTTCTATCAAACATGGTCCTTGTTAGGTCCAATACAATCTGTAAATTTCAACTAACTCTGATTATCGGATCGTGAGTTTCCGTGAACAGAAGTTTTTGATGCTAAAATATAGGTAAATTGGGCAAGGGCTACCAGGCGTGCACGTTATAACATATAAAATTTTTTAATTTGGCTATGTGAACAAAGCATAAAATTTACATATGAGTGGCTTTTTTTTGAAGAAGCGGCATTTTTTCAGGAGAGTCGATGATTTGGAGGCTTTCACTTTCAGTGTCTGCCCTAGCTACAGGGTTGTCAACACGCTCATTAGAAGCAAAACAAACTTACAACTAAATAATACCAATATGTTCTGAAAATTTCGTAATGATTGAATAGCTCTGTTAAAAGTTATCGCAATTTAAAAATTTTCAAATTTTCCCGTTCTCTTTTTAGGCACCTAGCGCACACATGGTGTTAAAAAATTCCAAAACATTATCCGATTCGCATTTAAAACACGTTCGAAATTTATTTCGTCTTTATTTTCGCAAAAATTATTTGTGTACGGATTAAAAGGTATATTCAAAATATCACTAAAATGGCCGCCGGTGCCAAAGAGTTAAAAATAATTGACGTTTAGTGAGACCTGGACCTATTCTGCATATACACCAATATATATGTTGAAAGTTTCAGCTCAAATGGATGGCGCGTTCCCGAGAAATAGTCACTGAATTTTTTGGATGATATATACTTATATATATATATATATATATATATATATATATATATATATATATAAATATATATATACATATATATATATATATATATATATATATATATATATATATATATATATATATATATATATATATATATATATATATATATATATATATGTATATATATATACATATACATATATACTATATATATATATATATATATATATATATATATATATATATATATATATATATATATATATATATATATATATATATATATATATCTATATATATATATATATATATATATATATATATATATATATATATATATATATATATATATATATATATATATATATATATATATATATATATATATATATATATATATATATATATATATATATATATATATATATATATATATATATATATATATGAAGTAAAGCAATCCCACGACAACCCTCGTACGGGTCTAGGGGTTGAAGCTGGTAGAGAGCTTCATTACAATTTTTTTAATCATTCTGGATACGAGTGTGGAGTGATTAGTTCCACGACTCACTTTACCTTTGATTTAAATCAGGTGCCTAATCAGAGCTAGGTGAACTCAAAGCTTGGTGCGCGGACCCTCGTCCGGACCTGGATTCGAACCAGGGACCCCACACGCAAGAAGCCAGTGCTCTACCCACTAGGCTACTCAAGCTATATATATATATATGTATATATATATATATATATATATATATATATATATATATATATATATATATATATATATATATATATATATATAATTAAAAGGAAATATGAATTTTTGGCCGAATCGATTTTAATACGAACATTAGTAAAAACATTAAATATTCTGTTTGTTGTAGAAAATTAACTATTCTTTTTGGTTATCAAATTAGATTTGAAAAAAAAATTCTGCGTGAGATCGGAGGTAATCATTTGAGTTCGTAATTTGAATGCTTTGGGCCAGCTTTTTTTTTATTTTTACGAGTTTAAGGATTAGATAGCCAATAGCTTAAAGGGTTGATGAATTTCAATATTCACAAGTTGCATGAGACGTGGTACCGAGAACTTGTCACGGTTCGGAAGGAGTTAGTTAAAATGTTAAGTACAGAGTGCTAGTTAAAATTGTAAATATAAGAGCAGAACAAAATGGTACGACGACGACCTTGCCGATGAGGCGGTTGCGCTCTGCTTTGCCACGATGAGTGCGAGCGATTAAGACACCACATGACCCAAAACCACCGTAAACCAGAAGCGAACAGACCGTAAAATTAATCAGGGTATCCATACCGTAGGACGTGCCCACCTGATCTTAACAGCGGCCGAGCCATCATGGCTCACCGGTTGAATCAACCAGTGATGGAGACGGTACATCTGAACGGTGAGGAATATTTAAAGCATTTGATGAACGATCATAGTCTCAAACCGATCGATAAAGATGCCGAAAATGTTGAAATTAAATTGCCAGAATATCATAATGCCGAATTGTTTAAGAGAGGCCAAAAAGTATCCAACAATTAGGCCAATTCCATCATAACAGGTATGTTCATGGCCCTAATAGCTGTTTTGGCCATTCCGTCCATCTAACGAGCTATGAATTGGACACGAAAATTTGGAACACCTATGAGTGCCTAGCGACGATATGCGGACTCTCTACTACGCTGTATCTTGGTACGAGTTTGAACCGAAACCGGGAACTAGAGGTTGACTAAGCCTCATAATGGTACGAAAAATACATTTTGCAGCTCGAAAAAGTGCCGAACGAGCCAAAAATATCACCAATTCACAACGTTGATATGGCTTTGACCCAATTTACATTTATCGGATTCGTAATTACGAGGCCTCATATGTTTGGTGTCGCTAGTACCCATGAAGAAATGGAACCTGTAATTCATTTCTGGCGAGTTCTAGGCCATTTTGTTGGAATCAAAGTTGGGTACAATTGCTGTGCAGATTCAGTTGATGACACTTACAGGCGGATGAATTTGATTATTGATATAGTTTATACTAGTGATGGGCGTTTCTGTTGTTTTCAGAAAACGAAAACGAACTGTTTTTTTTAACTTTTTGAAAACTTTTTTCACTCGACCAGCAGCAGATTGATACTGGGTGCTACCATTAGTGATGGGCGTTTCTGTTTTTTTTCAGAAAACGAAAACTATTTGAAAAAAAACAGTTTGAAAAAAACAGTTTTTTTCAAACGGTTTTTTTCCAAATAGCTTTCGTTTTCTGAAAACAACAGAAACGCCCATCACTAATGGTAACACCCAGTATCAATCTGCTGCTGGTGGAGTGAAAAAAAATTTCAAAAAGTTTCAAAAAACAGTTGTTTTTGGAAAAAAACAGTTCGTTTTCGTTTTCTGAAAACAACAGAAACGCCCATCACTAGTTTATACACCTTTCTTTAAAAATACATGACAAATGCCTTGATGGATGGACTATGGCACACCGATGTACTTTTAAGCTTGAAACCGGTCATTTTCTGTACAAAACGTGCTGCTGGATACAAAGGATACGAATATTTCCTAAAAGATTCCAAAAAACCACCTACACAGCAGTAGCTAGAAAATCTGAGAAAAAAGTACGCAACATCACAGGTATAAGGGAAAAAAACGACAAAAAAACGTTAGTATCTGCCACCCTCGATCGTTTCAACTTCCTTTTAATCTGAGAACTATACGAATCGTTGGCAATGGAGCGGCGCAACCAGGAAAGAGGATTCACGGTCCAAAGCATTATGTAAATATTGCTAAATGATTTGTCTTTGAAATTTCACTTCGTAAAATTAATTAACAGGCCAACTGTCAAACGTCTAAGCTGACGAGGAAATGTCCGGAAACGGGCCGCAAATTGCAGTACAGCCGAGAATGGAGGGCTTTGCCACCCAGTTGTGCTCGTGTCAAGAAAGTGCAATGCCTCGACACAAAAGTGCAACGGCCGAGTGCTGCACAGACAAGTGCATGCAACGGGTTGCACTGTGAGATCCCGCTTCAGGAGATTGCGAAGGCTTCGAGCGAAGTGGCTCAGCAAGCGGGGGCTCTCTTGTAAAACTGCAGGGTAAGTGGACGGTTGTCGAAGGAGACGAATCTTTCCTGACGGAGTTTTCTATTTTTTGAAAATATAATCTGGATGCACGAGCTGGTGTATCCAAGGAGGCACGGCCAGCGATTGCCGTGGATAA
Organism: Nemotelus nigrinus; assembly: GCA_947369275.1. Lineage (NCBI taxonomy): Eukaryota > Metazoa > Arthropoda > Insecta > Diptera > Stratiomyidae > Nemotelus > Nemotelus nigrinus. Next base: position 96,538,417 of record OX376373.1, on the reverse strand, counting down.
TTCAGATAGAAAGAGTTTTTTTCAAGCACAGATGGCATTGATAGAAGGAGAACTGAGCAGATACTGAGGCGAAAAAGGTCAGCAAATCTTCGGTTCGAACCACCATCGAGGAAAGGGCCCCAACGAATGTTGGTAACTGTAAGTAGGAAAAAACACATTTGTACAACTATCTAACTGGTGTTAGTCTGACATCAAGACTCATTTTGAAAACTTGTATATTAATTTAATGCGAGTCTACCAGGAATGCAAGCGAAAAATTGTTTAAGTCTAAGGTGTAGAATTTCGGAAAAGATAGAGTAACGTAGTGTTCAAAACTGAGTTGGTCTATTTTGCTTAATTTGAGTGAATTTAAAGTGTTGAAATTTAGACAAACCATTGCGACTTCTCGCTTCACGCCGCAGTTGTCTGCAGATTCGTGTCGAAGTGACTGGCGCCCTAATGCTTCTGTCTTGAGAGAGCAAGGCCACCTGATACTGCACAATCTTTTAATCTTTTAACTCCTCTTAGAATTAAATGGTGTTTTCTCGTACGCGTATTGAATTGGTTGCAATAAGCTTGCTTAGGCTAGCTAGTTGGCTCGATAACATAAATTGATATCGAAATGCGATAATTAGTTAAAAAAAAAAGTTTCAATTAAAATATATAATGTTTTCCATAAAAACCTATATGATTGCCCTGTCCTATTTGTACCAACTAGTACTTCCAAGTGCTTGTCAGTAATATAACAAATGGAACGCCATCTTTGGTAATACAAACAAATTTGTGCCTTTCGACTTATATGTATTTATTTATTGCAAAACAGTTGAAAATAAAGGGTTGAAATAACGAGTAAAAACTGTCACAGTCCGTAGAAAATATGAAAGTAACTAATAGAAAATTACATCTCTTAACTTTCTACACATTATGAAAGCTCCTGATTATTTATCTACCAAAACAAACCAATCCCACCTATTGACAACCAAACGATCACCTTACGGCCAAAAAGTCGTAGCTACTCAGGAACAAGAGCAGGAGTAGTTGATAGTAGACGGAAGTACTCGCAAGCAGTGCTGTGAGTTTTCTGCGGCCGAATTCGCTTGAAAGTGCTCGTTTTTTCCCACAGAGCAGGGTGCAAATTCTCACGGTTTTTCCCACGGACAAAATGTGAGCCATTCACCACAGTTTTATATTTATTTATCAATATCGCGTAAATGCTAATAGTTTTAAGAAAAAAAAACTCATGCGCACCTGAACCGCTAGAAACACTAATGTTCGAAGAACAGTAGAAGAACCGTGCAGATTTCGAGTGCATATTCTACCACACCAGCTGCTTATTACAGTTAAACTGCTTTAAATGCCAGGCTCTACTTTGGCCTCAAGAATGCATTATAGCTCATATGGTGAAAAGGTTTCAGATATTACCACTGGCTTGAATTTCAAAGTTTATGAGAGTAAAACACTTGGTGATTATATTCGTTATAAGTTGTTTATTTCACAAAACTTTGAAAGCAGCATATCATATAACATCAATGAAGAAAATGCTCAGTGCCTGCAGCACTGTAACTGAAGTTGGTGTTTGTGGCTGCGATCCGAAAAATTTGCAGAACTTTGGGAATTGAAACATTGGTTATTTATTTTCATTGTAAATGTTCGCGGTATGAATACTAACTGTAAGCATTTATTGATACAAAAATTGCACTACCGACTCGTGCTGGCAACCTTTTGCCAGCATCAAAGCCAAAAATATATCACATCTCCTTCACCTACCCTGCAAGTTTCTTCTCGATCCGATAACTGCATTCGACGTTATAGGAATATAAAGAAATTAAGGGCTACCAACCGCAACATATTTCAAATAATTGAAAACTTAATATTTGCTGTTTATTGTCACTACAATGTCATTACCATTTGAACAGTTTACATTAAAATCGCTTAGTAAAGACATTGCATATAAAGACAAAACCAACAATAGCTCATAACCCTATCGTGGCTTTTCAACCAGATTCGGCCTGAATAATGCCTATAATAGGTTCCATGAATTGTTTGAAGTTCGTATTGATTTCATGACTGCATTGGAAGTCATACGCAAAAAGCTTTATTTTCCTGAGCGAATTTTGAAAACCAAAGACACAAAATTTACCATAGCTGGCAGTACCAATCGAATTTTCCACACAAATTTCTACCAAACAAGGTTTAGATTAAGGTTCAGCTACTGGGTCAATTTCATGAAAATCTGATAACTGAATCAGAATTCATAGGGCAAAAAGCAGTTTTTTTTCTTTGTAATTTTTCAAGATGGCACAGAGTTGCCCATAATTCAAAATCACTTCTATCAGATCTGTTCTTATTTAAGTTCAATGTATTCTGTAAATTTTAATTGTATCTGATGATTGGTTCTTGCGTTCCCGTGAACAGAAGTTTTTGATGCTAAAAATATAGTAAAAATATAGGTAAATTGGGAAAGGGTTACCGTTCTTGTCCGACATGAAATTTCCAAAGTTTTACTTTGACAGGCCTTTTTTAGGAAATACGATGGTTCAAATTCTTTCACTTTCAGTGCCTGCGGTAGTTACAGGGTTGCCAGCATGTTCATCAAAAACTATGCAAGTGTGCAACTTAGCAACAATAACATGTTCTGTAAGTTTCATAATGATATAAAAATCTTGTAAAAAGCTATCGCAATTTAAAAATTTTCAAATTTTTCCAATCTCATTTTAGGCGCCAAGCGCACACAAAGAGTTAACAATTTTAAAAACATTATCAAATTCACTTTTAAGACACGTTCAGAATCCATTTTAGATACTTTAATTTTGCAAAAGTGTTTTTTTTACAGAATAATAGATATATTTAAAATATCACTAAAATTACCGCCGGCGCCAAAGAGTTAAAGATTTTTAACTTTTCTTGAGACCTGGCACTATTTTGCATATACATGAATGTATCCTGATAATTTCAGTTTAATCGCATGGCGCGTTCCTGAGATTTTTTCCCTGAAATTTTGTGGTGATATATATACACACATATATATATATATATATATATATATTTATATATATATATATATATATATATATATATATATATATATATATATATATATATATATATATATATATATATATATATATATATACACGTCGGATTTCGTACGTTTATGTGTCTCCTATAAGAGAAAAATAAAAATATAATCCGACCAAATTTCCAAGACTTTTTTTATTAATAGATATTTATATATATATATATATATATATATATATATATATATATATATATATATATATATATATATATATATATATATATATATATATATATATATATATATATATATATATATATTTATATATATATATACATATATATATATATATATATATATATATATATATATATGTATGTTTATATATATATATATATATATATATATAGATCAGTAAAATGGTTAAGGGAGATGATCTCTGGAGTGGCCAATCCGATTGAGCTGAAATTTCCTGCGGACATAGATGTATATAACAAGTAGGTTCATGACTTGCTAGAATTCAGATATCTAAAACCTTTTGGCGGCCGCGGGCATTTAAGTGAATTTTCAGGGGCTCCTATATTTCCAAGCAGTGTAAATTTTTGTTAAAAAAAAGTACTAGGAATGAAAAATTATTATGTTTTAAGTTTGCTTATGATAGAGAAGTGGAAATTTTGAGCCTTGTGTAGGCGCTGAGTGCCTAAAAGTAGGCAAGGATTTTATTTCAAATTTCGATTTGTCATAACTTCTAAGAAAAACAATGGATCATCGTGAAATTTGTAGAGCGTATTGATGTAGACTAGAATTTAACACACATGGACTGTCAAGACGGTGCCGTCAACTCTGTAGCTACAGCAGGCTCCTGAACAAATATCCTTCAAATCATCGACCTACCTGAAAAATTTTTGACTTTTGAAAATAAATTCAATTTTTGATAAATTTTGACTTTTGTCCACCAAGTCAAATAAAATATTTCAAAATCCCGCGGTAAACAAGAACGGTAACCCGTGATCAAATTACCCCCATTTTCAGCACTCAAAACTTCTGTTTACGAGAACTGACGATCAGATAATGCGATCAATATGAAATTTGCAGGACTTGTTGGAATTAGCTAGGACCAGGTCTGATAGAAGTGATTATGAAATACGGGCAATACTGTGGCAGTGGTGCCATTTGGAAAAATCGCTGAGAAAAAAAACTGTTTCTCGGCCTACAGCTTCCGATTTAGCCACCAGATTTATACACGCAGTAGGTGAACCTTACTGGAAGATAGATTTCATAGAAATTTGGTTGAAAAATTAGTATAGAAACGCCAGCTATGGCAATTTTTGTCTCCTAGATATTGTAAATTTGCTCAGGAAAATCAAGATTTTTTCCCTATAACTTCCGATGCAGTGACAAAATCAAAACGAAATTCATGTGATAAGTGGATCTTGTTGCATTTATAATGTTGTAGGAATTTCCTTGAAAAACCGAGAGAGGGCTGCCAGCTATGATGAATTTCGTAATTTATTGACATTTCTTTATCGAGCGATGTTGTCATAAAATTTTCCGATGGTTATGATCCTGCAATGACAATTAACAACAAATATTTACGTTTCAAAAATTTAAAAAGTTTGGACGATGGTAACCCTAAAATTTAATTCATTCCTATAACTTACAGCGCAACCATTCAATCGAAACGAAGTTCATATGGTGGGTTTAACACAACGTGAAGCAGCTATGGTGCTAGCACATGATTGCCAGCACCGGATAATTTCGTTAATATTGCACCAACAGATGCTTCCATTTTTTATTCATAAGCAAAGCATTTACAATAAAATAAGCAACCGATATTTAAATGTTCCGAGTTTTTGAAATTTTTCGGATGGTAGCCGCAGACATAGTTTAATCGCTGAAACTTTCGATGACATCCTCGGATGAAAATGAAATTCCAAAGATAGGTTGATTAAGCACGAGCATGTTATGGTAGATCTATTGCTGCTGTGTTGGACAAATGTTTCCAGCACTGAACATTTTCATCATTTGTCTTGTAGAAAATGCAGTCAGAAAATGATATTTGTTCCTTTTAGTAAGAAATGGTTGATAGATACTGCAAAGAAGTGTATGACGTCTTCACACATTTTTAAATCCCTCAAAGATAGCTTATTCGAAAATTAGTTTTCTAGCGGTTCCGATGCGCTAGACTTTTTCTATTTCTTTCCAAAACTCCTCTTCTCTTAGCTGCAATTTTATCTGCCGTTCATCACTTGAAAATGTTACTGCTAGATCTTTCCATTCGACATTTACAATAGATTCTTCCCAGCCAATTTTTTTGGCTAATTTTTTAACTGCAACGAATTCGTTCGTTTTGAACTATCAAGAGCTATTTGGGGGCTTAAAAATTCAAATCCTTTAAAGATTACATCATCAAATGGTAATCTCTTTTTTAGCTCTTTACATGTCGTAACGTAAAGCTCTTTTTCTATTATTTTGATCTCGAATATTACAGCTTCTTCAAAAAACGCTGTGTATTTTTAACATTTTCATCATCATCGTGGCACAACAGCCCGACGGATCGTATTCCTCCAATTGTCTCGGTCACGTGACCACGTCCTCCAGTCTTGGAGCCCCAATAATTGCTCGGCGTCCGCATACACTGAGCTCTCCCAACGAGCTCTGGGTCTTCCTCTTGGCCTCGCTCCGTCGACTCGTCGTGCATTCATGACCCGTTTTGGCATGCGATTGTCATTCATGCGTTGCACGTGCCCAGCCCACTGTAAACGTTGTAATTTGACGATCTTGGTGACTTCCAGCTCATCATAAAGTTCGTACAACTCATTGTTGTGCCAGATGCGCCATCCATCTCGGTCGCGGACAGCCCCGAAAATCCGCCGTAGAACTTTCCGTTCGAAGGTGTCGATCCTATTTTCGGAGGCTTGGGTCAAGGACCATGTTTCGCAACCATAGCACAGCACAGGTCGCATGATAGTTTTGTAAACGCGGAGCTTAGTTTTTCTGTGCACATATTTCGATTTCATTATGGGGAGGACCGAGAAGAATGTCTTATTTGCTAGTTGTATCCGTCGCTTGATTTCGTCAGTTTCGTTGGCGTCACTCGATAGATTGCTACCCAGGTAAACGAAGTTGTCCACGAATTTGATGCAAAGGTCCCCTACGTTGATGGTCGTGTGCGCTGGCGTCCTTGTCCTAGATTGCATCATAACTTTCATTTTGTCCTCGTTCAACTTCCTTTGCTGCGGTGTCAAGTCTAAGCAGAAGTTCTTCTGCATCGGTAAGTTTTCGAGCCATGATGTCAATGTCATCCGTGTATGCTGCTAATTGTGTCAACTTAAAAAGTTGCGTGCCGCTGGTTTTCAGGTTCATTGCCCGAATAGCGAACTCAAGTGCCAGGTTGAAGAGCGTGGGCGCTATACCATCGCCCTGCTTCAGGCCACCCAGAGTTTCAAAAGGATCCGTCAATCTGTTCTGGATCCGGACTTGCGAGACGGAGTTGGTCATCGTCATCTTTACAAGTCTCACTAATTTGGCCGGTATACCAAATTGCAGCATGATGATATATAGAGCTCCTCGATTGATGCTGTCATATGCTTGTTTAAAGTCGACAAAGATTTGGTATGCGTCGACGTCGTATTCCCAGCACTTTTGCAAAATAAGCTTGACCGTGAAGAGCTGGTCGATTGCGGAGCGACCAGATCTGAAACCGCCTTGAAACTCGCCAATGATTTCTTCCGCGAACGGTTTAATCCTATACTCCAGAATTTTTGACAGGATTTTGCACGCCGTACAGACTAAGGAGATGCTTCTGTAATTCTCACACCGCAGTTTATCTCCCTTTTTATGTATGGGACAGATGATGCTTCTGCGCCAGTCGTCTGGGATCACCTCAGTCTCCCATATTCGCAGCAGTAGTTGATGTAGCGCACTTAATATTCCCGCCCCACCAGACTTGAGTAGCTCAGCTGGTATCTCTTCAGCGCCCGGCGCTTTGTTCCTTTTCAGTGAACGCAAGGCGAGATCAACTTCTTCTACTGTAGGGGATTGTGTGGATGGCGGTTGACCAACGGTATCACCATGGAGCTCAGCTTCTGCTGCCAGGATGTTTGATGGCGGATTCAGAAGCTCTTCGAAGTAGGACGCCCATCGTTTGCTAATATTTTCGGTGTCGCTGATAATATTTCCATCTTTGTCCTTACAGAGGCTAGTCCTGGGTTGATAGCCGTTTTTGATAAAGTTTACTAATCTGTACGCTTGTCTGGTGTTCTAACTAACTAGGTTTACATTAATGTTCAGCAACTGCTCGTCAAAGTATTTTCGTTTCTTACGCCTAATTATTCTATTGGATATTTGCCGTAGCTCGTCATATTTTTCCTTCTTGGCTCTGGTTGCACATTGGACCCATTGTCTGTAGGCCTCGTTCTTTGCGTCAAGTGAGTTTCTGCATTCTTCGTCAAACCATTCATTTCGCGCTCGTCGGGTTTTGTATCCCACAACGTTTTCTGCCACATTCTTGATTGTATTTTTGAGCTCTTCCCAGAACTCATGGACACCTACGTTGCTGGAGTCGCGCAGCATTGGTGAAATTCTTTCCTCAAGCGCGGTCGTATATACCTGAGTCGTATAATCGTTCAGCAAATTCTCAACCGCGAAGATTTTGGAAGGGTTGAATCTCTATTGGTGCACTGAGAAAATTCTGCACCGGTATGTCGTTTTCACCAGGAAATGATCGGAGTCACAGTGAGCTCCGCGGTACGACCGAACATCCATCACACTTGACGCCCATCTCTTGCTAATAAGGACGTGGTCGATTTGGTTGACGGTATGTGCGTCTGGAAAATTCCAGGTCTGCTTGTGAATGCGACGATGTGGAAAGCAAGTTGAGCTTACAACAAGGTTCCTGCTGCAAGCGAAGTCAATTAGACGATGGCCGTTATCATTGCATTCCTCGTGGAGGCTGTGACCTCCAGTGGTCCCCCGATGCCAACTTTTTTTCCCAACTTTTGCATTGAAATCTCCCAGCAGCATTTTTACATCATTTGATGGGAGTGTGTCGAAGAGAGTTTCAAGGCAGGCATAGAACTCGTCTTTTACAGAGTCTTCTTGTACTTCGGTGGGAGCGTGCACATTGATGAGCCAGAGATTGAAAAAACGCGCCTTGATGCAAATCGCACACAGCCTTTCGTTTACGGGTTTGAAGTCGGTAACGCGCGACTTAAGCTGCTTATTCACTACTCCAAACTCCTTGCGGCCCGATGGTTTACCGCTTGTAAAAATGGTGTGCGATTTCTTGTCGTTGATCTCGCAGCCTAACCAATTTGTTTCCTGGACTGCAGTAATGCTCAGTTTGTACTGTTCGACCTGATGAAGGAGGGCTTTTTCGGCCCCCGGTTTGTTCAGGGAGCGTACATTCCAGGTTCCGAGAGAATAATCCGTTGTGCGTTTGCGTGGTCGTCGTTGTTGATCCGTCCAATCCGAGGCTTTTGTTCCAGGTTTCTTGACAGAGGAAGTTTTTACAAGGATGAGTTGTCGACACATCGCTCAACCATTTCCATGGGGGGCCTCGGCGATAGTTGCTTCAGGAGACTTGCCTCGTGCCAGAGTTCACACAACTATGTTGCAGGTCTGACAACGTGGCCAAACCTCTCTAATGACCTGAGACGCTTAGATGTAATTCAGCCATCAGGCTGCAACTATGCAAGTTTTACTGAGGATAGAGTTACCTCATTGCCTCAAACCCTCCTCCTTTCTCCGGGCTTGGGACCGGCATATCACAAGTTAGACTTGCGTTCGGCGGAGTTATTTTTGGTCCCAAATAAATATTCATATCTGCAATTAGATGCTCTTCATTCAATTCGATATTTTCTAGTAAGTCAATGAAACCAGGTTTCACAAATTTAAGCAAATTCTTCTTAAAATGCTGCTGCATTCAGCATACAATTTGCGAAGCAGTAGTTGCTTCGACTGAAACAGTGCACTAAATGTATTGAAATAGTCTAAACTACGTTCTACAAAGCTGAAATATGCTTTCACACGATTATCCTGCAATATTTCGTAGCGATATTTTGCTTTTGACCGTTTTGACTTAAATTTTTTATTGAACTTAAACTTTTTTAGTTCATTTCATACTAGGTTTCAACTGAAATGTACGAATACATGAAGAAATGTTAATTTTGCCTGTACTGTTTAAATGTTTCTCAAGTATATTTGGTGGTCTTTCGTAAAATGAGTTTTATTTCATTTAAACCATTTCTCCGACGATTTTGTTCTACGAGCAGCACTTTTTACATTTTCCCTTTTTCAAGTTATAGTAGTCGAAAATTTCCAAAAATTGAAAAATTCCCACGATCTCACAGCACTACTTACAAGTGCTAATTATTAATAATGAAGCACGGGTATTATAAAGAGATCAAAGCTTCGTAATAGAAAGAGATGCAAGTATGATGCCCAGCCATTTCGAGTTTTCCGTTATTTTTTTTAGCTATTGTTCAGCGCTCAGAGTGACTATTACTTATGTTGATATGCGTTGATACTCGTGCAAGTTTACTTCTTAGTAAGGCCACAGCCCCAGCTGTACGTTTGCATTCCCCAGGGGGGGTAATCAAGCGCGGGTTGAACTACATATATTCTTCCGGTACACCCTCCCTGGCAGATTTGTGCGAAGAGGACTCCTGTTTTTCCTTCGGAAATCGCTACGAGTACAAAAGGGGAGGCATCCCACAGGTTTAAGGGAGCATAAACTCTCTTTGCCTCTCCATGGTTGTCTGTAATGAAGTAACCGAGGCTACGCAAACTGGGCAGTTGGCCGTCAACAGTTGCAGTATAGCAAGGTGAACAGAATTGAAAGATAATATGGTGTGAAGAAGAACTGGTCTAAGACTGAATTAAATGATGTCAGTGAGGTAGTAGAATTGGAGATGACATCGACGTTATAACATTCCACCAATAGTCTTTTTGATGCTCTCGCGCACAAAGCATGCTAAAGCAGCAATTCCATTCATTGTCAAATTGGAGGGGAACTACTTGGATTTGACCAAATTTGACAATGAACGGAAAAAAACTACTTCCTTCAATGTATATCAATGTATATTTGCAATGTTAATCTTATGGGCATGTCCACTCCATTTCTACTACCTCATTGAATGAAGTAGCACAAAATAGTAAAGAAATGTCTATGATTTCCAAGAGAGGAATAAGCAAAGTAGGACGAAATGGCGGAAAGTTGTAATGAAGTTAAGGATAAGGAAGAAAAGTGATTTAAGTTGAATTGTTCTGCAAGTAGCACTAAGTAGTAAAGAAATGTTAAAGTTTTCCAAGAGAAGAATAGGCAAAGTATTGCGAAATGGGCAAAAAGTTGCAATGAATCAATACTGCGTGTGTATGCACACGCGGTTTTTAATGAATTGTTGTATCGTTGTACCGTTGTTGAAGAATGAAGTCATGCGTTAAGAAGGATTGAAGAGTTTGTAGAATGGATGATAACGAATTGAATGAAACTTGATTTTACAAAGTTGTACAAAATGTCGAAAAGTTCCGAGAACAGGAAACTAGTAGATAAAGTAGGACGATGAGCGGCGGAGAGAAGTAATAAAGCTGAAGTTGAAGATGTGGGAGAAGGAGGTAGAAAACCGAATAAAACTTGAAATAAGTGCAAAGTAGTAGGGAAATGTGGACGATTTCTAAGGGAGGAATAGGCAAACTAGGATCAAATGTAGCTAAAAGGAGTAAAGAAAGCTGATACATCATGGTTGATGTAAGGGAGGGAAAACTGAATAAGAGGGTCTTCTGGGGTGGAAAAGATACGAGACCGTGGAGGGTATGGAGCCTCCAATGCAGCTATCATTTTTTTATTACAGCCTTACCCATGGGTAGGCCTCCTAGTGGGAGCAACGCGGGGGCTGACGGTTTTAGAGCCTAACCAAGAGGGTTACTGCATTCTATCTAGGCAGTAGGTCTCTTGGCGCTCCGTAATCAAGGAGACACCTGCTCCTTGGCAACGTGGAGCCGCGTTAATGGCCGGGCATTATACTCCATATTATAGCAGAGGTTTGTACCAATATGGTGTCTGGGGCTGCCCGCAACACAAACTGATAAGCACGAGTAGCAAAGGCTTGCCTTTGTTTATTCAGTCGGCACCGGCTGTCGACACAGTCCAGTTCTTTAAAGGTCCGGCGGGTTAAGCATTAAATGTAGGTACTGCCATAAAACAATCAAACAGGATATAATGAACGTTTGCATAACTAACCCTAAAAGCTACTTACTATGGCTTGTTAGAGAAACTTCAACACCAGAAGATATTTTTAAATTGACGATTTGAATCCTCTTTTACTATTTCATGGACTTAGAAATTCTACTGTTTTATACCAGTCACTAAAACCTTTCTTATAAAAAGAACTAGTTTCAGCAACCGGGATAAAATTCCATAAACATGTAGTCTTTTTTCATGAAGTAAATTAACATTAACGATTATTTATATACTCACTTCTATGTGTAAGCAGCAAAGCAATATTTTTACTACAAATATTTTTGCAGACTCACTAGCTGTCCTAATCATGCTCCCGGGACCTCATTTCATCACGTATGTATTGAAATTCACCTACCTCCTTAACTACTCGTCATACCATTTTAAAACTTATATGATAAAATAAGCATAATTTACGCTTTGTTTTCTTATAAAAATAAAAAAATGATTACTTTTAAAAGGTCAAAATGGGCAAATGTCGAATTGTCACTATCGTCCGGAATACTATAACACTATAAAAATTCTATATTGAGCTGCTATGTACATGGTAGCCTCAGCTACGAAATATTTTTCCAAGAATCATAATATAAGGTGTTATGTACATATAACTCTGAGGTGTAAAATATAGCTAAATGGCAAAATTTTCGTACATGATGGGTTTTACTACTAAGCACATAGTTTTATCTCCTATGTAACATGGCCTCAACTACTGTGACCATAATCTCTGCACATATCATTAGAGAAACTCAGTAACATCAACTGTCCAATAGGTCCGCATAGTCTAGTGGGCAGAATGTCGACTCTTAAAGATTATGGTCACAGATTTAACAATTTCAGACAGTCACAGCCACTCTTCATAAGAGAACTGAAGCCCGAGGCCACCAAGCCCTAAGGAGTGAAAGTCGGAAAATGTAATGCCTGCGATATTTTATGCACCACCGATGAGCCGATCAAGGGCAAAGTTCCCATGCAATGCGCGAATTTCACGCCACCAGGTCATGTGTCAAAAATAAACAAGATCCTGCAATTCGAAAATGTAGTAACTGTGGTTACATACATGCTGTTAACAAAAGAAGCTACCAAGTATTTCAATCTATGAAAGTAAAAATAATCCAACCTCAAAACCACGCTCAACGTTCTGCTGAAATCATGGCTCAAAGCAGCTGCAACAATGAACTCTATTCTATTATGTCAGCACTTTCAGATAACATGAATCGATTCATTAAGACGATAAATAAAATGATGCAAAAAATACTAAAAAACCAAAATATTTTGCTCCTATTTCTTAGTAACAGCAAATGATTTCATTCAAGATCGTCCATTTGAATTCAAATAGCGCAGTCCAGCATAAACCGGAAATTGCCTGCTTTATATTAACTTCCGATATTGATGTGTTTTTCACTCCAGAAACCCACCTCATGGAAATAAATAGAAAAATTTGACATCCTAGGCTACATCTTCTACGACATCAGACACCCACATGGTAGAGGAGGCTAGAAGCGAGTCTGAAATACTCATTTAAAAACATCTGCTCAATGATCATTTGGAAGAACTTAGCGCAGATTACATCCAAGCTACATGCATTTGTCTACGTTAACAGTAGATTGAGATTGTAATTCTTTTCATCTACTGCCTACCGAGGCATCTTTCAACATTTGAAAGCTTCTTCTCATTCCTGGGAACCAAATTCATCGTTGCTGGTGACTTCACCGCAAAATACACGTTTTGATTGTTTCTAAGGGCAAAGAACTCTTCGCAATACTACAAGCCTATAATTTGAGTCATATTTCATCCGGTCGGACCTCGTAGACTTCACAATCTCCAAACTCCGAAATCAGAATAAGTTTTTGATTTCTTCTCAGACTACTCTCCTGACATCTTAGCTCTGGTCATGTCAACCCACTTCACTTACTGTAAGCCCCGGGACCAAGTGAGCAATTAAAAAAACCCTAGGACATAGGACATATTAGAAGCACTGGTTTTCAAAGAAAAATTTAGGAATTGTGCAGTTTACGATTGCATATTCTACGAATCTTGCGCCTTATTACAACCAAATAGTTTTGGTGGTAATATGCCACTTGAAACTCATAGAGTAAGTTAACGCATGACCCAGCCAAAAGTATAATTTCCCACACGCGCTTCGCCGTCATCAGATTGCATAAATGTCACCAAACCCCGTCTGGGTGCTGTTCGCCGATGCAACTCAAAGTCACGTTGTGTCAACTGTGGGAACCATGTGCAACATAGGTAATAAGTTATAGCTACGAAAATTTTTCAGTCATTTGTAATCGACCACTTGAATTATTAATATAAAAAAAAAAAATCAGAAAAACTTACGTTTAACTTGCACAAAAGTTTTCAGGGCTACCTTTCTCGTGAATTTCAGAATTTAGATTTGTGAAACATTTGGTAGGCATATTTAATATCGTGTGTTTATCTCTTAAAACTTTGAAAATGTTATCCTCTATAGCATAAATGATGAACAAGCTTAGTGCATGCAACACTTAACCAGCATTGCCACCAAATGTCTATCACAACTGTTTCACATCAAAATATAGCTTCATCGAAATTAATAAGGGTTAGAAATATGTTTCTAGTTTGCAAACCTTCGAATATTTAAACAATGGTTACTTATTTTCATTGCAGATTGTTGCTATATATACAATAGTAGTATATGTTGGTACGGAAATAAGAAAAATGCTTGGGGCTGGCAACCCTTAGCTTGTACTAAGAACATACATCATATCCGCCTCATATTGAGACCGACCTACTCTGTGAATTTGGCCTTAATCCAATCACTGCATTGAAAGTTACAGAGGCAATAAGAAATTTTAGGTTCGATTTTTCAAAATATTTATACTTGTTGTTTATCGTCATAACCAGAAAAATATTTAGAAATAGGCGCAAGAGGCTTTAAAAAAAATTATAAGGCTACGAGGCTCAAACAATTGCCTAAATATCGATAATTAAAAATGACGCGTAAGTTTACAGATTATGACAAATGAAATTCAGTATACATCATTACAAAAGAGAAACGAAAAGTGATTGATAGCGCTGAAAAAAAAGAAATTTCAGGATGAAGTTATAATACCAAAACTTAATTGAACTAGAAGGCGTCAGTTTGTAAATAGTCTGATGGGCAGTGATGGGTTAACGATAACATTATAAACTTTTACTTAAACCTGCTACTAGAACGCAATCAACTATCAGTAAATAATGAGTTACCAAAGGTTTTGACCATAAGAGCTATGACTCCGCTGACCGATTGTACAAGTAAAACAAATTTATTTCACGGCTAGATTGAGAGTGACAATTTTCTTTTAGTACTGAGTACTGAGTTCGATTTCACGTGAAATTTTCATACAAAATTTCACTTGAAATCTGCTTCGGCGAAAATTTAGCTTGAAAATAAGCAAGAGTTGTACTAAGTTCTTAGCATGAAAAGTTGCTTTGAAGTTGCATTCGCGTTGAAAACGTAGATGGCACTGAAACATGTCTCCAATCATTTCACGCCAATTTAGTTTGTGCAGTTCATTCTTTCGAGCGAAAAAGTGACATTTGGTGTTTCAATTTGAAAATGGAGCAGCGCAAATGTCCTTCCAATAAGAAAATCGATCGAAAAGGGAAATTCTTGACATTTTATCCATCAGAAATGAGCATTGTATCTGCTTTTCTCCATTGCCAAAATTTTCGCTCGAAAGAATGACCAGATAATGACATGTCAAAATTTCACGTGAACTTGAACTCAGTACCAGCCTTAAGGTTAGTACGCTGTCGAGCCTGAAATCCTGTCCCCCTTTAAAATGCATGGGAAAAGAGTGACGGAATTCCGGACCTGAATTTTTTTTCAGGTCACTTGAGAAAATCGGTACGCTGCCCGTCCTGAAACGTTGCCTGAAAAGTGTCAGAATTTCAGTGTTGCTCTTCGCTCGTAGGTGGCTCTGCAGCACAAGTGGAGAGTTTTTTCAGGCACGAGGTGCCTGAATTAAATGGTCTGCTATTTATTTGGTCACGGAAAGCAATCATTTTGGCCATTTTGACCGCGCGTCAAATTTGAATTTTGTTTGAAAATTTGAAATTTGTTGTACAACAAATTTCGGAACTTTCTGTCTTCTAATTTTATGCGCAGGATAGTTCGTGCAGAACTTGAAGCAATGATTTTCCAGCACATTTGGTTTTTTTGGCAGATACGTTTGCTAGGAAGCACTTTAATTAGCTGGTTGGTTAATTGATCTAAAAGATCTGTTCGCGTACTTCAGCAAACTGCAGCAGTAACATAATTTGGCAGATGGCTTCTTTTCGCTGCAAAATTTAGCTTGAAGCAATTATGCGAATCTATTTGAATATATTATAATAGATTCAGGTTCGCGAACAGACCTAAAGTTTTCAACACCGCATGTGTACGCGATATGAAATGCATGGATGGAAATTATGTATTCGTGTGAAGGAAATATATATCAAATAAACAATTATTAAATAGATAACATAATTGTTTTACTTCGAAAAACTACGCCTATTTTCATTCAGCCTAATTGAATTTAAAGTGAAAGTAGTTTTTAAAATTTGCTACTAGAACTTGGTTTCTTTCATAAACTTTGGTTTGGTTCATAATATAGCAGTATGATGAGGCAGCAAACCTGAATGAATTTAAAATTGAAGAGCTGAAAGAAGCATTGATGCAATAGTAACATAGTATTTCACATACAGTTGGTAGATTGTAAAGGTTATTTTCAAAGAAAGCTAATTTCTAAATCCCATGCCGCCAAAGTTGAGAGCAATTAACTGTCACTTTGTAATATTCTACACTTCTCTACACGAAAATTTTTCCGTGTAGAAATAAATAGCACAACAAAGTGTCCGGAATTCAAGCTCGCCAGCGTACTAACCTTTAATGTAGGCTACGATTTATCAAATTAATCCTGATCTCAGCAAGTTAAACATAATATAGGGGGCATTTCACGTGAAGCGGACAACGAAAAAAAGTCGAGGTTCCGGATTTCGTTCATATTATGCATAATGGTACTTCTAGAGGATATGAACGTGGATGCACAATTTTTTCCTTCTATGAGGTTCAGTTACCGAGTTATGGGCTTCTGAAGAATTGAAGAAGCTGATGAAGGGTTTTTTTGGAAGCCGATTTTGAGATTGAAAAAAATATATTAAAAACATTAAACATATTGATTGGTATAGAAAATCAGCTGTTCTTTTTAATTTTAAAATTAAATTTAGAATAAAAAAAAAATTTCCTGTTTAAAACCGGAAGTAACCATTTCAACTCATTATTTGAGTAACTTGGACCAGGTTAATTTTTTTATTTTTGTAGTAAAACAAAGCTTAAACTATACTTGTTTTATCATAAAAATTTTAGAATGGGATGGCGAGTAGTTTGGGAGGTAGGTGAATTTTAGTACATACAAGTCGTATGAAGCGTGGCACCCGGAGCTTGATTAGGATAGCTAGTGAGTGTGAAAACAAAATATTTTTAGTAAAATTATTACTATATCGTTAAAATATTATATATAGAATTAATATAGTTAAAATAAAGCGATAGAGTTTCAATATTAAAAGTTGCTAATGCTAATTTATTTAATAAAAAAACAAACTTGTTTATGGAAAAATGAATTTATTTCACAGTTTTTACAATTGCATATATAATTCACCTACATATAGAGGTTAAAATATAAAACAATTGCTAATGCTTATTTACTAAGTGAAAAAAAATAATTTATGGAAAAATGAATTTATTTCACCATTTTTACAATTTGACACTCATTACTTAAACTTGTTCTTTTTATAAGAAGGCCTTCAGTAACTGGAATAAAACAGTGAAATTTCTTAGTTCCGGGAATAGTAATAGAGGAATCAAACCGTGGTTTTAAAAATATTCTGTGGCGTTGAAGTTCCTCTGATGAGCAATAGTAAGTGGCTGTTAGGGATAAAGCCGACTTTGCCCAATGAAAAAAACGTAAAGGTGTAGTAATAGCTTTACTAGGAGGTAATTGTAAACTCGCACGTGTTGCCAGTCGTTTCAGATTACCACCGAGACCATTACATAGGCCTTTCCATGCGAAGTCGCGTGAAAATGAAGTTCAGTTTCTGTCTTGAAATCAGCTTTATAATAAAATAGAGTCAGAAAATTAAAACTATTTTTAAAATGTTGTGGGGCCCCATCTGTCATGTATATAATTTTTGACACAGCTATTGTTTCTTCAGACAGATGTTTGTGAAGGGTTTCCTGGAAATACTACCATGTTCTATTTTACTTCCAACTTTATAATAATAGACTGATGTGAAAAGTGTTGCCTGGTCATTATTCCAATGAAAAGCTTGAGCAGCATCTTGTACAACAAAACAATAATTCTCAGCAAAATCGCATTGTACCAAAATTTCCGCTTCGTTTATATTTTCTTTTAGATTTTTAAAATAATGAGTCTGTTGCTCTGCAATGTAAGCATGGGGTTTCGAGGCATCCAACGCGTGACAAAAGCTGTCCACAAAATCATCGGATGCAAGCAAATGAGTAGAAATGGTAAATCTGTCTGAACAAACCCATTTTTCGAACTAAACGGTTGTCACTTGATTATCATCAAATATCATTTTCAAATTCTATTACATAGCTTTGACCTCCTTCTATTATATGGCTTTTTATGAAAAAATAATACCTTTTTCAACTAAAAAATGGCGATACTAATCGCATTTCTGTGGGTAGTCGGTTAAGTATGAACACAATTTAATTATGTATTTTAAGTATGTTATAAAAACTATTTATATACAGGATATAGTATCACGGCAAACTACATATACTTTCCACTCTAAAATTTTTGACATAAAATAAGTATAGTTTTAGCTTTGTCTTGTTAGAAAAATAAAAAAAAATTAAACTGGTCCAAGTCATATAAGTTCAAGTAAAAATGTTTTTTCCATAAATTATTTTTTTGTTTTCACTTCGTAAATAAGCATTAGCAATTGTTTTATATTTTAACCTCTATATGTAGGTGAATTATATATGCAATTGTAAAAACTGTGAAATAAATTCTTTTTTCCATAAACAAGTTTGTTTTTTTATTAAATAAATTAGCATTAGCAACTTTTAATATTGAAACTCTATAGCTTTATTTTAACTATATTAATTCTATATATAATATTTTAACGATATAGTAATAATTTTACTAAAAATATTTTGTTTTCACACTCACTAGCTATCCTAATCAAGCTCCGGGTGCCACGCTTCATACGACTTGTATGTGGGGCATTTCACGTGAAGCGGACAACGAAAAAAAGTCGAGGTTCCGGATTTCGTTCATATTATGCATAATGGTACTTCTAGAGGATATGAACGTGGATGCACAATTTTTTCCTTCTATGAGGTTCAGTTGCCGAGTTATGGGCTTCTGAAGAATCGAAGAAGCTGATGAAGGGTTTTTTTGGAAGCCGATTTTGAGATTGAAAAAAATATATTAAAAACATTAAACATATTGATTGGTATAGAAAATCAGCTGTTCTTTTTAATTTTAAAATTAAATTTAGAATAAAAAAAAAATTTCCTGTTTAAAACCGGAAGTAACCATTTCAACTCGTTATTTGAGTAACTTGGACCAGGTAAATTTTTTTTATTTTTGTAGTAAAACAAAGCTTTAACTATACTTGTTTTATCATAAAAATTTTAGAATGGGATGGCGAGTAGTTTGGGAGGTAGGTGAATTTTAGTACATACAAGTCGTATGAATCGTGGCACCCGGAGCTTGATTAGGATAGCTAGTGAGTGTGAAAACAAAATATTTTTAGTAAAATTATTGCTATATCGTTAAAATATTATATATAGAATTAATATAGTTAAAATAAAGCGATAGAGTTTCAATATTAAAAGTTGCTAATGCTAATTTATTTAATAAAAAAACAAACTTGTTTATGGAAAAATGAATTTATTTCACAGTTTTTACAATTGCATATATAATTCACCTACATATAGAGGTTAAAATATAAAACAATTGCTAACGCTTATTTACTAAGTGGAAAAAAATAATTTATGGAAAAATGAATTTATTTCACCATTTTTACAATTTGACACTCATTACTTAAACTTGTTCTTTTTATAACAAGGCCTTCAGTAACTGGAATAAAACAGTGAAATTTCTTAGTTCCGGGAATAGTAATAGAGGAATCAAACCGTGGTTTTAAAAATATTCTGTGGCGTTGAAGTTCCTCTGATGAGCAATAGTAAGTGGCTGTTAGGGATAAAGCCTACTTTGCCCAATGAAAAAAACGTAAAGGTGTAGTAATAGCTTTACTAGGAGGTAATTGTAAACTCGCACGTGTTGCCAGTCGTTTCAGATTACCACCGAGACCATTACATAGGCCTTTCCATGCGAAGTCGCGTGAAAATGAAGTTCAGTTTCTGTCTTGAAATCAGCTGTATAATAAAATAGAGTCAGAAAATTAAAACTATTTTTAAAATGTTGTGGGGCCCCATCTGTTATGTATATAATTTTTGACACAGCTATTGTTTCTTCAGACAGATGTTTGTGAAGGGTTTTCTGGAAATACTACCATGTTCTATTTAACTTCCAACTTTATAATAATAGACTGATGTCAAAAGTGTTGCCTGGTCATTATTCCAATGAAAAGCTTGAGCAGCATCTTGTACAACAAAACAATAATTCTCAGCAAAATCGCATTGTACCAAAATTTCCGCTTCGTTTATATTTTCTTTTAGATTTTTAAAATAATGAGCCTGTTGCTCTGCAATGTAAGCATGGGGTTTCGAGGCATCCAACGCGTGACAAAAGCTGTTCACAAAATCATCGGATGCAAGCAAATGAGTAGAAATGGTAAATCTGTCTGAACAAACCCATTTTTCGAACTAAACGGTTGTCACTTGATTATCATCAAATATCATTTTCAGATTCTATTACATAGCTTTGACCTCCTTCTATTATATGGCTTTTTATGAAAAAATAATACCTTTTTCAACTAAAAACTGGCGATACTAATCGCATTTCTGTAGGGTAGTCGGTTAAGTATGAACACAATTTAAGTATGTATTTTAAGTATGTTATAAAAACTATTTATATACAGGATATAGTATCACGGCAAACTACATATACTTTCCACTCTAAAATTTTTGACACAAAATAAGTATAGTTTTAGCTTTGTCTTGTCACAAAAATAAAAAAAAAAAACTCTAGCGCACCTGAACCGCTAGAAACACTAATGTTCGAAGAACAGTAAAAGAATCGTGCAGGTTTTGAGTGCATATTCCACCACATGTGCTGCTTATTACGGCCAAACTGTTTCAAATGCCACGTTTTACTTTGGTCTCAAGAATGCATTATAACTCATATGGTGGAAGGTTTCAGATATTACCACTGGCATGAATTTCAACGTTTATGAGAGCAAAACACGGGTTAATTATATTCGTTATCAGTTGCTTATTTCACATAATTTTGAAAGCAGCATCTCATATAACATCAATGAAGAAAATGCTCAGTGCCTGCAGCACTGTAACTGAAGTTGGTGTTTGGGGCTGCGATCCGAAAAATTTGCAGAACTTTGCGAATTGTAACATCGGTTATTTATTTTCATTGTAAATGTTTCCGGTATGAATACTAACTGTAAGCATTTATTGATACAAAAGTAGCACAACCGACTCGTGCTGGCAACCTTTCGCCAGTATAAAAGCCAAGAATATATCAAATCTGCTTCACGTTGTTTGATTACATTCGAAGTTATAGGAGTATAAAGAAATTTAGGGTTACCTGCAGCGAGTTTTTTCAAATGATCGAAAGCTTAATATTTGCTGTTTATTGTCACTACAATATCAAAATTCTACGATAAAACCGCTTAAGGGGGTATTCCGGTCTTTCGGTTTGAAAAAATCGAAATTTTTTTTTTTGCATTTTCTTATTCCACTATGATCATATAATCTTGCTTTAAAATTTTATCGCAGTATCT
>OX376373.1:96434729-96512229 GCA_947369275.1 Nemotelus nigrinus | reverse complement strand
TCTGCATTGGTAATTCTGCCTAAGCCGCATCTCATTGTTACAAGTGGGCCGGTGTACTCGTAGGTGTGGACGGAGACTCGTGCAGCAACCACGGCTGATCTAAAGTATGTAGAAAAGACATTCTTTAGGTCCGATTTGTGGATCCGTTTGCTCGAATCTGTGGTGACTGTTACTTGGTTATTTTTGGCAATTAAGATTTTTTTGAATAAAGGTTTGTTCTTGTTCTTAATTTGTTTGTCTTTTTTCAACGCGTTGTTTCCGACATCATAAGTCTTGGCATAGACCTACGCCTATTGTGGTACCTAACTTGGTTTCTCTGGTTGCTAGAAATTTCCTGCTTTAGGTTTTGATTCATTTTAGCTTTGCAGTCTACGATCCCCTGATAGTTAATGCGTTGTGACCTTCCAAAAAATACATCCGCGGGTTTGGTTTTTGTCACGGAATCTCAATTGGCCAGACCCAGACGTTATATATAAAGTGAATCTCAATCCACACGAGTCAAGAACGATATTCGACAGCTAAATAACCAACGCCAACGTTTCTGGGAAATTGAGGAAGGTGAGTTTGGTAACACATTTCAGAGATTCACATACGAGATTAAAACATGGGCGATTTCAAGTTCCATTGCCATTTAAGACTAACCCAGACGGACTCGCGGCGTTTAGCCGAATGTTACTTTTATCGTTTAGAAAGCGCATTTAAGCGAGATCCCGAATGAAATATTAAGCTTTTATGGGAAAATTTATCGATTTGAGACACATGCAATTGGCATCAGAACATTAGCTCCGAGCCCCAAACTATTATCAACCGCATCATCATGTATCACGGCCAGATAGCACGACAACTAGGATTCGAGTTGTGTTCAACGGATGCGCAAAGACGTCAAGTGGCAAAAGTCTCAATGACACTCTTCTTGTTGGCCCTGTGATCTAGTTGGAACTGTTTCCTATTATTATTCGTGCTCGATTATCACCACACATAGTTTCTACGGACATAATAAAAATTTTTATACAAATTGCGGTGCATCCAGACGATCAGATATTCCAGTTAATAGAGTGGCGAAATAATATGAAAGAACCGATCCGCGTTTATGCGATCAATCGTATAGTGTATGGTCTCGCTAGCATCAACCACCTTGCAGAAGAGGATATTATCCGATACCCTACAAGAGGATATTATCTTTAGAAGTAAATTCTAAATTTGGAAGTATCTACTTCCACTGAATTTTTAATTTAAAATTTTTTATTATTTTAATTTAAAACACGTCTTGATAGCTTCTTTACAAAATATATTCATTTTTAATTTTCAATATTTTTGTTTACGTTTTTCTTAGCCTACTTTATAAATAAATTTGGTTATATTGTAAAGTGTTGTGTAGATATGTCATTGTGGGTTGTGTTATGTGTTCCCACACTACTCCCCCCCAAGTGTCAGGATGACGCTGATGTCGAGGAGGTGAAGTAGCGTGGAGTATTAGCACTGGCGACCGAGATGGTTAATTACAAGATTTCGGGGCTAGTGGCTGCCGCCATCGGTCGCGGTTGTTAAAATGGCCATGGCGACTGCCTGTACAGGGGGCCTATTATGAATCAAAATCCGAAAGCGGAATTCATACGATATCGTATTTTCGTATTATAATTTGCTATTTGCACGGGAATCCGCCAACTTCGGATTTTAAATTCCGAAGGCGACTTGTCTAATCCGACAGCTCATTTGTTGTCGGATTTTTTGGCGGATTCTGGCGGATTTTTATAAAATTTTGATCCCTATTTTTGTTGTTTCCGACTGACCATACTTAAGCAAAGCAAAATAAACTGCCATTGAGTCAATATTAGCAAGAAACACTGAAACTCCGTCCATTTATTCAAATTTAAATAGGTATTTTGACACTTGATTGGAAATATATTGGAAATCTGGAATCGATTAAATTCCGATTTCGGAATAGATCATAATACGAAATTCCGACCAAGGGCGAGTCGGAAAATTTTACGAATTCCGATTTCGGATTTTGATTCATAATAGGCCCCCAGGACCGAGATGGTCGATGGCCAGCTCCCGGAACCCGTACTCAGCGCGTGCCGAGATGGGCGATGGCCAGCTCTCGGGGCTAAGGCAGTCGCCAGCACTGCCGCCGAGATGGTCGATGGCCAGGTCTCGGGGTTAATGGCTAGCGCTACCAATGGCGGATATGTGATGTATGTGTATTAAAAAAAATGTTGGGGCTGTTCCCCGTGTTTTTTTTTATATTATACAAATTCACATAAAATTTTAAAATTCACAAATTTTATATATTTATGTTGATTAAAGGTGCATCTGCTGCTGTTGTTAGGCAAATGATGACGTGCTCGGCTGCGGCTGGAACAAATTGTAGTAGACGCTGTTCGGTAGTTAAGGCACCTGACTGATGTACGGCGGACTATAGAAATCGGTTAAGCGCGGCGCGAAGCCCACTTCTATGTAAGATTCGTTGCGAGACAAACTGATTGAAGTCGACGTTGCTGTTATCGTTACGCTCTTCTTGATTTGAAGATGATGCCTAGCCCGAAGACGTCGGGTCCTGCAGGTTTATGTTGTTCTGTTGCGGTTGATGTTGCATCATTTGTTGCGGTGGTGAAGTGGTTGACTGCATAGTTATGGCTGCGTTTGGAGGATATGCAGGAGCAATGTATCCCAGTGTAACCTCAGCTTGCTGGCAATATGTTTATGGAACATTATATTGCCGACCGTAGCCATAATCATATGTTGCTGTAGCGTCCGAATTCGCAGTTGCACTTGCAAATGGTCCCTGTGTAGCTGCAGCTTGACAGTATCTATCTCGTTGAGTACCGTGTGTCGCTGTGGTTATTGCATAGCCTGTCCAGGCTACAGGATTGGCCGCTATAGTAATGTTGCGAAAAATTGTAGCAGCCATTTCTTCGACGGTCTAACACAAAAATCGTATGAAAAATATAATTATATTAAACAGTTATTTATAATTTGAAAAAACTTGCGCGAACGTCGCGGGTCACCAATTTAGAAGTAAATTCTAAATTTGGAAGTATCTACTTCCACTGAATTTTTAATTTAAAATTTTTTTATTATTTTAATTTAAAACACGTCTTGATAGCTTCTTTACAAAATATATTCATTTTTAATTTTCAATATTTTTGTTTACGTTTTTCTTAGCCTACTTTATAAATAAATTTGGTTATATTGTAAAGTGTTGTGTAGATATGTCATTGTGGGTTGTGTTATGTGTTCCCACATATCCAATACCCCGATATGATAGTTAAAAGACTAGAGTCTCGGTGAAATAAAAAATATAATTTTATTCAAACGTAGCGTAAGTAATCCAAAACAAGACTGAACATGAAAATGAAATTACATTGAATTTATCTAAATTAAAATGATTACATTGGATTTATGGAAACTAAAATGACGAGTAAGTGGCACATGCCGGATATCGATTTAGGTTGCATTACATTACAATGGTACAGTGTCCGAAGTATGGAATTTGTCTTATCCCAACGGGAAAAATAATGCTTACGGATATATTCGGTAAGCATTTTGCGTAATGCGTGGAAGCATTACCGGACCATTGCATGTTGTTTTCTTTTTAACATTGCATGTCCTAGGCTGGGAAGATTTATACAAGGGGAAACTTATGCTTTTAGCGTTATAGCTTTATGTATAAGAGCTTTTTGGAAAGTACGACATCGTATTCTCGCATATCCGTCATCTACGGTGAATACGAATTAAAGCTTTGGCCGGTGGCCGATCGTATCTCTATATGTGTGGTTTTTGCATGCTGACAGGCTGCCTCCACTAGCAATTTCTCATTGCATGAAATTTGAAATTGCCAGTGGAGGCAGCCTATGGTATGCAATATTTTATGGTCTGCCATAAATGGTAGGCAATATGTTATGCAATTTGCTCGGCAATCTACCTTGCAATATTTTGACAGTTCTTGGTTTCAAAATGGCGCTGAACCATGGGAATGCTTCATTTCTTATAAAAAGATGTAGGTATTTTGAATTTAAAGGGATTTTTAGATGTCGTTGAGCAATGAAATGGTGGGAAATTGCGAAAAAATCGAATTTGCATTTCAAATAACTCCTTAAGAGCATTTGACGCTCAGATACAGCGCACGTCCTTCCCGCTCAGAGGCATTTTTGAAATGAAATTGCATGCCATGAAATTCCCCACGCACAGATGGCATACCATAAATTTGACAGTCGTTGCAATCGGAAATTGCAGAGAAAATTGCTAATCGAGTCCCGGTGTGAGTGATTGTGACGCTCATTGGAAATTCCAATAGCGCATGCTCTTTTTGCTAGGGGGAATTGGTACTTTTGTTTTTCATACATTTTACTTCCCTGTGAATATTTGAAATGCTCCGAAATTTTCATCTTTCCCTTTATATAGCAAACTACCTATAGCCGATGTATGCTCGCAAGTTCTTTTCCCCTTATTTCTGCGAGTGATGTTCATTGGCCAGTCATGGACTTATAACATGTGAGCTTTCTCCCTTGCAGCATTCCCCATGCTCCAAGTCATGTATACGAGTATATCGTATAATTGCTGGAAAATGGCATTCTAGCATATTACATTTGTATTACCAGCATTGTTTGATTCATACATTCCCCCAGAGTACATAACCTCGATTCCCGTTGGAATGTTGTCACGTTGTGTGGTATTGCTGTGTTAACATACGTAACTCCTCCCCCTTAGTGGGTAGCGACGGCCAGATGAATTGAATGGGAGATTCTGTGGCAGGAGCTTTGATGCTGCTTTTGGTTCGGCCCCTGCGAATCTTCTGATATGCGACTACCTGCACTGCACAGGCTAAAACGATTAGTATAAACTTCGTTGCGAGATGTAGGGTTATTGGCTGGATGTAGTCTTCTGGGATTTCTTGCAGCTTCCTTTTCACGAACTGATACTGGCTAAAAATTTTAATTTTATTTGGATGTTTGATGAGTTTCTAGCGCTAATGTTGTTATGGATCATTGGATGTATATTAATTTCGTCCCAATGCATGGAATTGATACTACTGTAAGTTATGCCATTAATAGTTACTTGACAGTCTTCAAAATGGATAGGTACTGTTCCCCTCATTGTAATGTTTTGCGGATCGCTGGATGTTGTTACAGCTGTTTCCGAGATGTTGATTAGCAAGATGTGGTTCGGCTCAGGTTGATATATCTCCAATAGGTTCTTGCGGTTGTGAAGTTCACAGTGTCCTGGTTCGTTACTCATGAGTTCCCCAAGAGCGACGTTTTGGTACGGTAGTATACTTTTTCGATAATGCGGCATTTCTCATCAATTACTTGGATAAGTTCGGGGTTTATGATAAGGTATGGTTTGACTGGGATGGTTTTGGTGTTGTGGATGGGTAAGGGAATGATGTGGAAGAAGGAGTAATTTTCTTTTGAAACTATGGGGACCTGGACATTAAAGATTATGTTTGACCCGTTGGCGCAGGCTTGTAAATCTAATAATTCATATATATGCTCATTTGATACAATTTCAATTGATTGATTTGCGAAGATTGAATACAGTTCTGATAACTCGTTCGAACCAAGGATCAATTTGGAATTTATGTTAAGTTTCACTAGCATTACTGCTTCTGAGATTCCGGATGAATGTTCGTTTAATAAGTCAATATTATAGTTAAGTTCCGTCAAAAATTATAAATGTTTCAGGATAGTGCTATCAGTTTTTATTTGGTTCTGAAGCTGCAAGAGCTGTGATCAAAGATTGTTATGTAGATAATATACTTTCACGATGTGAGAGTTTGGAATAGGTCAAAAACCTCATAAACCAACTGCAGCAATTGTTGAAACTAGGACAATTCGAGTTGCATAACGAGTTGCGACGACTGTGTTCTATCTGATCTGCAACCACAATTACTTGAAAGAAAGAACTTAATTGACGAAACCGCTCCGCTGTCAAAACTTTAGGCTTAAAATGGAATGGCTTAGATATTCGATATGAACAGTAGTTGATATGAACAGTTATGAACTGACAAAAAGAAAAGTATTGCGTGATATTTCGAAAATTTTTGATCCGTTAGGTCTAGTCAGCCCCGCTGTAGTCCCGGCAAAGCACTTGATGCAATGTTTATGAAAAGAAAATATTGAGTAGGATGAATCTTTGAACGAAGAATTGAGCACTTTGGGGTTGGAATATCGCAGCCAGATAGTTCACCTCGAGAAGCTTAGTATTCCCCCGGGACGGACATTTACATACATTGTTTTTGCGATGCATCGTCCAAAGCTTATAGAAGTGACATATATGTAGTTGCCAGTCTGAGCCAACAGCCAATAGCTGCTAAATTGTTATGCGCTCGCTCAAGAATAACTCCTCCCAAGGCAAAAACTATAGCCCAACTTGACCTTTGCGCTGCATTAATGGGTGCTAATCCTGTAAATCGTTAAACGAAAGAGATCCAAATCCAAGTTGCCGATGTTTCCTTCTGGAGCGACAGTGAAATAGTCCGGTATTGGCTCGCTAAGCCTGCATGCACCTGAGAAGTTTTCGTTAGCCACCGAGTCCAAAAAATCCAAAACATAACGTCATACGATCAATGGCATTTTATTCCTACTGAATTAAATCCAGCGTATCTCGCGGTGTATCACCAAATTCGTTACTCAAAAGGAATTCATGGTTTAACTGGCCTCAATTTCTCCTGGATGAACGGGAAAATTGGCCGGAGCAACCCATCTTCTTGGATCATAAAGTACCGGAGAAAAAACGAACTAGTCAGCAAATGGCATTTGTCGTAACAAACGAACGTGACATCATCACCAACACACGTATCTACACGTCGTTTCCACGTCTTGAACGTTGCTTTGCTTGGATTATTCGTTGGCATGAGAATGCGAGGACATCGACGGCGATTAAGGTTCATTGCCCAATAACCGCTCATGAGCTGCAAATCGCACAGCGTTATTTGCTGCGATATGTTCACCAAAAATATTTTGCAGCTGATATTAAGGCATTAGATAAGAAACAGTAGCTGTAATCAAAAAGCAAACTTCGTACTCTCAAACCTGAATTAGATGAATTTGGAATACTTCGAGTTGGTGGACGGTTACATTGTGCGGAGTTCGAAATCGAACGCAATATGCCAGCGATCCTACCGCAAAGTTATTTGGTTACTATGGCCATTATTCGTATGTGGCATTTCAAATTGCTGCATGCTGCACCGAAACTGCTACTTGGACATATACATAATTACTACTAGCCAAAACGTGGGCTCCAGATAGCACTTTAAAGCCCGACCAGCATTCTTCCAGCAACAAATGGGTCAACTACCGGCCTGTCGTCTAAGTTGCTGCAATTTTCCGTTCGAGAGCGTTGGCGTAGACTATGCTGGTCCTTTTGAACAATCACATGGTCGTGGCCGAGCAGTCTCAAAACTATACGTTTGCGTTTTCGTATGCATGTCTATACGAGCTATTCATCTAGATACTGTGCTTGACCTTAGCACCGAAGGTTTTTTATCTGTGCTACGATGATTCATTTCCCGTCGTAAACTTTGTCGTCAACTTCATAGTGATAACATGAAAGCATTCGTTAGTGCTGAAACGGAAATAAGAAAGCTATACGATGCACTTAAGAAAGCTAGCCCTGATATCCAACGTCATCTTACTCCAATAGAATGGAAATTAATTCCCCCTTGAGCTCCTGATCATGGAGTAGTATGTGAAGCGGCTGTGAAATCGTTTAAACATCATATAAAACGATGTCTTTCAGTCGCATCTTTAAAACTGGACAAGTAGAATACACTTCTAGATCAAATAGAAGCTGTCCTTAACTCTCGACCGATTACACCGTTAAGTATATATTGGCGCACCTTTGGTTGCGCTGGCATAACCAGCCCAAGGTGAAAAACCCATCGATAACCTAACTCGTTGAAAAAGAGTACAGCTGCACGCGATAATTTTTTGGCGACGCTGGTCACTCGAATACGTACAAACTTGCAGCACCTTGCTAAATGGCATACACCAAACGCTGCCATTAACAGTGGCATTGTTGTACTCGGAATCATCACGAAGTTGCACCGTGGTAGAGATGGCCTTGTTCGAGTTGTTACACTTCGATCTGCTGGCAAGGAAATCATACTTGACATTCGGTAGATGGCTCCCTTACCGATCGATAAAGAGGAATATCATTTCGCTCACTACGAGTGAATCAACAGAGGCAGGTATGTACGATTCCGTTCGTACTTTGTTGGTGCTCACTTTGCGTTGCAGTTCTCTCACTCTACGTCGCGGTCGAATCTCAACAGCTGTACGCTTTGTATTATACATTAAATTTATAATAGAGTAGTGTATCACGAACTATTGACCGGAACAGACGAATTTGATTAAGAAATAAATTATATTGTAAACCAGGCCACTTCTTTTATTTTCCCCTGAACACAATGCAAACCATACTATAATATTTCAAACAAATTTTTGTGTTAATTTGTTGCAACTTTGTATAATTTAATAAAAAAAATTAGTTTTTAGTTTTCTAATCGAAATCACTAGATTTTGCCTCAGTGTGAACGTACTAACACACTTACAATAATTGTAAACTGTCAAAAATGGGATGAACTAATTGAATTCAGAGCACTCAGCTGTTGGATATATAAAGATGCATTCTGTTAGAGTGCCTACTTTGAAACAAAAAGTAGGCTCACGAACGCAATGCTCCACTTGTAATTGTTTAATGCACCACGTTTGGCGCATGCGCCATGGTTTGGCCACCCTTGACATTGAGGGTCAATTGATCTCTTAAGCGGGTAGTTTCCAGGGACAATTTCAACGATAATGCATTTTCTCAGCTCTTATGTTCACAGTTTATACAATTTGGAGTTGTTCTTTGTGCCGGTAATGAACTTTAATTTGATTGTAAGATGACCCGTCCATGAACTAAATTTGTCAATTGTATCTAGATAATTGATATCGTTCATTCCATTCCTACATCAATAAATTTTTCAAATTAATCGTAGACAAATATATCAATAATTTTCAAATTACTTCACCAGAGATCCTCCTTTCAAATCATACCAATTTGAAATCATCAAGGACCAAATCAGCCTAAAATCAATACAAAAATAAACCATGAACCAGTAATCTAAGTCTGAACTGTCTAGAGTAAAATTCAAAGCCAAACACGGAAAGGATGTTCCCGTGTAGAGTCTCTCATCCACAAACCGCTCTTTTTACTGATTTTACTTTTGTTAAAGGAAAACACACTAAATTCTACTCGATGTATACAACAAATTTAAATGAAGCCTATTTACAAATCCTCCGCTAAAGCTCAAACAGGAGCCTCGATGAGCACAACGTCATGCAACAACAAAAAAAAAAACGTTTGGCTTATATTCACCTACCAAAACTGAAAGATAATGTTCCCCGCGAGACTATTTCCGACAAGATTATTTGAAAATGTCCTTTTCGTCTCTTGTTATCGCTCGCCTTGTGGGATAGGTTTGCCTTCGTACTTCAGAATAGCTTGAAGGCATGTAAGTTTGCGTACCTAGATACTGTATTGAACGAACCAAAGTACAGGAAGCTTTGACTCGGGAGTCGCCTGCAGGCCATGGCAATCATTTTCAACAGTTCAGGGACTTCCCGGCACCAGAAAGCCGTGTTTGTGAATTTTTTTCATCTACAAACAGCGTCGTCTTTTCTCACTGCCACCGTTGTGAGTAAATGACTGCGAAAAAGAAAGATGTAGCAGCCATAGATACAGATAAGCTTGAAGACGTTTACAATTTATCGAATGACATTAGTCACGTATTTGCGATTCGTAAAAAAACACTGCTCTCGCCTCCCGGAAAATCCATTTATATTGCCTAGGAAATGTAATGAGCTGCATCACCTGGCGTGATTCTTCTATTTTTCGAATTCACACCATTCATTCTCGGGAGAATATTACTGAAAAGCACAAAGTTAAATGTGCGGAATCGTATTGTGTTTGAGGCTATGTCATGTCAATTTATTCGAATTGTTAAAATCCCATCGGATATGCCATCGCCATCATCATCTTTTATTTAAGGGCCCTATTGCCGTTGAATTTTTTTTTCGCGAGCATCCAGGATTTTGATGTAGTCTGTAGAACATTGTTAGTTATCTGGCGGGATTTCCTGAAATGATGAAATAAACGAGTTTCACAATTGCTCGCAGTGGTAGGTAAATAATCGATTTTTGCCGAATCGTTTGTGGAAATGGTGCTCTTTCATTTTTGATTTCTTCATTGATGTAGGAGTAAAAAACTGGCAATTCTAAAAATGATAAGATTTGGGATACTTCCAAATATTTCAAAAAGATAACATTATAGTGAAATGAAACGCTAGCTCAGATGTGAACATTGATTTGTATATAATTTAGGTTTTTTTTACATTCTAAATGATTAGTCAACGGAACAAAACTATAAATGAATGCAGGTAAGCAAGAACACGACGTTATATACCAAAACCGTTACCTGATAAAATAAAATGTACTGAGTAATTTTTTTTTATCATCTTATTTTTTCGTTCGTTCTCCGACAATTCCGCTGATCCACGGTGCTTAGATTTGCCGAGTGTTTGTTCTTCATCCTCTTCTTCTACAGCAGAAAGATGCAAACGCAATCTATTGTTTCTTTTCTCCAAGAAAATGATATTATATGCCAATGTTTCTAGTCATTAGGCTAAACACGTCCATATTCACGAGCTTTATAGCGTTTTGCTGCATTTTCGGAGCTATTTTTTCTATGAACTGCTTCAGACAGGATCTCACAAATAGTTGATGACCTCGCTATGCAATGTGCTTTAGTACTTGATAATAAGAGCAATCCCACGACAACCCTGGTACGGGTAGAGAGCTTCATTACAATTTATTTAATCATTGTGGATACGAGTGTGGAGTGATTAGTTCTACGACTCACTTTACCCCTGATTTAAATCAGGTACCTAATCAGAGCTAGGTGAACTTAAAGCTTGGTGCGCGGACTCTCGTCCGAACCTGGATTCGAACCAGGGACCCCACACGCAAGAAGCCAGTGCTCTACCCACTAGGATACTCAAGCTGATAGTACCACGATGATTCGACGTTGGCTGCTTCAACTGTACAAGATTCTTGATTATTGATTTCCGATACCCAATCTTGACCATTGTAGGCTTCAAATTGATTCTCTCTGGTTGCAGTGTAGCATAGTTGTAGCTCGCAGCTATCAAGAACCTATTTGAATTAATCCGGACTGACTTCCAAAAGCCGATTGGCAAAATTACTGACCGCTGTCGTGTAGCAGCTCACGTGATGAAATTGTGGCTCGTTAGCAGGATACCTGTAGGAAGCGTCAGAAGCTGGGAGTGTCAAAGCCAATTTAGCATCTCCTTTGTCACTGTATATCATCATCATCGACGCTACAGCCGGGGTCCGGTTCAATCAGTCCCAATCGCGAGCCGATGTCATCCAATGGGGCACACCTAAACTCCGAGCAGTCTGGTCAAAACCATCCCTCCATCGGAGACAAGGTCTCCTATGCTGTCATCTCCCGTAAAAATCTGCCGCAAAGGGTTCTCCGAGCTGAATTCTCTTCGTTCATTCAAGTTCAGTGTCCTGCTCAGCTTATTATATCTGCTTCTAGGTAGATAGCGTACAGCTCATGGTTGTAGCGTATCTGGAATCGCCCTTCTTCACATATGGGGCCAAAGGTTCTCCGCAACAGTGTCCTCGTGAACGCGGCTAAGAAGTCAGAGTGTCTTTTGCTGAGCACCCAAGTCTCGAATCCTTACGTGAATCCTGAAAGGAGCAAGGCATTGTACAGCGGGATTTTTGATATACAGGTGGGCATGACGAGCCTTGACAAACTGTAGTAGGCTTTGTTGATTTGAGCAGCCACCCGCGTATTTCTTCGTCCATGTTGCTATCGGCTGCTAAGATTGACCCCACTACTTCAAATTAATGCTCAACAACCCGGAAGGTTTGACCAACTCTTAGTGTTTTTCCTGCAGATGCTGCCAACATGTACTTAGTCTTTCTTTCATTTATGTGCAGCCCCAGCTGTTATGCCGCTTGCTCAATCTGGATGCAGGATTCTCGTGCAGCAAGTTCTGATCTTCCAATTATGTCCATATCACCTGCATAAGCAACTATCTGGAATTACTTGGTGACAATAGTCCCTCTCGTTGACGTTTCAGAATTTCGGACTGCTTTCTTCAACCGCAGGTTGAAGAGGAGACAAACCAGACCATCCTCTTTTCGAAGCCCATTAAAGATGTTGAACGGTATGAATAGCAATCCGGCTATTTTAACTTGGCTTCATACATTGGTCATGGTCAACCTACACATTCGTGTCTTCTGGCATCTCTTCATGCTCCCATACGTGCAGTATAATTTTATGATTAGCTTGGTTTTATGTGGGCCCTCCATATTTAATCAGCTCAGCTGGTTTGCCGTCAACACCAGAGGCTTTGTTAAATTTTAGCCCACTTACAGCTCTTTGTACCTCTTATATGCTTGGAAGCGGCAGCATAAGATCTTCTCCTGACATTGGTGGAGCCTCTGATTCTCCGTGGAGCTGACCGTTTAGTAATTCACTAAAGTGCACTTCCCATCGCTCCAGAATGCCTTCAGGATTGGTGATCAGATAACCATCTTTGTCGTTATAGTACGTGCAGCGTGGTGTCATGTTTCGGATTATTCGGTAGAGCTTCCGCGCTTGGTGCGGACCTAGCTCTCTAGCCTTTTCAATTCCACAATTCGGGTATTTTTCCGAGGCTGCAATCTTCTGTCTCTACTTTTTCATCTCTTTATATTCCTCCTCACATGCTCGCGTTCTATAAGATTGCTGTATTGGCCGGTACGCAACATTCTTACGTTCAATCACTAGTTTACATTCATCATCAAACCAGTCGCTCCGATCTTTGCGACTACTGCCTTAGATTGCGTCAGCAGTACTAATGCTAGTATTCTTAAGGTCTGTCCACTTCTCATCTATGCCTCGCATCCTGGCCGCAGCACTTGCTCTCCCTCCATCGAGCTCTTCAAGGGTAAGCCCTAACGCAAGACCAAAGGTGTTGATTCAAGCCTGGTTCACGGATGCAATGCTTCTATTGAAAGCAATTCGCACTCGGAGAACCATACCAACCATACATTTGGTCCGAGTCTAAATTAGCACCTGGATACGTTCGTACCGTCGTCAGGCTCAAGTAGTGGTGGCGATCTATCAACACGTGGTCTATCTGATTAGGAGTGTCTCCATCAGGTGATATCCAGGAGCCCTTATGAATATATTTACGCAAAAAGGTGGCACTTACAACGAACAAGTTCTTGGATGCTGTCAGTTTAACGATTTGAAGTCCGTTGTCATTAGGATTGTCATGCAAACAATGGGTGCCTTCGTAATGCCTGAATACCGGCTCCCGACCTGTTTTGGTACTAAAATCTCGAAGAATGATTTTTAGAACACGCCTTCGACAGGCATTGGGGATCTGCTTATCTGGAATAACTATGAACCTATAGGCATATTCGTAACTTTTTGGCAGCCTGGTAAATCTATTCTAGCCTAGTATAGTGAAGTTTCATATCGAGTGTCACTTTGAGGTACCTGAAAGTTCGTTTCATTGCCTGCCAATGAATATTTCACTGGCTGTTGTCAAAACGGTTAACGTCATTTACTGTGCAGGCAATATCTGGCAATAAATGAACCTTGGGGCAAATTGAACAGTTAATCTACAACCTTTTGGTAAGGTATCAGTTCAACAATCGAATATTCCTTGTGCATCTCAATGGAAGGATTGACACTCATATTAGCTGGGGTCTTCATAGATTTTCTAACTATTAATTTGCAATTTATTGAGCATTTCCTTAATGTACTGCAATTGGTACCATTGCAGATCCCATTATATACTACCCGAAGTACTATCACATCTATCACTAAGAATTGGTAATTCGCTAAGTTTGCTTCTATTTGATTCTGATAAATTCACTTGTGCAAATTTAATAAATCTACTTTTACTAGAAGAACAACTCATCCGGAACTTATCAAGTCGCTCAAAAAGTACTCCTATTAGTGAGATGCGCTAACATGTTCATTGCTTTAGTCTAATAACCCTTCGAGTGGTCTGGATCAAATAGAAGACTCTTCACTTTTTCAACGAACGTTTTAATTTTGGGTACACCGTTCTCCTGAGCAGTGTAAGGTGCTGTTCGTTGCTGACAAATCGCATTTACCTCACAAAACAATATTCTTCTCTGTTGTCCATTTGAAGTAATTTTATTTTCCGATAACTTTGATTGTCAATTAAATTTGTAAACTTTGAAGCGCGCTCAGCACTTCTGATTTCAATTTTATGAAGTACACAAACACTAGCATCGAACAACCGTCTACAAAAGATAGTATGTACTCACATAACCAGTGCTGTCGTTTTGTGTTTTCGGTGTGCAGTAAATGGACATTTAAAATTGCAGTATACTGCTGGAAATTGCAGTAGATTGAATTTCCTGTATGGATTCACACTTATAATAAAACTATTTCCATTTACAAAAAAAGTATGTTCAGTTATATATATTTTTTTAAATGGAATTGAAATTGGAAATTGGAGAAATACTTAAATTTTTAATCTTTTTTTTGAATTCGAATTGGTTGTTTGGTGAAAAATAAATACAATTATTCATTAACTACGGTTATGTCAAATTAAAGATCGAAATGCAGTATATATTGCTGTATACCCACACTAAAATTCACAATATTATTGAGGAAACTCTTGTGTATTGTGATTTAAGCGTTAAGTGTTTCAATAGTTTAAGGGGAAAATACAATCGAAAAATTTATAGTACTCATCATAAGTACTTATATACATAATATTTCTCGATTAAAGGAATCATTTTCCCACATGAAAAATGTTTATAATTCATTGAAAATTAAGAAAAACTAATCATATTTACAAAAATAAAATAACTGACCTACTTCATAAGTCCTTAAATATCCGCTTGATGTATTCAAATTCTACGCTCTGAATATCTACTTGAAAAATATTGCTATGAGGAATTTTAAACATCCATGCACCGTCCCTATTGCCATAGTTTCAAATTTAGTTTTCAAATTATTTGTATTCTAATTTTATGTTTACTTGGTACACATGGTTTATATAATATAATAATAAATATATTGGCTTTTTTAAGTTTAAGAGTCACTTGAACAAAAAATACTTAGCATTTGAGGAAAGGATTTTTTGCAGATAGAAAATTCTACATCAAATTTACTTACTATATGCTTTCATTAAATCATTTGAAGGCTTCCACTCGGAAGCTGAGCTTTTGCCAAGCAAGGCTTTTGCAGCTATTATAGCATGCAAAGTAGAAGTTTGCAAACAATTTCTTTTCTCATTTTTTATTAAATGAATTTACGAAAAAAATCTTTCAACTACTATACACTATAGCACTACTATGTGGTAAGCTTAATAAGCTTGATACTATTTTTTCTACTTTTGGAAACATTGGCTCGTTGGAAACATTTTTCAACTTAAAAACGTTACACCAAAATTCTTCAATATCCTCTTCTGCCTTTATATTTAATTCAGAAAAATCTAAATTTATTAGCATCCTCCATTCGTTAAAGCAATCCCACGACAACCCTCGTACGGGTCTAGGGGTTGAAGCTGGTAGAGAGCTTCATTACAATTTATTTAATCATTGTGGATACGAGTGTGGAGTGATTAATTCCACGACTCACTTTACCCCTGATTTAAATCAGGTACCTAATCAGAGCTAGGTGAACTCAAAGCTTGGTGCGCGGACCCTCGTCCGAACCTGGATTCGAACCAGGGACCCCACACGCAAGAAGCCAGTGCTCTACCCACTAGGCTACTCAAGCTTTATAAGAATTTGATTTTCAACATCAATATCATTCATTAACATATGCACTTTTGCGCCTATATAAATATCTTTCAATTCCATGATCTGCTCATCTTTCCAAGATGTGTTCAATAACACTTCGTTTAAATATTCTCTACGTACGAAATTTTGTAGGATAGTTTTTAAGTACATTTTTATGTAGGAACGATTAAATGAAATTTAGGAGTTTCCGATTGAAATTCAGCATTAATTTTGCTGGTTATATTTAAAATATAAGATAAAAATGTGTAATAAATTTTGTTCTTAACATTTAAATTTTGAGCTATTTGCACAGCTAGGTCTGAATTTCTATCAAATTTTTTTCTTGTTATATATTGATGTAAAAGCTCCCACTGCTCAATAATTCGATTCACTACTTGTTCTAATGCAAGCCACCGAGTAAACGATGTTTTCAAAATCTTGTGTACCTTGACATTGAAGTATTCCTGCTGCTGAAATTCGCTGATTCGTTTTGGGCTATGCGAAATAAAAAAGTAAACGTTTCTCGCTAGATTTTCTATATTTGATGGCAGTTTTTTTGCAGCTGCTGACGAACACAAATGGAGAGAATGGCAAGTACATCCTATAGTGTATATGTTTGGTAATATGTCCTTAAACATTCGTTTGACGCCACCTTTTTCACTCATCATCACTGCTGCGTTGTCAGCCGCATATCCTATAATATTGTCAATTGGAATTGAATGTTGAGCCAAAAATTAAATGACGGAATCGAAAACTGATTTCGCATTTTATTCTCGCAAATCTATTAGAGCTAAAAATCTATCTCTAGCTTTTCCATAAGCAAAATCAAAATATCGACATGTTAACGCCAAACTTTTGGCTCCCCCTATATCTGTCGATAAATCCATTAATAAGGAGAATTTTTGATTTTTTAAAGTTTCTGCAACGCAATTCATACTTTCAGGTAATATTGTATCTTTAATAGTTTGGACTGCTTTCGTTTTCCCTAATTTGATTTGTTTTGTTATTTCAGAATCTATAGCTACTGATATTATCAAATCAATTAGCGCTGGAATTAAAGCAAATGGCAGATTGTTTGATATCATAAACATAATAATTTGAAGTTCTGTCATTTTAACTAAATTTAACGTTTTCATAGCTTCCACGTTACTTTTCAGGTCTAACGATTTCGGCTGACTCCTTGAATTTTTGACATTTTTTCGATGTATCCCGCTTTCACTGTGCCTTCGCAAAGTGACAACGTTGTTATGTAAAACCTTGGAGAAAAACCTCACTCACCCATTCAAATTTATCCTTCCAAATACTTCTATATTTCTGTTCGTATTTCGGTTTTTTCGCAGTCTGAGCTTCATCATTACTAGACAAATTAATTTTTAATTTTTTGTTTTAATTTTCTTTTTACAATAATTGCATATACCTCATTGAGCAGTGTGTTCCCTATGGTTTTGACTAGATGCAGTTTCACGGATTTTATACCAGCTTCCCACAGACCTACAAAGTGGGGGCTTCGAGGTCATCTAAATTTATCGTGGATATATCATCAGTTAAATTTTTACTAGTATTATCATCGCTTAAGCTTTTTGCATCATTGCCTTGCCTAACATCTTTGTTTTGTCTAATTACGAATCTAGAAGAAATTTTTAATTTAATTACATTTCAAAAATATGCAAAACATGCTGGCACGACTAATCCAACTTGCAGGTCAATTCCACAAAGATTATATGGTTACAACTTCCATCGAACCGGTCTGATATTGAATTATTGGTTTCTAATATGTATTATTAATGTCTAATACCCCTGTTTGAATCACAGATATTTGAATAGCATTGCTTTCACTTGACTACAGACTAAAAATTCCTCGTCCTATATTTATTGATTTACTTGTCCATTTTGCTTTTATCACCAATTTCACCAAAACACCGCTTCCTCACTAATAACCACCAGATTGTAAAAATAGCTATCATGTGACAGTACTAAGAAAATCACATTCTACTGCTTCGCACGTTACTTTGCAATTTCGTGCAGCGTACAGCGTGCAGCGTAGATTAAGCGGATGTAGATTTGCTCGTTATATGAAATGTGCAGCAAATCTGATAAAATGCAGTAGATGGCAGTAAAATGCAGTGTTGTAATAGATTCTGTCAAATTGCAGCAGAAATACTGCAATTGCAGTAAAACGACAGCACTGCACATAACCAATCGGTTGCGTCTCCATAAAAAATACTTCGAGGACGCTTACAGCCCTGGGCTGAAGAGCTATCCTATGTGACTGCAAGATATTTTTATTTCTACGGATACACGTCACACCTAGGGACACGATGAAAGTACTGATATTAGTACGGTATCGATACTTTTGTTTGATACCAAGTAAAATTTTACTTGAATCGAAACTATTCGATAGTTTACTCATATCAATACTTTGATGGTGGTATCGTATCAACATGTGACTGAAAAAAATTCACATGGAAACCAACCCATCTTTCCAAACTGTGCTACGACTACGCGATAGCTATATTATGTAAAACAAATGAAATATTTTAACTTCAAGAAATCATTCAATCATTCAATATCCAAACAGTTTATGTTGAAACAGTAATGTAAAACATATTAAATATTTAATAACGCGATATTTATGTTTTTTTTTTTATATATATATTATATTGATGAAGGAGAAACATTGCTAATGTTGTAATATATATTTAAATGTTTAGGTATGAAAAGGCAAAGACCAGGAGCGATTCTTTTTTCTGCATTATTTAATTTGTATACTGTCCATATATACGTAAAAGCTAAAAAAAATATGAATTCGTTTTTTAATAGAAACATTTGATAGCAAAATACATCAAATTCAGCAAATGTTCTTCGGTTAATTTTTACATTTACATTGCTAATCGTGAGACTCTCCATCACTCATTTTAACTGATCCCTTGATAAGATATTGCACCCCATACTATAATACTCCCATTTTCTTGCGTGGGACTCGGCTGGTATTCTTAAAGACTTTGAACCTCGCCGTTGTGGAATTATCGCCAAATTCCAAACTGAATCCCCCCCAATGAAATAGATTCTTCCAGGCTATAGATAATCGTTATCATCTCCATTACTAAAATCTTGTGCAAATTAGGCTTTGCTCTATCATTGATAGTAAAATAAATATAAAATTTAGTGTTTCTCCATACTTTACGGATTACTTACCTTACATTCTTCTCTTACTATACATATTCAAAAACAAGAAAATAATTTCTTAATAAAGAATGTATTTAGAAACATATTTGCACATTGTTTCCAATAAACAAAATTACTACACTAAATCCCTCACTTTATATCATAATTTACAAAAAAAAAAAATATCATAAACGAGAGCGCACGAGTCAAAATCAATTTTCAATAAAAACAGAAGCAAAACAGAGATGAACCAACGAAACTAGAAAATTGAAACGTAACTGAAAGACTCTTTATACTAGTTATTTATAAAAAAAATCATTTGATCAACAAAAGATATTAAATATCAAGTTCACTAATTCAAAAATATTACCCACATTCCAGTATAAAATAGCACTGATTTATCTCTTTGTATTAAATTACAACTTAGTTGCTTTTATTACACATATTTGATCTTTTAAGCAAAACACTCTGAATCGAGTAAAGGCTGATACTGAGTTAACCGTGAAGCTAAATAGAAAAAAAACTAACTAAAACTTAAACTTTCTATACGGTATGAGGGCTTTTTCTAATTCCCTAACTACCAAAACATTCAACATAATCTTGAAAAAACAAAGCCACCTCACAGCAAAAAAGATAACTTTTCATTAGCTTTTCTTTTTTCTATCAGCACATTCTATAGTTCAGCACGTGAACTACAAATGAGGAATAGAATTTCTGTACTGTGGAGAAAAGCAGAGACACTGCTAATTTCTGACGGATAAAATGAAAAGAATTTCAATTTTCGATCGATTTTCTTATTGTAAAGACATTTATGTATTGTAAAGACAATTTTCAAATTCAAACACCAAATGTCACTTTTTAGCTCGGAAGAATGAACTGCACAAACTAAGTTGGCGTGAAATGATTGGAGAAATGTGTCAATGCCATCTGTGTTTTCAAAGCGAAAGCAACTTTTCATGCTAAAAAACTGAGTACAACTGCTGCTTATTTTCAAGCTAAATTTTCGCCGAAACACATTTCACGTGAAATTTTGTATGAAAATTACACGTAAAATTGAACACAGTACTAAGCTTAAATCATAAACATTCTTGCTTGATTATTAGTATCAACTTTCACATCCTAATGTCCTCTCAATGCACGAATAACAATGTGATTAAATTAGTTTCAAAAGTGATATATATGTAAAAGGCACATTTTTGACGTGAGAGTGCAACAATCCTCGTGAACAATATCTTGAAAGGGATAATCAAGTGAAGCAAACGTACCGGCAAATGTACAAGTGACCTCTGTTCTCACCAATAAATAACCTTCCAAATTAGATATGAATGTGCGACGTAAATTTTGTGTGCTTAATCCTGAGAGAATGCCGTTTTCAATGTCAAAACACCCTTACCAACGTATTCCTCCAGTTCATACGAAATGCAGCGTGGCGGAGAGTAGAAAATACAGGTTAATGAATACAAGCCTACGTCCTGATAAATGAAATCTTCGCTCTTCTTCCGGCAGCCAAAATAATAGTATCGCCAACTTCTTTGCCTTCATTCTTGGAGAAATGCCTTTCTTGAACAAAGCCACGGAACGGCACCAGACCAGTTCCCGGCCCTATCATTATAATTGGAATCTCTGGTTTCGTTCGAATTCTGAGCTGACTCTTGCGAATGAAAATAGGCATATTAAGTATCATATGATACTTACTCATATCAGTACTGTCGCAATGAGTACGGTACTTATATCAATATTTGGTTGTGATACTACTTGAAAGTAAAAGTATCGATACTTTCTTTCGATATCGTGTCCCTAGTCACACCAGGTCGCTGTTGCGTTTAACTCGTAGAGCTCTCCGCTATGTTGTGGATATCAAGTCAAGTCTTCTTCTTAGATCTTCTTATGGTATTAAGAGGTTTTGTACAGTCCATCCAATCACATTGGCTAGGGGAATGCATATCCGTAGTACCACAAGAGGCCTCTAATGCGCTTATGTGTTTTTTTCTATGACTTCGTGATAAACAGCGACTCAACCTAACCTGACCTAAGATAGTAAATCGATCTAATTTAACATTACACTATTCGCTTGCTTCACGATGTCCGCAAACGCAAATCAGCTGTCAGCAAAGGTTAAAGTTTAAACCGCATTACCAGCAATTTCTACATCCATTTTCAAGTTACAGGCCGCAACTACGTGTTTGACATTCACTGGTCTAATTCTGCTTAGTAAATCAAAAATTTTTCAGAAGACTCGATGATTTGAAGGATTTGTTTTCAGGAGCCTGCTGTAGCTACAGAGTTGCCCGCACAGTCTTGAAAGTCCATGTGTGTTAAATTCTAGCTTACAGCAATACGCTCTACAAATTTCACGACAATCCATTGTTTTTCTTAGAAGTTATGACAAATCGAAATTTGAAAAAAAATCCTTGCCTACCTTTAGGCACTCAGCGCCTACACCTAGCTCAAAATTTTCAATTCTTTATCATAAACAAACTACAATAATAAAAATTTTCATTCCTAGTACTATTTTTTAACAAAAATTTACACCGCTTGGAAATATAGGTGTACCTGAAAATTCATTTAAATGCCCGCCGCCGCCAAAAGGTTTAAGATATCTGAATTCTAGCAAGTCATGGACCTACCTGTTATATACATCTATGTTCTCCGAAAGTTTCAGCTTAATCGGATCGGCCACTCCAGAGATTATCTCTATTAACCGTTTTGCTGATATATATATATATATATATATATATATATATATATATATATATATATATATATATATATATATATATATATATATATATATATAGATATATATATATATATATATATATATATATATATATATATATATATATATATATATATATATGACGATTTTCGGCGAAGCGATTTTAATACTAATGTTCTTCGAACATTAGTAATAATAATGAACTGAATAAATGATAATTGTGAACACTAGTCTAATAACCTGCGTTTAAATAATGTTGATAACTTATTTCGTTTAGTTTTTATAGGAAGTTAAAGTTTTTTTTGCGTGCTGGTTGAAATAAACTGCGAGCCACTGTATATATATATATATATATATATATATATATATATATATATATATATATATATATATATATATATATATATATATATATATATATATATATATATATATATATATATATATAAAGAGAAATATGGATTTTCGGCGAAACGAGTTTAATACTAATGTTCTTCGAAAATTAGTAAAAACACTTGGAACGTGTTTGTCTAATTTAGCAGTTACTAAGCCACTGACTAAACTATCGGAAAAATTTGAATACACAGCGTCATGGGTTTGTCTCTTTTACACAATTGACGTAACTTTAGGCGAAATCGCACTACAAAGGAATTTTTCCGAATAGCGCCATTTTAAATCAATCTTCATAAATTTATATAAAATATAATGTATAAATGATTCATTATTATTTAGTTGGTGTGTACAATTGAATTGAATATTATATGAAAATATAATTTACATCATTAGAGCTTCGCAAAATATGATCTAATATTCGGACTAAAGGCATTTTGTATGATTGAAAGTTTCTGTAATCTGGCGTCAGGTGGCGGTAGGTGCGAACCGGGCGCCGGCCGTTACGCTTCGAATTTGTAATTGGTCTAGCTCCGACACGGCTTATACGCCCATTATCAAACTTGGCAGGGACTATTTACACACTATTAGCTATTTTTAGAAAAAAAATTAAAAAAAATAAATGGTCGAACTTTGTCATATTTAAGTTTCAAAAATTTTAATATATTTTTTACCCCCAAAAAAAACTTTTTTTAAATACCCAAAAATGCATTCAATAAGCCCATTATATGAAGCATCAACTCGAGTGCTTTATTAATCTTTTTTTTTCTACTCTTTTAAACTGGATAATTTGATTCGAAATAGCGTATACCTGCCAGTTAGTCAAATTTTTAAAGCCCTCTAGCTCGCTAACCAGACTTAATACTGTAAAAATATTTTGCATCTGGATATAGGTGTGTGTGTGTGTGTGAGTTGGGGGAGAGGCGCATTGGCACCTCTAAGCACTCAGGCCAAAGGATCCATTGTATTCATTTCCCCCTCCCTACCATAGTTTCCCAGACTTCTTGATAAAGTCTAGGATCAATGATAGGGGAAAAGAGGCTATCGTCTGCATGCGTGCAACATCCCAGCCAAAGCATTGATATCTGAGACGCGCAAACGCTGGGCATTCACAGAACAAATGCTCCGCAGAGTCAGCCTCTTCTAGACAGGATGAACAGAGGTCATCCTGTGCAACACCTATTCGGTACATATGTCCTCCTAGGCAGTTGTGTCCAGTCAGAATACCCACCAT
Source organism: Nemotelus nigrinus (assembly GCA_947369275.1). Taxonomy (NCBI): domain Eukaryota; kingdom Metazoa; phylum Arthropoda; class Insecta; order Diptera; family Stratiomyidae; genus Nemotelus; species Nemotelus nigrinus. Next base: position 96,488,882 of record OX376373.1, on the reverse strand, counting down.
GGCCCTGCAAACTTTCCTGCTCTTATTGAGCAAGAATCCCGCAGTCACATGGTTGGGTTCTGAAAGGAATACCTTGGTGTGCCTGGCCATACCGGCAGCCGTCCATCTATCTTTGTGAGCATCATCAACCCACTTTCGAATAATGGCACGTGCAGATGCGGTCGGCACACCCAAGGCTGGTTCAGGCTATGGCTGCTTCGCAATTCAAGGCTGCTTCGCAATGACGTCAGCAATTTCATTCCCCTCAACACCACAGTGCCCCGGTACCCAGAGCAGATGCACCCTATTGAATTTGGCGACAGAGTTCAATCGTGCTCTGCACTCTTGGACAATTTTCGAGTTTGTCAGGGGTCTGCGCAGCGCCATCAGTGCAGCTTGACTGTCACTGCAAATTGCAATGCTCTTTCCCCTCCATCTTTCTTCAATTGCCCAACAGCCAGCTCTCAGGATAGCAAATATTTCCGCTTGAAAACTGAAGCGTGCTCTCCAAGAGAGAAAGCCCATCTGTCATCCGATGAATGTAGATAGACACCAGCTCCAGATCTACTATCTGACCTCGAGCCGTCCGTTAAGAAGAACTCCGAATATCCCCTCGTACACAGATCTGGATCATCCCAGTTACTTCTGCTTAAGAGAATTACTTCGTACCTTCTTCTGAAGTCGAGGAAGGGCACCCGAGCGTCCAAAGGCATCGTGAGAATCGGAGAGATCTCACACATCGAACTCCTAATAGAGCAGTGCCCCACATCGTCTTCACCTACCCATAAGCCAAGCTGAGCTAGTCTATGGGCAGAGCTCATCGCCACACTCTGAACTTGAATGTCGAGAGGAGGCAAATTGAGAAGCGCATCAAGGGCCGCACCCGGAGTAGTGCTCATGGCACCACAGATACCCAGGCACACTGTCTTTTGCAGCGTGGCTAACTTTTTCCGAGCATACAATAGCCTCACGATAGTCCACCACCGATGCGTACGTGAACATCGGCCTAATTATTGCTGTGTAGATCCACATCACTACACGAGGCTTTAGACCCCATGTGGTAGCAAATGCTCTCTTGCACTGCCCGAAAGCTTTTATAGCACTGTAAGCTTCACTTCCACATGTTTCTTCCAGAGAAGTTTTTTGTCCAAGATTACTCCAAGATCATCTGAAAGTTGAAGTGTTACACCCTTCATGTTTGGAAGCACTAGTCCTCTCAGTTTTCTTTTCCTGGTAAACAAAACAAGTTTCGTCTTACCAGGATTCACTGTTAGGCCGTGCCTCGAACACCAGCTGCCAATCAGATCCAATGCACGCTGTGTATTTCTACATAGCACATTCAGATCTTTACCGACAGCCAGTGCGGCCACGTCATCAGCATAAGCTTGTGCGTGCAGCCTTTCTTGTTGCAGTTCGTTAAGCAGGGAGTCGACTAGGATACTCCACAGGAGCGGTGATAGGACACCCCCTTGAGGGCATCCATTTGTCGCCTCTGTTCTTAAGTAGCAATCGGATCCAGCTTCCGCCAGCAACCATCTCTGCGTTAGCATGGCATGAATCCACCTAACTAAGACATCATCCACGCCATGACCTTTCGCAGCATCACATAGTTCCACGAAGGGCGCGCAATCAAAGGCCCCTTCAATGTCCACAAATATCCCCAACGCATACTCACCATTGGAGATCGCTCCCTTAACTCTGGCCACCAAAGAATGAAGGGCCGACTCGCATGATTTTCCTCGCTGGTACGCATGTTGCTCATCATTCAAAGGGTTAAACCTGAGCGCCGTAGTACGTATGTGTCGTTCGACAAGTCTCTCTAGGCATTTCAACATAAACGAAGTTAAGCTGATCGGTCTAAAGTTCCTTGGATCGGAATAGTCATCTCTCCCCGGTTTAAGTATAAAAACTACCTTAACCTCTCGCCAAGGTGATGGAACATACCCCAAGGAAAGGCATGCCCAGAAGATTTCTCTCAGGTCTGCCCCCAAGTGGTCAATTCCCTCCCTAAGCATAACCGGATAGATACCATCCAGGTCCGGCGATTTGAAATTTTCAAAAGACATGATTGCACCCCTGACCTTTTCACTAGTGACCACAGATCTAGTTGTGTACCAGCACTTCCTACTGCTGCGAAGAGCAGGGATTTTGGTCACATGCACATTTGCCTTCTGCGACTCAATCACCGGAGCTCCCGGGAAGTGAGTCCCAAGTAAAGTCTGCAAAGACTCCTTTTTGGACTTGGTAAAATCACCATCCAAGCGTTTTAGAGAGTCAAGCTTAGCTGATTGATCTTTCTCTAGGACTTTGCAAAGCCTAGATGTCTCCCGTGCGCCTTCCAGTCTCTCACAGTAAGATCCAAATGAGTCCCTCATAGAGTTCCTCACTAGCTTCTTATACGTTCCCTGCAAAGTTCTGTAGGCGATCCAGTCATCCTCATTGTTGCTCTTACAAGCTCTGTTGAGAATTTTCCTGGTACTTTTCCTTAGCTTCTGCAGTTCCCGATTCCACCAGGGAACCGTCTTGCCACTTCTGCTCTTACTGATCGGGCAGGCCTCTTCATAGCTAGTCATTAGGTCTCTATTCAGAGTGCTCAACCGGGATTCTATTGACTTTGGCGATTTTATCCTACTACCACTAGGACGCGCTCTGTCTGCAAGAAGCCGATTGAACGTAGGCCAATCAGTGTTTCTTGGGTTTCTTCTTTCCACCACGGGTGTTAGATCCGTGGCTAAAGAGAACACCAAGTAGCGATGATCAGAGAGTGAATCCTTATCTGATACATTCCATCCAGTCATTGATCCAACTATTCCAGATTAGCTTAGCGATACATCAATGACCGCCCTTCTGTTTGGGGTGAAAAATGTGGGAGTAGTCCCAGTGTTTAAAATCATCAGCCCTGCAGAAGTTATAAAATCAAAGAGTCTTTTACCCCTGGCGTTACATTTGTTGCTGCCCCAGCTGGTATGCTGGGAGTTGGCATCGCAGCCCACCACAAGTTCAAGTCTCTCCGATTCAGCGTACAAGACCAGGTCCTTTAACTCCTGTATCGGCGGCGGGAGTAAGGAGTCAAAGGGAAAGTAAGCTGAGGTAACTATCGTGCGCTTAAGCCTACCATTTTCTCGGTGTTGTACGACGACCGCTGACAGGTCCGGGCTTGAAATCTGTCTGAGCATGGTGGCATCAAGCAGATTGGAAACCAGAATACAAGTCCTCGGCCGTATTGATCTTTCTTCATAAAAGATCTTGGCCCCCGTGGTTGGACTAAGTCCGTAGACCCTACCGCCTCGAACCCACGGTTCCTGTACAAGCGCAATGTAAGGAGAGACTTGCAGTTTTGTCAATTTTTTGCTCAAAAGATAGGACGAAGCCTTGGCACGCCGCAAGTTGATCTGGACAAATCTGATACCTTCAGGCACAGAAACGTCCGGAGTTTAAATCTTTGGATCCCTTTGCAGGGACCCTTAGACATTGTCCGCGTGACCTCAGTGAAAGAAACTCTATAGGAGAGAATTTCCACTGGATATCTGCGTTTTGCTCTGGCGATCTGTCCATAGACAGTCACAAAAGTTCGTGCCTCACCACTTCCTGATTTGGTTAAATTTAACCGCATACAAGAAATAGCTCAGCACCATCCGGTACCTGTCTCTTAGCATCGAGAAACTTCTCTAGTCAAGTACGATCACCAGGTTGAAACCATCTTCACCTGTGGTGGGATTCTTCGTGGGATTCATGTAGATCCAGTGTTTCGCATCGATGCCCGGATTCAGTTTGCCGAACATGCCAGTGATGTCACCTGCACTCTTGCGAGGACCAGGGATCCAACAACTGACATAATAGGGTTTGGCTAGGTCGGAGTCCAAAATGGTAAATTTGGGCCGACTGCCAGTACCCAATTTAAGAACGATCTGTGTGAGCCACTCCTTGGATGTTTGATTGGAGCAGGCGACTTGGAGGTGACCGTTCACAAACTTCGCTTGCGTGAAGTTGTAAACTGGTCCCGACTCCGCTATCTCTCGCCACAGCTCGTTCTTAAGGATAGCGCACTGACCTTCGGTCAGTTTGCCACCCTTGCCAGACACACCTATTACAACAACCAGCGAAGAAGACGCAGCTTCTACCTTTGCGGAAGGTGTGTTTGTGCCAGAAGGGCCAGCCTCTGCAAGATCTTTCTCACAGATTTTGACACCTTTAGGCACCTTGCGCTCAGAGATGCAGGTATCCGCTTTCGCCTCAACCTTGCGTCTCTTTCGTGCGCCGCCGCTGGCAGATTTGGCATCTGTGTTGGCCGGCTGGGAGATCCTCGGTGTGACCGGTCCCTCCTTACCTTTCAGCGTCGTCGCTGAATTCCGATTTGCGTCAGGAATCACCGATTTCTTGAACAGAGTCCTCTTCTGTCGACGGCTAAGAGCTTTCGCAGGTTCACAAAGTCCAGTCGACGTAGCTTTGCATTCAACCACCGGTCCAGAACATTTCTGCTCCGACCATGCGACCTTAGCATCACCAGCCAACCTTTCTTTCGCTACCCCGGGTCGGCTCAGAGGTTTCGCTGCCTGACATCCAGTCTCCAGGGAAACACCTGCAGTTAGTACTGCGTTTGTCTCTCTGTCAGCCTTCGCCGGCAGCTTGCCCCTTTTGCGCAGTCTCCTACGTTGTCTGCGACTGAGAGCCTCCACAGGTTTCCAGAGTTCAGAGGAACGAGCACTCTACTATCTGTACTGCCCGCGGGCGTCTCATTTGCACTAATCGGAGTTACCTCCTCTAATGCATCCCTTCTCCTCTTATTTGAAGATTCGGGAAGAAACATCATTTCCCCTGGTACAACCGTAGTCTGACTTCCAGCTGGCGCTGTACTCGCCTTTCCGGAGCCTGTGATCAGGGGGGATGCTAACAGCAAGTCCGAAAACTTGCTGGCCATGGAGTCTTCCACGATGGTAACCTGTGAGCTTCCACTGCAACCAGGGTCCTCCATTGCAGTCATACATGAGGTTGGGGCCTGCAAAAGATTTGGTATATATTTTGCTTTGCTGCTGACACAGGCTAACCAGCATTAGCCATTTCCGTAAATATTACACCAACAGATGCTTCAAATTACGTTCTCATATGCAAAGCATTTGCAATAAAAATAAGGAATCAATTTTGAAATTTTCCGAGTTTTGAACATTTTTCGGATGGCAGCCTCAAACAACGTTTAACCGCTGCAACTTTCGATGAAATCCTCCGATGAGAACGAAATTCAAAGGATAAGATGATTTGAGTATGAGCTTGTTATGGTAAACTTATTGCTGCTTCGTTGGAAAAGTGTTGCCAGTACTGAACATTTTCATCATTTGTGTTATAGTTGAGTTTTGTTGCTTTTGATAAGGAATGGTTGATATGATTCTACAAAACAGTGTATTACGTCTTTCCACACTTTATTGTCACTCAAAGAAAATTTCTTCGAAAATTAGTTTTCTAGCGGTTCAGGTGCGCTTGAGTTTTTTATTTATATATTACTGTATGTGACTTTTATTTACATTTGTTTACTAAAATTGCAGCACAATAGATTTTCACTAGTCATACATTTATATTTTCTTTTTGGCAACTCATTCGCTGGCGTAACCAAATATGTCCGCATTTAACGTGCATTTATCACTGGAGACATAATCTTGTATTTGACAAGCAGACATCACTGAAAATTTAATCTGGTAAATGCGGTGTGTTTGGTAGCAATTAAAGTCGTTATTTATAAATTTGTGCTATTGCAATTGAAGACTTGTGACGGTCGCATTATCGTAATGGAAGAAAAGCTTTTTTTCCTTGCTGGTGAAGTGGTTTGTCTTTATGGCTTTCGCCAGTGCATTCAAAATTGCTGCATTATATTCAACGGCGACCGTTTTTCCTGACTTGCGAGCCCCAAAAAAACGTTGCGAATGCTTTCCCAATCGACGGGTCCTTTTTTGCCTTCCTCGGAGCTCTTCCGCCCACTTCCAATCAGTGATGGACTGTTATTTCATCTCCCTCGTATATTGGTGAATCCAAATTATGTCAGGTTTGAGATATCGTTGCAAAAATTCTTTTGAATTCCCCTTAAACCTGCGAAACATTTATGCGAGTGCGATTTCGATCGACCCATCGCGTGGAAGGCTTTTCATTCCAATATCAGTAAGCTGACTCATAGTAAATCGTCGAACCTGTAACACTGCATTGTGCATGCGATGGTGATGTTGTTACCCGTTATTTTCACCCGTCGCGATTTTACCCCTGTTATTCAAATTCGGAGTTAAGGGGGCAGTTTCGGTTGGCTAGACTCACTGGAGATGGGTGAGTCCGGGGCGCCACTCGCTTCACTTGATACCGAAACTGCTGGCAACCGATCCACCGCCCTGAAGCGAGAAGAGAATGGCGTTAGGGAACCAATCTTGTTCCTCCCTATAAAAATTCTGTATCACGAAAAGAAACGTAGATCGACACTGCGGACGCGATGCACAATCACTCACATAGAAGAATATAAATTGTGAACGCACTTTACTTTTCGATGACAATGTCGAATTTATTCCAACGAGAAAACTCCTATCTTAATCTAGTTCAATATCACGCGCTTAAAATTCTATTATACTAATATCAAGCGATCTCATTTACTTAAGCTATCTATATGAAATTCTAACATAAACGCAAAAAAAAATAATGTGCACACTACCTTGATTTTGACTTGCTACGCTGTTTCGTTGGGGCCCTTTCGTCGACGTCGCTGCTCCGATAGTTAAATTCGTCTTCCCGGCCTGTAGTAGCGCTCCAGTCCGTTTGTCGATTGTCGTTCTAGGATATTCTTCGCCTTTCGACTGGTACTTTGCTTCCAAATAACTCCAACTTCAGCACTTCTCTTGTTGACTCGGTCAGTATCTCAGCCAGTTCCGGACCACCAAAAAAAAGAACAAAGGTTTTCCAATCAGGATTCTGACGCTTCTTCCTTGGACATCCGTCCACTTACCGAGTTCGCAGCCAAAGAGACCGATTCTGCACTTCCCGGGGCCCAGGAAAATTTTGGCGGCAGCGGGACTTTCAAACCCGTTCGTTGAACTCAAATGAGTTCATTCTCACCGAACAGGGTGTTGGGGTTCCGATTTCACCACGAGATCCACTTTTGGGACAACATAGTCTCACCTCACATTCCGGCCGTCAGTTGACAAGTCGTGACATTTCTCGATGTAAACACACCGTCTGACTCCGCGACAACTGAATATGAGTTAATTCAGGCATAGTAATTCGCGTCTTACTTCGTCGACCTCGGTTTTTCGTTCCTGTGGGTGAAGGTAAGTGGTGTCGCTTTATTTTTCCCCTGTGAATTTCCTATAGCGATTGTTTGGCCTGGCCGCGGAAATTGTGAGTAAAGAAAATCATAATCGTCGTCGCCGCGTTCTGCCAATCTTCTTCTCCGTGGTCTTCGAGATTATTCTTTTAGACGATTTGTTGTTATTAGCACTAGTGTTAAGTGCATGTAGTTAATAGTGCTGTAGTGCCTGCAATCAGTAGTGTTGCAGTGCAGGTAGTTAGTAATCTTTGCCACCGTCTCGGGTCTGCTCCTCGGTCGTGACCTAACCACTATCTGTGGTGACTGTCCCAAGTCAGTCGGAATTAGGTCATTTGTTGACATAGGTCCGGGTTTGTTTGAACATCTCAAACTATATCGAAACAAACAGACTCGCGCGTTTGATTTTGTATTGTTGATGCCTGGTGTCGCGTTGATCTCGCGATGACTGTGACGTAGCCTGCATGACGGTCGGGTTGTTGTTTGTATGTACTAACATTAACTCTCCATCTACCGTGCCTAACCACAACTTAGTCTAATGTACTACTAAACTAATTTTAACACAAAAATAGACTCTGATGTTTGTGCATCACCAATGCGTCTCAATCTCCATCGTTCTCACCTCCTAGAGGACGGTGGAGATACATTTTTTTCCTATTAGACCATCCAGAAAATACGCGGGCCGGTTTCCGTACTCGCAGTGTTTTTTTGGTGACCTGGACGTGGCTCACCACAAATGGATGAGTAACACCATAAATGTATGAGTAGACTTTGGCTTCATGCATGTTGCTGGAATGCATTACAGCCATTCCCGTTGGAATGTCCGCTTCTCTTGATCATAACAGAAATGCTCAATGGAATTATCTGAAAACTCCCTGGAACTAACTGAAAGCACGTACTACCTGTTTTGAAGGTCCAAAAATTAAAAGGATCATAAACTTTTAATTTATATATCTCTTTTCTGTGTCATTTTCATTACTTACAGAACAGCCTACGTAATTGCTAAACTGCAAAATGTAATATTTACAGTATAACAGATCTGCTTGTAAGCGTACTCGTGTAGTTTGAATCTTCAGTGTGTAAAATCTCGGTGAAAACGCGCAGCATAAATTCCGCATGCGCAGTTTGGCTTTTATGTCAACTCTTCATTATGTCTCATCATAGGCCTTTGCAGGCCATCACCGTTGTGTAGACGGGCGATGACTTGTAATAGCTGGCAGTGGTGAAGCATGGAAAAAGCGATGGCCGAGGATGGCTTTTGAAGTGTTTTTTCTTACCACATCAAAGAGGGCCATCACGCGCAACCGGAAAATCATGATTAGCCCATCTATCGACCCAATGTACAGGGTGTGACCTATGCAGCTACCACCATTGTAGTGGCTGACAGTGGCGAAGCATCGAAATAATGGCGGGTGAGGAGTTTTTCACACACATCAAAGAGGGTCATCATGTTCGACCGAAAAATCAAGGCTGGCCGATCTAGTAGCCCATTGAGTAGAGTCCACTTTTCGTGATTGTGGCCATCATGGGAACCATTGTAGTGGTCGATGATGGTCCATAATATAGAGGCGAGATAACATTGTGATGGTGATCATCTTGGCAACCATTGCTGTTTCCCATGATGGGTCATTATGTTGGGGCGACATAAGAGAGATTAGCAGACATTCGGCAGCCCATTTAATTTGAGACCTTGGACATAGGAGTTTACGGAGGAACTGTTAAAGCTTGGTATATTGCTTACTGAGGTTGCATGCTTTTTCTTCATAGGTACACCTATGTATGTCAACGGTCGAATCATCAGGCAAACATTAAACTATTTTGATGCATTTACACGTTCATCACATATAATACATATTAAGCAGACCCTACTGTTTGAGTTTTGGGTATACTCTTTTGTCAAATATATAATGCACGGTAAAATTGGAATTTTGACTCCAAATGATTGGTAATTTTAATTATGTGAACACAATTACTGTACAAAAATCATCAAATCTAGTGAAATGTCCTCATAATTTCCTTCCTCTGTGGGTGAAAGCATTGCACTTCCCTCATGTGCTAGGGTCCGGTATTGGTAAGAATAAAATTGACTTCACTTAGGGTAGCCTTTATCTCAGGTCACATTTATCTAGCTAGCCTCTATCGACTTGGAAGCTATTCATCAAAACAACTGAATGGTTCCCAGAGTACAGTGGCTAAGATAAGTATATGCATGTCATTGAATCGGGCCTCTACTGTGCCTATGTCTGTCTCTTAGCAGGACTCTGCCTTTGTCAGCCGCTTGGCCTAACTTAGCTCTCGTATTATATATATTACATGTATATGATATTATATATTACATGTATTGGTAATTTTAATTATGTGAATACAATTACTGTACAAAAATCGTGAGATCTAGTGAAATGTCCGCATAATTTCCTTCTTCTGTGGCTGAAAGCATTGCATTTTTCTCATGTGCTAGGGTCCGGTATTGGTAAGAATAAAATTGACTTCACTTAGGGTAGCCTTCCTTTCAGGTCACATTTATCTAGCTAGCTAGCCTCTATCGACTTGGAAGCTATTCATCAAAGCAACCGAATGGTTCCCAGAGTACAGTGGCTAAGAATAAGTATATGCGTGTCATTGAATCGGGCCTCTACTGTGCTTATGTCTGTCTCTTAGCAGGACTCTGCCTTTGCCAGTCACTTGGCCTAACTTAGTCCTCGTATTATAAATATAACATGTATATGATAAATACAAATAAGTGTTTCGACAAAGTTATTTTGATATCGATTTCACCCGAAACAAATAAAAATGTGCATCAAGTATCGGAATAACATCATAAGTCCAAAAATAATTTTCATAAAGTTAATAATTGGTTTAAGGATACTTTGCATATTATGTTGATATCTGGTCATAGAATATGATGACTTACCTTTTTTTCAAAAACTAAAAATAATACTTTTCTAATTTTTTCTATGCAAAGGAAGATAATTATTTTCTTGAAAAATTATTCTTCTATGAAAAAAAAAACAAATGCTGTTATCTTTGCTGTCAAGCTGTCAAACTTGCGTGAAGTAGCTTCCGTCGGATTCAATTAAATTAAATTAATTTTTGTATAATTCCAAACCATAATCAATTATATTTTTTATACGTCAGTGTCTCCACTCTGTGCCGATGTACTGATCTTGTGTGCAGTGCTAACACGAGTGCTTTCTTTCTTCGCAAAACAAATTTTACCCTTCTTCTCCCTGTGAGGATCCACTAGAAAACAAGGTCACGTAACGTCGTGTCGTCCTCAAAATCGCGTCAACAGTAAAACTCTGAGGGGTCGACCCGGTTTACTGTTGTATCTATACCTTGAACAACCCAATAAAGGGCATTTAATTTATTCTTATTTACATATTTCTCTTTTATCACGTTCCTCATCAGAGAAAATGTATAACGGGAAGTGCGAACCAAGAATACAATTCCACATATGTTAACAGAACATTTGTTTAGTAATAAAACTTTCTTTTAAGTTTGGTTCTTATATTGTTTTTCCATCATTTAGACCCAACTGGTCATAGCCCAGTGACAGTGTTGCAAACTCTGAAACATAAGAGAGCGAGTTCAATTCAACGTCAGTACTTCAGCTTTTTTTGGTAGCAGCGTCACATCGTCAACCACCTCGCGATCCGACGGTTTGAGTTCAAATTCACACGGCACCGAGCTTTTAACTCGCATTTTTTACTCTTCTCTAAAATATTTAATTTGCAAACTGATTGGTTTTTGTCCATGGTAAATTGAACTTTGGCAATTGCATACTTCTGGGCACCATATGCACAGAAAACTAAATTAAACAATTACATACTTCTGGGCAGTTTTGAGATTCGAAACTTTTGGGCATCGAATCCACCTGCTTATTAACTCATCATGAACTTCAATTGTAGCCTTGAAAATTGACTTGGCTTTGACAACACGATGAAATTCGTAACATGCAAAGCTTTCTGCAACAGGAAGTTACACGGTGCTTGCATTGGTGCTCCCAGAGATTGGTTTCATCCGTACCTCGAGAGTCATTTCATCTGTACGGATTGCCAAAATATTGACCGACTTTTAAAAAGTTTGTACGACAGCTTAATTGGCTACATTGGGACACTGAATTCTGAAAAAGATAATATCAAAATAACTAGCACAAGTGTGTGAAAACGAGAAATTCCTGGGGAATATCAAATCATTTCGATGGTCTTGCGTCCTCCTTTTCGAGATCCAACAGTATGAGCCACGAAAAGTATTTTGACACGCTTGGGAAGAGAATGGATACTCTAATTCATAAAGTGGATTCCTTTTCTTTGAATTTGTCCACTTGTAATAATGCTAATTATGCTTGCCAATCAAACAACAGAGATACGCTTGAAAAATTTGAAAATTTATCACGAATGTTAAAAATGCAAACCGACAGACTCAAAGACGCTTTGTCCGAGCAACAACTAAAGTTAGCTGATATCAGCAGAAAATTGGAAGATTTAGACCGTCATTGCGAAGCTTCAACAAATGATGCAGACGAAAACTTATTAATTAACGCAATGTTAGTGATTAATAGCAAAACAACAGTCAGGAATATGAGGACGAAGAACAAAGCAACATCACCTGTAAGGATTCTAGCTGAGAGCACAGTTCCATCTACTCAAGAAAAACCTTCAAACCTCGACTGTGAAGCCCGAATTTACAAATTCGGTATTTTTTGGTCCCATAATGATTGGCAGAATCGTTTGCAAAAAACAAAAATAACCAACGAAATTCTTCACCATAAATACACGGCCACCAAATTAACAGCTTCAGCAATCAAAAGTGCATTCTTCGTGAAAGGGATTCCTTTTTCTGCCGACGACAAATAGTTGGGAATGATTCTCGAAGCTGATTTTCACATAAAAGATTATGAAGTGAAATTATTACCCCAGCCCAAACATAAATCCTCCAGACGGTGTAAAGTTTTTGTCCCATCAAAATATGCGTGGCTTTTTACGTGCTGGAGTGGAGACAACGGCAAAATCAATTGGAAGGGAATGGCATTCAGCCTCTGGAGAAACATCCCCGCAAAACTATAAATAAGAAACAAAAAATTATAAAAATAAAATGTTTCCCTAGCCACACCTTTGCCCACTTTCCTTCCACCCATAAGACTCTTTCATCACCTACTCAGTCTTAGTCTCTAGTGACAATAGATAATTTTCCGTTAACTGATGCTTTTACTCGTAATGCATTTGCTCGTAATACTAATAATGCATATATACCCCAAGCATTTGACGCGTCATCGTCTCCCTCAAGCAGGTATACCGACGTAGCTAATAAAATCTGCTCCAAGGTTTCCAATCAGGCTGCCGCAAACATAGGTATAAGTAGCAATATGACATCTGAATCTCTTCGAAGACCAGTCAAACCCGTTAGGCATTTTTCCTAACCAAACTCAGATAAGCATCAAACTTTTTTACCACAGCTGTGGTGGTATGAGAGGCAAGCTAAGTAAATTATACCTTGACGCCAAATCGGGCCATTTTAATTTTCTCGCTATCACGGAAACTTGGCTTAATTATTCTCATAAAAATGAGGAGATTCTTGATAGAACTTGGACCATTTATAGAAGCTACCGTGGTTATTGTTCTACGGGTCAGTCGTCAAGAGGTGGTGTCTTACTTGTTGTTAGCAACACATTATCAAGTGAGCTCGTAGATACCACCCCAAATGCTTTTTTCCAATGTATAATTGTTCAAATCTCCGCTTATAACAACTTAATTTACATCGCTGTTGTCTACCTCCCCCTAGATCTGACGAATCCATCTACAGCAATTTTTGGTGACACAATATCTTCATTAGCAACATCACTTAGTGAGAAAGATAAAATAATAGTTTTGGGTGATTTCAATCGTCCGAATCTTTGCTTTGTTCCAGATGAAATTGACTCTAACTTTCTCACCAACGATTTCAATCTTGTGAGTGCTTTTTATGGTAACGGTTTTCAGCGGGTCTCCCACATCCCTAACCAAAATGGTAATTGGTTAGATCAAGTCTTCACAAATGCTTATAACGAAGTAGTGGTTAGTCCAACTAATGATGCTGAGTTTTTGTTTTGCAACAGTTAACACCATACAGCACTGTCAGTCGAACTTTCCACTCCTGATTCCACCTATTTAAAAACTTACAATAATTCAATTGTATTTGACTTCCGTAATGCTGATTATGAAAGAGTTAAACATGTTCTTCACACTACTGTTCGGACGAATATTCTTCCAACTCAGGATCCTGAGATCGCCATTTCGTCTTTTTACAATACAATTTTTGACGCCGTTGAAAGATATGTACCAAAGATAAAAACAAAACTCAAGCGCACCTGAACCGCTAGAAACACTAATGTTCGAAGAACAGTAGAAGAATCGTGCAGATTTTGAATGCATATTCTACCACACGAGCTTTTTATTACAGCCAAACTGCTTGAATTGAATAATGCTCATAATAGGTTCCATTCGTTGTATGAACTCCGTTATGATTCAAAGACTGTACTGGAAGTTATAGAGCAAAAAGCTTTATTTCACTGAGTGAATTTTCAAAACCAAGGACACACAAATTATCATAGTTGGCAGCACCAATCGATTTTTTCAACCAAATTTCTATCAAATACGGCCTAGAATAAGGTTCAGCTACTGTGTCAATTTCATGAAAATTTGGTAACTGAATCAGAATTTAAAGGGCAAAAAGCAGTTTTATTTCTTTGTAATTTTTCAAGCTGGCACCACTGGCACAGAGGTGCTCACAATTAAAAATCGCTTCTATCAGACCTGGTCCTACTTTAGTAGAATGTATTCTACAAATTTCAGCTCCATCTGATCATTGGTTCGTGAGTTCCCGTGAACAGAATATACGTAAATTGGGTAAGGGTTACCGTTCTTGTCCGACATGAAATTTCCAAAGTTTTATTATGACTGCGCAGATAAAGCATATTATTTGTGTACAAGTTAGTTTTTATTGTAAGAAACGGACACTTTTAAGGAGATTCGATGGTTTGAATGTTTTCACTTTCAATACCTGCTGTGACTACAAGGTTGCCAGTACGTTCATAAAAAACTACAGAAGTTTACAACTTAATAATATTGATATGTTTGTAAAGTTTCATAATGATTTGATAATCAAGTAAAAATTTATCGCAATTCAAAAAATTTCAAATTTTCCCAATCTCATTTTAGGCACCTAGTGCACACATAGGGTTAAAAATTTTCAAAACATTATCATATTTACATTAAAAACACGTTCATAATTCATTACATAAACTTTATTTTTGCAAAAGTTATTTTTTGACAGAAAAATAGGTATATTTAAAATATCACTAAAATGGCCGCCGGTGCCAAAATGTTAAAGATTATTATTTTGTTGTGAGATTTGGCACTCTTCTGCAAATACACCAATGTATCCTGAAAATTCAATTCAATCGGATGGCGCGTTCCTGAGATTTGTTCACTGAAATTTTTTGATGATATATATGAAATATGAATTTTTGGCCAAAGTGATTTTTATACTTACATATGTTCTTCTTCGAACATTAGTAAAAAACCCTAGTGCATCTGAACCGCTAGAAACACTAATGATCGAAGGAAAGTAGATGATTTGTAATGATTGTGAGTGTGTATTCTACTACTACTTACTGTTCCTATTTAAAACTAATACACCCTAAGTAATAATAGAATTTAAGCTAATTTTAATTTCGGTGACTTCATTGAAAGTTACTGCGGTAGATAGGTGTTTGGGGCTGCCATCCGAAAAATGTCCAGAGCTTAGAAAATTTGAACATTGTTTACTTATTTTCATTGCAAATACGTCATAACGTCAGACGTGCGTGAAGTAGTCCCCGTCGGATTTAAATTAAATTTCCGTATATTCTTAAACCATAATCCATTATATTGTTTATTTATCTGTGTATTTACTCTGTGCCGACGCGCTGATTTTATGTGCGGTGCTAACGTGGGTGCAACGACCTAGAAGATATTTGGACAGGCGGTGAGAAATCAATCTTGGGACCGAAAATGGGTTTTTCTACCAACTCATATAAAGCCGTACGAACACATACGAAAAAGTTCAAGGGTGTAGGCAATATGCAAAAAGTGAAATATTTAAGGGGCATCAGCTTGGCGCGTAGGTTTGAATGGCAATTGTATATTGATATTTGTAGAAAATGTATAATCGTTGCATTTATCAATTGTTTTTCATATTCATTATTCTAAAGTAATCTGAAGACATATGTACCTTGTCCGGTCTACTTTATCAAATTTCACTGTCAACGTCTACGAAGGTGGTGTGATGAGTTCCACGTCTCACTTTACCCTTGGTTTCACTCAGGTACCTATTGAGAGCTGCGTGAACTCTAACCTAGTTATACAATCTGTCGTTATAACCTGCAGGAACCCCACACATTACGAGCTAGTACTAGACTGTAAGAAGTTCCATATGCATTATAAACCAGATTGAAAGGATAATCTGCATTATAAGAGTGCTTAAATCTTGAGAAATATATCCCGAAAAATACTTTAAGCATATATTTCTGGTTTGGAGTACTAAGTTATGTATACTATTAGAAATAAACTAATAAAAAGGTTAATCAATAATTTTATTTCTGATTAACATATGCCTCCCTCTTCCTTTCTAACCGGGGTTGGGACCGGCTGCGGCGGAATTACGGCAATGGTAAATATATAAATATATATATATATATATATATATATATACATATATATATATACATATATATATATATATATATATATATATATATATATATATATATATATATATATATATATATATATATATATATATATATATAAATATATATATATATATAAATATATATATATATATATATATATATATATATATATATATATATATATATATATATATATATATATATATATATATATATATTCAAACTAAACAAACAGTAAAAGTTTAGAGAAATGTATTATTTTCCACGTTTTGAACAACGAAACCCGACAAGACAAACAAAAAACTGGTCAAATATTGAATTTTAAAACAATTTCACACAAACTAGAAGAAATTGCCCCCAGCGACAAGTCATTTATACCACGCCGATGTTTCCCCTTCACCCCGCTATTAGCTACCATGACCGATGTTCAGTAAATTGTCAAACTCGGTGAACATCAGTACGTGTTGAATCGATCGGCATGGTGGACCAAGATAATTGTTTGATTTTAACGAGTACCTTGCCATTTTTTGCGAAATAAACTTCATTTATTTAATCGTTACACCACAGAGAGCACTTATGTATACTTACTTGTGGAAAAACACACCGACCGCACGAGAACGAGTTGTGTTTTGGCAATGTGACACTGAACACTTCATTTTTACCGGATTTTAGTGTTTTCAAACACTGTCACTAGCACTTTTTCTGTTTAAATCCTGCGAATGTACCTAATTACTTCCGAAAAGTACTTTAATTCGCGAAAAACACTTTACATTGGTGATTATTCGGCTTGTTTATAACGTTGTTTAGCAATTCACGGTGGGAGAAAAGTCAAACTGACAAATTGATGAACAACGTGGTGCGTTGCATGGTCAGAGAGGGAGGGTAGAGACGAGGAAATTGGTCCCATGGCACTTTCCTACATGTACACTATAACCGCCTGTCCAAATATCTTCTAGGTCGTTGCGTGGGTGCCTTCTTTCTTTGCAATACAATTTTTACCCTTCTTCTTTTCCCTGTGAGGAACCAGTTAGAAAACAAGGTCGCGTAACGTCGCGTCGTCCTCTAAATCGCGTCAACAGTAAAACTCTGAGGGGTCGACCCGATTTTCTGTTGTATATATACCTTGGACAGTTCAGTAAAGGTCATTTAGTTTATTTCTATTAGCATATTTCCCTTTTTTCATGTTCCTCATAAGTGAAAGTGTATAAATCGAGTCAACTATAACGGAAAGTGCGAACAAAGAAGATAATTTCACATATGTTAACAGAACATTTGTTTAAGTAATTAATCCTACTTCTAAATTTGGTTTTTATGTTATTTTATCAACAATAAAATCCAACCGGCCATAGCTCAGTGACATTGTTGCAAGCTCTTGACCACTAGAGTGCGAGTTCGATTCCACGTCAGTACTTCAGCTTTTTGTAAGTTTCAACATATTGGGAAAAATAAATCGCTTTGATTTCAAGTAAAAACAATTTAAATGATAAAATAGCACTTTCAATTCGAAACAATTTGAAACAATTATAAATCAAATACATATGCAATATAATAAACACACATAACACTTTTAAATTAACTTCCCTGGCCGAGCTATTGAAAAGTTAAATTGACATTATAATCCCATAACTTATCAGTTTTGATAGCAACGTTACATTAGCAACCGCTTTCCGATCTGACGGGCAAGTCCACACGACGATCGAATCCACACGGCGCCGAATTTTAGCACGCATTTTTGACAAAATATATATATATTTATATATATATTTCACTTACCTACCAACCAATTGGTTTTTGTCTATGATACCAAGTCTAAATAATTGCATACTTTCGGGCACTTATCATATTGGATACTTCTGAGCATCGAATCGACAAATTCATTAATCAATCATGAGCTTCAAGTGCAGTCTCGAAAATTGCTTTGCCTTCGACAACACGATGAAATTCGTGATATGCAAAGCTTTCTGCAATAGAAAGTTGCACGGTGCCTGCATGAGTGCTCCCAGAGATTGGTTCCACCCGTATCTCGAGAGTCATTTTATCTGTACAGATTGCCAAAATATTTAAAGACTCTTAAAAATTATGTACGATATATTGGCACACTTAATTCGGAAAAAGACAATATCATATCCAAGCAACTTGCACAAGCGCGAGCAAATGAAGAATTCCTGTCGGAAATATCAAATCATTTCGATGGTCTGGCGTCTACCTTTTCTAAATCGAACATTATTAGCCACGGAAAGTCTTTTGACACGCTTGGGAAGAAAATGGATACTCTAATTGATAAAATGAGTTCCATTGCATCGAATTTGTCCACTTTCAATAACGCTAATGATACTTGCCAAGCAAACAACAAAGGTACGCTTGTAAATTTTGAACAATTTTCACGAACGTTGAAAATGCAAACTGACAGACTCACAGACGCTTTTTCTGAGCAATAACTAAAATTAACTGATATCAGCAGAAAGTTGGAGGATTTAGACCGTCATTGCAAAACCTCAAGAAATGATGCAGACGAAGATTTATTTGCGAACGAGATGACACTCCATCAGGAGCTCCTTAACACAACGTTGGAAACAAATAATAATACAACGGCTATAAATACGAGGACGCAGAACAAAGCAACATCGCCTATAAGGAATCTAGCTGAGGGTACAACTCCATCTACTCAGCAAAAATTTTCAAACCTCAACGGTGAAACACCAATTTACAAGTTCGGTACTTTTTGGTCCCAAAACGATTGGCAGAATCGTCTACAAAATATATAAGAAAAATATATATAATAAGAGCACGTCTTCCAAATTAACAAATTCAGTAAACAAAAGTGCATTCTTTGTGAAAGGGATTCCTTATTCTGCTGACGACGAATGGTTGGGAAAGATTCTCGAATCGGATTTTCATATAAACGACTACAAAGTGAAATTTTTATCCCAGCGCAAACATATATCCTCAAGACGGTGTAAGGTCTTCATCCCATCAAAATATGCCTGGCTTTTTACTTGCTTGAGTGGAAACAACAGCTCCATCAATTGGAAAGGAGTGACATTCAGCCCCTGGCGAAACATCACCAACAAAACTAGGTATAAGAAAAAACAAAAAATTGTAAGAAAAAATTGTATCCCTAGTCACCCCTTTACCTAATTTCCTTCCACCCATAAAACTCGCTCATCACGTACTCCGTCCCAATTTTCAATGACAACAGATAATTCTTCCTTATCTGACTGTTAAAAGGCTTTTACTCATAATAATAGTAATGCACTGATACCCCCAGCAGTTAACACGGCATCTTCTCCCTCAAGCAGGTGTACCAACGTTGTTAATAAACACTCCTGCAAAGTTTCCAGTCAGGCCGCCGTAAACTTAACTCCTGCTACGAGCAATATAAATTATTCTTCTAGTAATCTTATTCTAGTATTATGACATCTGAATCTCTTCGAAGATCAGGCAACCCTTTTAGGCATTTTTCCTAACCGATCTCAGAAAAGCCTCAAACTTTTTTACCACAATTGTGGTGGTACGAGACGCAAACTAAGTAAATTATATCTTGACGCCAAATCGTGCCATTTTAATTTACTCGCCATCACCGAAACTTGGCTTAATGCGTCTCATAAGAATGAGTAGATTCTTGATAGTAGTTGGACTATTTACAGAAGTGACCATGATTATTGTTCTACGGGTCAGTCGCGAGGAGGTGGTGTCTTACTTGCTGCTAGCAACACACTTTCAAGTGAGCTTGTAGATACCACCCCAAATGTTTTCTTCCAATGTATAATTGTTCGGATCTCCACTAATAACAACTCAATTTACATCGCTGTTGTCTACATCCCCCCCTAGATCTGACGAATCCATCTACAGCAATTTTTGTGACACAATATCTTCATTAGCGACATCACTTAGCGAAAAAGATAAAATAATAGTTTTGGGTGATTTCAATCGTCCGAATCTTTGCTTTGTTCCGGATGAAAATGACTCTTACCTACTCCCCGTAAACCTTGTAGACACCAACGATTTCAATCTTGCGAGTGCCTTTTATGGTTATGATTTGCAGCAGGTTTCCCAAACTCCTAACCAAAATGGTAATTGGTTAGATCTTGTTTTCACAAATGCTTATGACGAAGTTGTGGTTAGTCCAACTAGTGACGCAGAGCATCTTTTTTGCAATAGTTTACACCATACAGCACTGTCAGTCGAACTTTCCACTCCAGATTCCACTTGCTTAAAAACTTACAATAACTCTATTGTATTTGACTTCCGTAATGCTGATTATGAAAGCATTAAACATGTCCTTGATACTACTGATTGGTCGACTACTCTTTCAACACAAGATCTCGAGACAGCCATTTCCTCTTTTCACAATAAAATATTTGACGCCGTTGAAAGATATGTTCCAAAGATAAAAAAAAAGAATAAATTGTCTGAGCCATGGCTTGATAGGGACCTTAGGCATATGCGAAATCGTAGGAACAAACTTTATAAGTTTATTAAAGAAAATACCGATGTTATTCCTGCTATTCAGGAAGAATATAATGAAGTTGCTAAGCAATTTTAAGCAAAGTCTCATGAGGCTTATGACACTTACATTAGAACAACTAGCGAAAATATAGTCCGCGACCCGAAAAAATTCTTTGATTTTGTTAATGTGAAGCGAAAAACTACTGGCTATCCATCGTCCATGTTTCTTAATAATATAACGTCTTCCTCTCCTTAAGAGATATGTGACCTATTCGCTGATAGTTTCCAAGAAATTTTCAAAGCACCAGATCCATCAAACTCACACCTTTCTTCCGCTGATTCAGCTTCAACAGCTTTTGTGATCCATTTAGAAATTTTCCGTGATGAAATACGTAAAGCTATTTTGGATCTCGACTGCAACAAAGGTCTTGGGCATTATCTTCTTCCTCCGATCTTCTTGCGCAAGTGTGTAGAGCAGCTTATAGATCCCTTGCATATTTTCTTTAATAGATCACCTTCGTCGGGAATTTTCTCATTCTGTTGGAAGCTTTCGTATGTCACACCCATATTCAAAAATGGTGATCGACGCTGTATCCGAAATTATAGGGGCATTGCCATTTTGTCTTCGATTCCGAAACTTTTCGAAAAGGTGATATACGATAAACTCTCTGCACTTGTTGATTCCCGTTTGAAAGAGCAACAACATGGCTTCCGAAAAGGTCGCTCAACTACCACGAATTTGACAATTCTAATCTCTGACGTTCTATGCAAAATGGAAAAAGGATACCAAATTGACGCAGTCTACACTTACTTCAGTAAGGCGTTTGACAGAGTTGACCATTCTGCCTTGATTCTAAAGCTTCAGAAATTCGGTACTGCCGGGTCTTTACTCAGCTGGCTGACCTCCTACCTTCGCGATCGAACACAATGTGTCAAATTTCAAGGATTTTTATCGAAAAACGTTAGTGCTACCTCTGGTGTACCCCAAGGTAGCTATATTGGCCCACTTCTTTTTAATATATTTATTTCTGACTTATCTGATGTCCTAGCAGGCATACCTCATTTACTCTATGCAGACGATCTTAAACTTTATCAGACTATTGAAACGAAATCGGATGCCCCCTTTCTCCAATCCAAGCTTAATTCACTTGATCAGTGGTGCAATATAAACAAGCTCTCTCTCAATATAAACAAATGCCAAGTTATTAGTTTTTCCAGGAAATGCACGGTCACACACAATACGTACTTCCTCGGCAATAATATGCTAACCCGAGTTGATAACATTGCTGTCCTCGGTGTTATCTTAGATGAAAAACTCCGCTTCACCTTACACTTTGATAAAATGCTTTCTCGTGGGAACAAACAGCTAGGTTCCATCAAAAGACGTGCCAAAGAATTCCGTAGTCTGTGGGTCACAAGATCCTTATACACTTCACTTGTACGTCCTATTCTCGAATACGCTTGCATTAGCTGGAATCCCGCTTTTGAAACCAACAGTGACAGACTCGAGTCAATACAAAAACAATTTTTACTCTTCGCCTTGAGAGAACTGTACAACCCTTATGATTTTAATAGCCTAACCCCTTATGAGTTTCGACTGGGTCATTTAAACCTATCGACACTAGCCTCCAGAAGAATGGTGATATCGGCCTGCTTCACATTCGACGTCATTAGAGGCGCTATTAATGTAAAATACCTGAATAGTAAAATTTCGATAAATATCCCTGGGAGGAACACCAGGTCTAATCGTTTCCTAAAAGAATATTCACATTCGACGACATATGCAGCAAATGAGCCAATAAATAGATGCTGCAGAATATTCAACAGCATATGTTATTTATATTCCCCCACGATTTCCAAATCATCCTTCAAATCCTCTCTTTTGCATGCCATCCATGCCCCTAAACCTTAAGCCATAGCTTATATGTCAACGTTTTTATTTATTGATTGTTATGTATTATTCTATTTGTTACTCTTTTTTCATTTGTTTGTTACTTATTTAACTTGTTTGTTTTTACTTTTTACTTGACTTTACTTTTCCATTTTATTTTTAATTTGTTATTTTATATCTGATTTTGTACCTTGTTTGGTTAATAAATAAAATAAAATAACAAATGTTTGCGAAAATACTTAATGCAAGCATTTATTGGAAAGAAAATAACAAAAAGGCCTAGTGCGTGCAGCCCTTAACTAGCACCGAAGCCAACAATATGTCGCATCTGCCTTACGTTACCCCCGTCCCACACATGACCAGAAATATTTCCGGAAATATTTCCAGAAACATTTCCGAAACATTTCCAGAAATATTTCCGACAATATTTCTCTCGCCGGCCTACACATGACCGGAAAGTTCATTCATGGTTTGCGTGAGCCAGAGCTCAAATCAGAGCTGCCGCTTTTGAAGCTGCATATCTTGTCATTATTAAAGAGCAAGACTGCTCAATTTGACCATCTATGAAGCTCCATTCTATTTTTGCCATATGTATCACAGCCATACCTAGCTATCATTCTATTTTCGGCCCTTTAAAAGCTCCCTATTCACCCAAATAATGCAAGTATCATAAAACTTGCACTCACAACGGCAGCACAGTCCCGAAATTTCGTCACAGCCATGCGACTTTCCGAGACTTTCCGTCGATCAGTCGGAAAGTTCAACAGCTGATCGCTTTATTGCGCAGTGGACTTTCCCGAGGTGTCGGAAATATTTCCGTGACTTTCCGCTCGACGATGGGAAAGTCTCGGAAAGTCGCAAGGGTGTGACGTAATTTTGGCACTGAGCTGCCGTTGTGAGTGCAAGTTTAATGAGACTTGCATTATTTGGGTGAAAAGGGAGCTTTTGAAGGGCCGAGAATGGTATTGCAGCTAGGTATGGCTGTGATACATATTGCAAAAATAGAATGGAGCTGCATAGATGGTCACATTGAGCCGTGTTGCTATTTAATTTTGACGGTATATGCAGCTTCAAAAGCGGCAGCTCTGATTTGAGCTACGATTGCCGGCAACCATGAATGAACTTTCCGTTCATGTGTAGGACGGCGAGAGAAATATTGTCGGAAATATTTCTGGAAATGTTTCTGGAAATATTTCCGGAAATATTTCTGGTCAAGTGTGGGAGCGGCCTTATGCCACCCATTCGCATTTTCATGAGTGTTTAAGATGATCAACTCATCGGGAAGTTTAGCGCATCGGTCAAAGTAGGATACGTTACGCGAACAGGGGTAGATGAAAAATCAGATTATCGTTCCTACACCGTTTCTTCTTCGTTTTCTCCAATCCTGCAAATTATACTATCTGACCCCCGTCCCACACATGAACAGAAATATTTCCGGAAATATTTCCAGAAACATTTCCGAAACATTTCCAGAAATATTTCCGACAATATTTCTCTCGCCGGCCTACACATGACCGGAAAGTTCATTCATGGTTTGCGTGAGCCAGAGCTCAAATCAGAGCTGCCGCTTTTGAAGCTGCATATCTTGTCATTATTAAAGAGCAAGACTGCTCAATATGACCATCTATGAAGCTCCATTCTATTTTTGCCATATGTATCACAGCCATACCTAGCTATCATTCTATTTTCGGCCCTTCAAAAGCTCCCTATTCACCCAAATAATGCAAGTATCATAAAATTTGCACTCACAACGGCAGCACAGTCCCGAAATTTCGTCACAGCCATGCGACTTTCCGAGACTTTCCGTCGATCAGTCGGAAAGTTCAACAGCTGATCGTTTTATTGCGCAGTGGACTTCCCTGAGGTGTCGGAAATATTTCCGTGACTTTCCGCTCGACGATGGGAAAGTCTCGGAAAGTCGCAAGGGTGTGACGTAATTTCGGCACTGAGCTGCCGTTGTGAGTGCAAGTTTAATGAGACTTGCATTATTTGGGTGAAAAGGGAGCTTTTGAAGGGCCGAGAATGGTATTGCAGCTAGGTATGGCTGTGATACATATGGCAAAAATAGAATGGAGCTGCATAGATGGTCACATTGAGCCGTGTTGCTATTTAATTTTGACGGGATATGCAGCTTCAAAAGCGGCAGCTCTGATTTGATCTACGATTGCCGGTAACCATGAATGAACTTTCCGTTCATGTGTAGGACGGCGAGAGAAATATTGTCGGAAATATTTCTGGAAATGTTTCTGGAAATATTTCCGGAAATATTTCTGGTAATGTCTGAGAGCGGCCTTAAAGTCAATCTGCTCTGCGAATTTCGTATTGATTCGTTTACTGGATTGGAAGTAATAGGGATGCAAAGAAATCTAGGATTAAAATTCGCAAAAGTTTTCATATTTTCTAGATCTAAATATTTGGTGTTTATTTTCACTTTAAGATCATTACTATTTGAAAATTCTATGATAAAATCGGTTACTAAAGTTATGCCAATACAATCAAAAACGACCATTGCTAGCAACCTTATCATTATTTTGAAATTAAAACTCTACTTGATATTGCCTACAGTAAATTTAATTTGCCATTTGAATTTCGTTTTGATTCAATGACTGCACTGGAAGCTATAGGGCAAAGAGCTTTACTTTTATCAGGAATTTTTAAAATTTAAGACATCAGAATTACCATAGCTGGCAGCTTCAGCCGAATTTTTCAACCAAATTTCTACTGCACGTGGTTTAAAGTAAGGTTCAGCTATTGTGTGAATCTCGTCAAAATCGAATTACTGAATCAGAATTTATAGGGCCAAAACATTTGTTTTTCTTAGTCATTTTTCAAAATGGCACCACTGGCACAAAATTCCCCTCATGTCAAAATTACTTCTATCAGAACTGGTCCTTCTTCAAACCAATACATTTTGTGAATTTCAATTAATTCTGATTATTGGATCGTGAGTTTCCATGAACATAAGCTCTTGATGCTAAAAATATAGGTTAATTGGGAAAGAGTTAATAGGCATGCCCGTTGTAAAATTGCATTTTTTTTTACTTTTGCTGTGTAGACAAAGCATTAGATTTAAATATGATTGATTTTTTTTCCAAAAGAAGACATTTTTTCCGGAGATTCGATGATTTGAAAGTTTTTATTTTCAGCGCTTGCCCTAGCTACAGCATGCTCATTAGAAGCTACGAAAATGTACAACTAAATAATACTAATATGTTCCGAAAGTTTCATAATGATTGAATAGCCCTGTCAAAAATTATCGCAATTTAAAAATTTTCAAATTTCTCCGTTTTCTTTTTAGGCACCTAGGGCTAGTGATGGGTCGCTCATGAGCGAGTCAATCAAAAAGAGCGACTCTTTTGAAGGAGCTGTGTGAGTCAGCTCTTCAACTCTGTGCGAGTCAGCTCGTCAACTCTTTTGAAAGAGCTATGTGAGCCATCATTTAGAATAGCTCCGCACACTTCATACCTTCACTTTAGTGGCAATAGCGATATTGCGGAGCCACTCAAACAACCACCCGACCAAATAGAGCTTATGCGTATACACACGGCAATACTTCATTAGACTACCGTGTGTAGTTGAAGCGAAATCTACGCTATTCTAACGTCGGAACACGAACATATGTATACGCCTATCGTATTGCACAGTGAAAACAGTCAGCTCCGTTGAATGAAGAATGAATGAAATCACGGAGCCAACACTGTGCGAATGAGGAATAAAAGTGTCGACTCCGTTGAATGAACACTGTGCGAATGAGGAATAAAAGAGTCGACTCCGTTGAATGAACACTGTGCGAATGAGGAATAAAAGAGTCGACTCCGTTGAATGAAGAATGAATGAAAGCACTGAGCCAGTGCGAATAGAATGTGAATGAAAGAACTGTGCGAATGATGGATACTGATCGTGTGCGGTTATTGATGGCGACATTTTGTGAACACACAGTATGCATTTACGTGCGTATATTTTGCTCTGGTTCACGAGTATTTTAGTAGCCAAATGTTGGCTATTAGGCGGTGCATTTCATAGGTAGATTTTAGAGATGAAGCGTATACACTAGAACAGGTATATGGAACAGGTTCGTATCGAATATTTTCGTTCTTCAAAAAGTTTTTAGGGCAAAAAAAGTTGAAATCGGACAAAATCGGCCAATTTGGGGTTAAGGTGGTTTGGGACATAACGGGCCAAGACCTATTGCTACGATACAAAAATTTCGGTTTTGTAGAGGAGTAAGGGGTTTTTTGGCCATAGTTTGGCAAAAACTGCCTTTAGGACGCTTTCGATGATTGGAAGTGGTCGGGGAGCACAATAGTGATATTTCAAGGGCAAAAAAAATTTTTGATAGGGGAAATTGGGCAAAAACGTTCATGTTACCAAAATATTTTTTTTTGACTAGCATGAATTTGGGGACCTTTTTGAATTATTTCGGGCGAAATTTCCGTACAAGTCTGGGAAAAAGCGGCCTAGTTTCGAAAATACGGCAATATGAAATCTGCCGAAACACCGTCTGGAAAAACTGAAAGTACCACTAAAAGTGCTAAGTAGGAAAAGGTTGAGATTCTTCTAGGGCAAAAGTAGCTGAAATCGGGCAAAATTGGCCAATTTGAGGTTAGGGTGGTTTGGGACATAACGGGCCAAGACCTATTGCTGCGATAGAAAAATTTCGGTTTTGTAGGGGAGTAAGGGGTTTTTTGGCCATAGTTTGGCAAAAACTGCCTTTATCATGCTTTCGATGATTGGAAGTGGTCGGGGAGTACAATACTCATATTTTAAGGGCAAAAAAATTTTTGATAGAGGCAAATGGGCAAAAACGTTCATATTTCCAAAATAATTTATTTTTTACTAGCATGAATTTGGGGACCTTTTTGAGTTGTTTTGGGCGAAATTTCCATACAAGTCTGCGAAAAAGCGGACTAGTTTCGAAGATACGGCGAAATGAAATCTGACGGAAAACCGTCCGAAAAAACTTTAAGTAGCAAAATAACGGCAAAATTACAACAAAAACAGAGGCAAATGGAATACGTAGAGCTTAAATTAAAGCTTGATGCTATTACCAGGTGGAACTCTACGTAATCTATGCTTGTGCGCATTCAAGAAGTAAAAGAGCCACTATTAGCCACCTTAGGTGTCCTGAACTAAAATCTACCAACCCTTTCTTCTGATGAATGGAATATTATGAAAACAGCCCCTGATATATTGAGCATCTTCAATGAGGCTACTCTAGAAATAAGCAGTGAGTAAACAGTATCGATTTCTAAAATATATATTATTACATCAACGATTATAAGCTACATTTCAGAGCTCTGTCTGAACGAAAATAAAACTGCTGATTTACGCAGTTTTTTAAATGTGGTCCAAAGAGAACTTTCAAATAGATTTTAATTATATTAAGAAAATATGTTTTGCCTAGAGAGCGTTCTTTTAGATCCACGATTTAAAAGACTAGCATTTCAAAATGAATCCACGTACAAACTTGCTTGCATACATCTAGTTTCGGAACCTACAGCACAAGGAACGCAAAATTCGCTATGGCGAAAATTTGATGACAAAGTCAACAGTGTAAGAAGCCAGCAAAGCTATGTAGCTGCAGGCATTAACGAAATGAATAAGTATTTACAACATCTAAATATACCCAGAACTGCTGACCTTCTCAATTGGTGGAAGGAAAAGAAAGATTTACATCCCAGAATTTGGAGATAGTGAAGCAACGATTGAGTAGAGTGGCCACTTCAGTCCCCTGCGAACGAGTTTTTCAAAAAGTGGGCATGTGCTCACTTGAAAGAGATCTTATATATCGCCAAAACGAATAACATAAGTGCTATTTTTACACAATAATTAATTATATGGAAAGATTTTCAGATATGATTATTGTTAATCCGATTGATTTTTAATTTATGGTTTATTTTTAAATTAATATTATATGCTATATTATATTTTTAAAGTAATGTTATGTTATATTAGATTTAAGCTTATTATTATTAATAAAATAACAAAAACTCTAGCGCACCTGAACCGCTAGAAACACTAAGGCCAATGACAGACAGTTCGGTTTCACCGAAGCGTTTAACGCTTCGGTTTGGCGCGTCGGCTGCCACACACAGCAGTTTTCAAAAGCGTTTATCGAGTCGGTTCAGTTACAAATTACGTCGGAGTATCAGATTTTCCTTCCCCTATCCCTTGCATTCATCAATGCATCCAGAAAATTTCAGCTCGATCGGACTACGCAGCAATGAACTCATCGAAAAACGCTCGAAAACCGAGTCGGTGGGTCATTTCTCTCATCAACCGACGCGATTCCGAAACCGAGAGGCGGTTCGCACCGCTGTGTGTGTCATCACAATGCTAAAGTAATGCACGACTATACCGACTCGGTTTTCCTCTCGGGAAACGCCTCGCAAAAACCGCTGTGTTTGTCATTGGCCTAATGTTCGAAGAACAGTAGAAGAATCGTGCAGGTTTTGAGTGCATATTCCACCACATGTGCTGCTTATTACGGCCAAACTGTTTCAAATGCCACGTTTTACTTTCGTCTTAAGAATGCATTATAACTCATATGGTGCAAGGTTTCAGATATTACCACTGGCATGAATTTCAACGTTTATGAGAGCAAAACACGGGTTAATTATATTCGTTATCAGTTGCTTATTTCACATAATTTTGAAAGCAGCATCTCATATAACATCAATGAAGAAAATGCTCAGTGCCTGCAGCACTGTAACTGAAGTTGGTGTTTGGGGCTGCGATCCGAAAAATTTGCAGAACTTTGCGAATTGGAACATCGGTTATTTATTTTCATTGTAAATGTTTCCGGTATGTATACTAACTGTAAGCATTTATTGATACAAAAGTAGCACAACCGACTCGTGCTGGCAACCTTTCGCCAGTATCAAATCCAAGAATATATCAAATCTGCTTCACGTTGTTTAATTACATTCGAAGTTATAGGAGTATAAAGAAATTTAGGGTTACCTGCAGCGAGTTTTTTCAAATGATCGAAAGCTTAATATTTGCTGTTTATTGTCACTACAATATCATTACCATTTGAAAATTCTACGATAAAACCGCTTAATAAAGATATTGCAATTAAACACAAAACCAACAATAGCTGGCAACCCTATCGTGTCTTTTCAACCAAATTTGGCCTGAATAATGTTTATGACAAGTTTCATTAATTGTATGAAATTCGTATTGATTTCATGACTGCACTGGAAGTTATAGTACAAAAAGTTTTATTTTCCTGAGCGAATTTTCAAAACCAAAGACACAAAAATTACCATAGCAGGTAGCACCAATCAAATTTTTCAACCAAATTTCCACCAAACAGAGATTAGAGTTAGGTTTAGCTTCTGTGTCAATTTCATGAAAATCTGGTAACTTATTCACATTTCATAGGGCAAAAAGCAGTTTTTTTTCTTTGTAATTTTTCAAGATGGCACCACTGGCACAGAGTTGCCCACAATTCAAAATCGCTTCTATCAAATCTGGTCTTACTTAAGTCCAATGCATTCTGTAAATTTTAGCTGTATCTGATTATTGGTTCGTGAGTTTCCGTGAACAGAAGTTTTTGATGCTAAAAATATAGGTTAACTGGGAGAGGGTTACCGTTCTTGTCCGACATGAAATTTCCAAAGTTTTATTTTGAACGTGTAGATAAAACATAAGATTTATATACAGATTGGTTTTATTGTAAGAAACGGACATTTTTTTGAATATTCGATGGTTTGAATGTTTTTACTTCCAAATTTTTTTTTTCAAAATGAAGACACCAAAATTATCATAGCTGGCAGCTCCAATCGAATTTTTCAACCAAATTTCTACCAAACGTGGCTTAAAGTAAGGTCCAGCAATTGTGTAAGTTTCGTCAAAATCGAACGATTCAATCAGAATTTATAGGGCTAAAAACAGTTATCTTTTTTAGTGGTTTTTCAAGATGGCACCACTGGCACAGAATTGCCCGCATTTCAAAATCACTTCTATCAGACCTGGTCCTATTTAAGGTCAATACATGCTGTGAATTTCAAATAATTCTGCCCATCGGATCGTGAGTTTCCGTGAACAGAAGTTTTTGATGCTAAAAATATAGGTAAATTGGGCAAGGGTTGCCAGGCGTGCCCGTTATACCATATCTTTTTTTTTTTTTTGGTTATGTAAACAAAGCACAAGATTTACATATGCAAGGCTTATTTTTGAAGAAACTGCATTTTTTCAAGAGAGACGATGATTTGGAGGTTTTCACTTTCAGTGCCTGCCCTAGCTACAGAGTTGCCAGCACGCTCATTAAAAGCCACATAAATCTACAACTAAATAATATCAATATGTCCTGAAAATTTGGTAATGATTGAATAGCTCTGTCAAAAGTTATCGAAATTTAAAAATTTTCAAATTTTCCCGTCCTCTTTTTAGGCACCCAGCGCACACATAGGGTTAAAATATTCCAAAGCATTATCCGATTCATATGTAAAACACGTTAGAAATTTATTTTATTAACTTTATTTTTGCGAAAATCATTTGTGCACGAAATAATAGGTATATTAAAAATATCACTTAAATGCCCGCCGGCGCGAAAAGGTTTACAATAACTGACATTTAAAGAGACCTGGACCTATTCTGCATATACACCAATGTATCCTGAAAGTTTCAGCTCAATCGAATGGCGCGTTCCCGAGATTATCTCACTGAAATTTTTTGTACATATATATATATATATATAAAGAAATATGAATTTTTGGCCGAATCGATTTTAATACTAATGTTCTTCGAACATTAGTAAAAATAGCAATTAGAAGTATATTAGAAGTATAGAAGTATCAGAAAAGCTAGAAAATTGAATTCATTGTAATAATTTACAGATAACATTACGCTTTAAATACAAAAATCTTCACACAAATTTTGTGTGGTAGTCTCGTTAATGATTCAAAAATCTCTGAAAACTAATCACAGCTGGCATGAGATCAACTTACTGTTTGTGCCACCCACTCATTTGTTGAAAACCACCACACGTGTAAAGAAATTGATTAGGTATCTGATCTCGAGTGACACAGATACTTAGTGCATACAGCCGATATACGTGGGGCTTATGGTATGTTTTCAGACAGCTGGTGATTGCTGTTATGTTGCTACTTAGCAACAATATTGAAAAATTAATAAAATGATAGGAATGGACGTTGATTACGTAGCGATGATACGGAAGATGGCAGTACAGACGACGGTGATTGCTCAAGTAGTTTTAAAGTTTTCCCTACCGCAATTAATGAGTTGTAATATTTTATAAAATGATTTAATTATATTTTTTGTGTTATTTGTGCTTCGTTCAGTGAATAAAAATTATTATAAGTGGATGTTGATTGCGAGTGGGTTATGAAAAAGTTCGGAAGAAAAGAAAGAAAATGAGCAAAAAGAATTGTGAATCAACCAACTTGATAGCTATTTTGATTTCACTACAACATTTTTCATCAAAACTTCCGTTTTGTAAATAATTCATAATCAAAAACTCATTCATATTCAATCAAAACTCAATTAAACTATCAAGTACAACACAATCATAATCTTTAGCCTAATGGCCATTGCATGATATTGATGCTGTTCAATTCGTTACAATGAATAATTTACATTATTAATCTGCACTCCAGAGAACGCGGAAACTATGGCATTCCGCATATTTCAAAAGAATTTCCATAAAGTTTCTTAAGAAAGTCCAATAACGCTACGAAGCAATATGAATGAGCTCATCGTCATCGTTGCTCGTATCAAGGGCTTCCGGAGCTACCAGCAAAAGCGAAAAGATATTGCATACAAGTTTATTTAGTTCCGAAGTTGTGTCCTTTCGTCCTATGAGCATGAGCCAGTTAGTGTATACATAGTGTAGCCAGCATACAGTTACACTTGTTTTGAAAAAAAAACACATCAGAACCAGTTGAATCGTCTGGGACGACAGCCGACTTATATATCCCCTGAGCTTTTGGATACTAGTTACGCCACACTCAACTTCCTAGCTAAGATCTTTCAGTTCTTTATACATTCGCCAGGTTTCCTTTTTCAACTAAAATCCTCTTTCCTGCACCTTGGCTTCGATTCTCATCATTTTTTATTTATCTCAAACTTACTTCAGACACTCTTCTCTTGAGTCTCATTGTGGATTCTTCCCTCGCCTGTAGTCGAGTAAAACTTTGTGAATTTTTATTCAAAACATACAAACACAGCACCAAAAAAAGCAAAAGGACCTGCAGTGTGTCAACTGCAAAAAAGACAAATGAACTTTCCTACGCCAGATGTAAATAGAAGTTATAGGAACATAGTACTGAGTTAGAGAATGTGAGACCACGCCAAACAATCTAAGCGCGGATATCCTTTGCCATCAGTTCAATATTATAACAATCCAATAGCAAGATATTCCTGGCAGGACACTTGCTGAGATGTCAACCAAGCACAAAAAGTAAACAGAAACCAGACAAGAAAGAAGAGCTCACCGAGCAAAGGATACAATTTATCCTATAGTTTCTAACGAAGTGTACCAGTCCTTGAAGGATGATGGAAAAAATCAAACAATTCCATAGCATAAAGTTAATACAAAGAAAGTTACGAGCTGGTTTATTTTTTGTAGCTAATAAGTCAGCAGTGTGTGTGTTCTTTCTGGTTTAAAACAGTCTTGGCCCCTTTCACAACCGTTTACTTATGATGTCTTGCTTACGACCTGCTAGGGGATACTAATTCGTTATAACTAATGTTCGAAGAACATTAGTATTAAAATCGATTCGGCCAAAAATTCATATTTCTATATATATATATATATATATATATATATATATATATATATATATGTACAAAAAATTTCAGTGAGATAATCTCGGGAACGCGCCATTCGATTGAGCTGAAACTTTCAGAATACATTGGTGTATATGCAGAATAGGTCAAGGTCTCTTTAAATGTCAGTTATTGTAAACCTTTTCGCGCCGGCGGGCATTTAAGTGATATTTTTAATATACCTATTATTTCGTGCACAAATGATTTTCGCAAAAATAAATTTAATAAAATAAATTTCTAACGTGTTTTACATATGAATCAGATAATGCTTTGGAATTTTTTAACCCTATGTGTGCGCTGGCTGCCTAAAAAGAGGACGGGAAAATTTGAAAATTTTTAAATTTCGATAACTTTTGACAGAGCTATTCAATCATTACCAAATTTTCAGGACATATTGATATTATTTAGTTGTAGATTTATGTGGCTTTTAATGAGCGTGCTGACAACCCTGTAGCTAGGGCAGGCACTGAAAGTGAAAACCTCCAAATCATCGTCTCTCTTGAAAAAATGCCGTTTCTTCAAAAATAAGCCTTTCATATGTAAATCTTGTGCTTTGTTTACATAACCAAAAAAAAAAAAAAGATATGGTATAACGGGCACGCCTGGCAACCCTTGCCCAATTTACCTATATTTTTAGCATCAAAAACTTCTGTTCACGGAAACTCACGATCCGATGGGCAGAATTATTTGAAATTCACAGCATGTATTGACCTTAAATAGGACCAGGTCTGATAGAAGTGATTTTGAAATGCGGGCGATTCTGTGCCAGTGGTGCCATCTTGAAAAACCACTAAAAAAGATAATTGTTTTTAGCCCTATAAATTCTGATTGAATCGTTCGATTTTGACGAAACTTACACAATTGTTGGACCTTACTTTAAGCCACGTTTAGTAGAAATTTGGTCGAAAAATTCGGTTGGAGCTGCCAGCTATGATAATTTTGGTGTCTTCATTTTGAAAAAAAAAATTTGGAAGTGAAAACATTCAAACCATCGAATATTCAAAAAAATGTCCGTTTCTTACAATAAAACCAATCTGTATATAAATCTTATGTTTTATCTACACGTTCAAAATAAAACTTTGGAAATTTCATGTCGGACAAGAACGGTAACCCTCTCCCAGTTAACCTATATTTTTAGCATCAAAAACTTCTGTTCACGGAAACTCACGAACCAATAATCAGATACAGCTAAAATTTACAGAATGCATTGGACTTAAGTAAGACCAGATTTGATAGAAGCGATTTTGAATTGTCGGCAACTCTGTGCCAGTGGTGCCATCTTGAAAAATTACAAAGAAAAAAAACTGCTTTTTGCCCTATGAAATGTGAATAAGTTACCAGATTTTCATGAAATTGACACAGAAGCTAAACCTAACTCTAATCTCTGTTTGGTGGAAATTTGGTTGAAAAATTTGATTGGTGCTACCAGCTATGGTAATTTTTGTGTCTTTGGTTTTGAAAATTCACTCAGGAAAATAAAACTTTTTGTACTATAACTTCCAGTGCAGTCATGAAATCAATACGAATTTCATACAATTAATGAAACCTGTCATAAACATTATTCAGGCCAAATTTGGTTGAAAAGACACGATAGGGTTGCCAGCTATTGTTGGTTTTGTGTTTAATTGCAATATCTTTATTAAGCGGTTTTATGGTAGAATTTTCAAATGGTAATGATATTGTAGTGACAATAAACAGCAAATATTAAGCTTTCGATCATTTGAAAAAACTCGCTGCAGGTAACCCTAAATTTCTTTATACTCCTATAACTTCGAATGTAATTAAACAACGTGAAGCAGATTTGATATATTCTTGGATTTGATACTGGCGAAAGGTTGCCAGCACGAGTCGGTTGTGCTACTTTTGTATCAATAAATGCTTACAGTTAGTATACATACCGGAAACATTTACAATGAAAATAAATAACCGATCTTACAATTCGCAAAGTTCTGCAAATTTTTCGGATCGCAGCCCCAAACACCAACTTCAGTTACAGTGCTGCAGGCACTGAGCATTTTCTTCATTGATGTTATATGAGATGCTGCTTTCAAAATTATGTGAAATAAGCAACTGATAACGAATATAATTAACCCGTATTTTGCTCTCATAAACGTTGAAATTCATGCCAGTGGTAATATCTGAAACCTTGCACCATATGAGTTATAATGCATTCTTAAGACGAAAGTAAAACGTGGCATTTGAAACAGTTTGGCCGTAATAAGCAGCACATGTGGTGGAATATGCACTCAAAACCTGCACGATTCTTCTACTGTTCTTCGAACATTAGTGTTTCTAGCGGTTCAGGTGCGCTAGAGTTTTTTTTTTATTCCATCTTTCTGTCTCTTTGTTGCCAAAGTTTTCTCTGGATGAGTGCTTGCTTGAACAATGTACTAACCTAGGTACAATTCATTGTACACAAGTACAGTAGTTGTACA
The DNA here is from genome assembly GCA_947369275.1 of Nemotelus nigrinus. Lineage (NCBI taxonomy): Eukaryota > Metazoa > Arthropoda > Insecta > Diptera > Stratiomyidae > Nemotelus > Nemotelus nigrinus. The sequence goes on along the minus strand of OX376373.1, from coordinate 96,453,336 downwards.
AAGTGGACGACTAGTAAGTTTTTCGCTGCAATGGTTATAAAGTGCCACGATTTACCTTATCTGACATGACCAGAAGGTCAAAAGCTGGACAAAATACACAGCAGCTGAATATACATGAAACAGATGACACAATGACGGCACTAAGTTGAACTAGGTACGTAGTAAAGACGAGCAAGTGCAGTGGTAATATGTACGAACGAACTTTAACCTAGGTAAAAGTTTTCAAAAAGTTTTACCAACTTTTCGTTTGGAATACGAAAGGAATACAAGTCACCAGTAGACAAATGTTTTATGAGAGTTTCAACGGTGATAGATAGTTTTGATGGTACCTTGTGTACAGAAGGAAAATTTGATAAGGAATAAAATTAGCTGTCATCTAGATTGCAGGACATTTGAATAGCGAAGTATTAAAGTTTTAGGAATTAGAAATGAATTATTCGATTGAAATAAAATCTAATGGTTAGAGATATTGAAACTAATATGGTGGTCTTTGTTATGTGAATATGCCAGAGGTATTGTCTTTGGTTGCTTACGGTACTTATTATACCGCTTATTTTACTAGTAAGAGCAAATTATCGCTATGAAATTATCATTGCTTTATTTTTACCGTTATTCTTAGAATCTTAAATAATTAATCAACTAACACTGACGTCATCGACATGCGCTGCTCAAATACCCCAATTTCACGTTTCGGCCATTGAAAATCTTCGCAGAAAAAATAAATAAAATTAATTTCCTCACCAGCCCAGACACTCCTCAGCCAAACCCTTACCCAGCTCAATTAAAAAAAGAAAGCCTTTTTACTTTCACTCCTTGTACTAAAATGTTCAGCCTTATCGATACCTCCCTGGCCAATTGGGTTCACTCACTTGGGCTCAGTTTCACTCAATTGAGTGTAAGATCCACTTGCTGTCCACACGTCCACATTTGGCACAGCAAGACTTCCACTCGATTGTCAACCGTCAGCTGTCAGATGACTGATCGTGACAATTCACAACTTCAAACGTTGGTGGTGCGTCAATAGTGTTTACTGGCATTTGTTATAAACTGAACGTTAAAGGTTTCATTCCAGATATGTAATCGTCTACATTTAGAGATTGCGTTTGAAATTATGGAAATTCTTAGCTAGCTTACATTAAATTTATTCATCCGATCTCGGTCGCATGATAGTAACCTACGGTAGTATATATATATATATATATATATATATATATATATATATATATATATATATATATATATATATATATATATATATATATATTCCTTCAACTACACCCGGTAGTTTACGAGTGTTGATGACGCTGTTTTGTTTTGTTTCTGGTTCACGGTTTTGTGGCTGGTTTTCAGCCCCGTGCTTGGTTCTCAGTTTGGTGCCTGGCTTTCGGTTTGGTGCTTGGTTTTTTGTGATCAATAGCTCGGGTGTGCGTTTAAGGTTGGTCAGATAAAGGTCATATATTGACCTAGGTCAGAAGTCGCTGGTATCAACAATTCGAATCATGCGTTGCTCTGCCGTGCGTGACTGTGTGTCAATTCCTGGTTTAAAGCGTTTATATGGATATGATCCGTCCGTATATCTTTGTTGCCAGTCCTCGATCGCACTTGTATTGGCGATTTTGATCAATCAATGGGTTAAGCATTCTTTGTTATGAACATTTAGTGTCATAGATCTTTGCGTTTGTCGTTTTGTTAGCATTTCAAGTAGTTGAGACGATTGAACGGTAGTCATGAATCGTGTTGAATATGTAGATTTTTGTGTCATTTTGCTATATGTAAATTGCGCGACCCAATTTAATGCCCTATTGTTCATTATTTGCTTTACGTATCTTCTCTTAACTCTAACTTATGGTGACCAATACATGTGTGAAACATTTATTATTTAACAAACCGACAAATAATTCCTAGGTGATTGCGCTTCAACCTCCATCGGCCTTGTTTGACGGTGGAGGTTTTTTTCCTCTATTTTTCTCACATTTAAAACATATTATTCACGTGAAATACAGTCGACCGTGACAAGATGTGTTTGATAAGTTTGAAACTAGTTTCTTAGGAAACTAGTTGTTTTACTTGATAGAATTTAATCTACTCGATAAAATTCTATCTAAAAAGGTAGAGTTTTATCTACTCGATAAAATTCTAACTTTGAAGTAAATATTCCAATTCATTTCACTTCACAATTTATATTTTAGACTATTACAACTCTACTTCTACTCCTATTTCTTACTCCGGACTAACTTGTTCTGACAAACTCCCCTCCACCGCTCCTGACTACTCCTAGAATTAATCCCACCACCCTCTCATAATCTACTTATATCTACCCGCCACCACTAAATTAACATGCTTTTTCTTTCTTAACGCTACTGTTCGGAATAATTAATTTCCAATCGAGTCCTCTTCCAGACTTCATTTATAAGTTCCATTATTGGGTTCTCCCACCTTCCATTAGGTATTCCTAAGTTTATTCTAAATTCTACCAACTAACTTGCTACCCTTATTGCTTTAAACTTACTGTGACTTAACCCTAGTCCCGATGCCCCCAAAATGTTCTCGTAGGTACAGCATGTACCGTTTCAAATCTTTGGCGTGCCATACTCCCGTACCCTTACTCTTGAAATCCTCTAATTCGTAGGTCCAACCGGAAACTTGTTTTCGCTCCGTAAAATAACCTACATATTCCGGTGCTAATTTAGCCGAAAAAAATTTCGCTACATCGGAAAGAATATATCTAGTTTCACCGCTACACCAGCTCCTTCGGCAAGAACTGCTCGTCTCGGTGTCGTAGACTGAGCTATCTACTTCTTAAATCTGAGGGGACAGCCGACCCTCTTTAGAAGTGAGTATAAATAGACAGGTGTTCCTTGGGTAAGTGGATACCGGAGCATCTAATACGGTAATTGGCGGTAAGGGCTGGGTATTGGTCAGCAGGCTTGGTGTTGAGTTCAACCACATAATAGAAGGGACATTCGGCTGGCAAATGGAATAGAATGTCGGGTGGAAGGAGTGACCTGGTGCCCAGTCCAAGCACAGAAAAAGCAGAGGTGGCTTGATATTTTAGTGGTTCCATCCATTCCTCATCTTATTCTCGGGGTCGACTTTATGAAGATTTTTGGAGTGGTACTTAATATAGCGAAGGAGCAGTCTGAGATGGTTGCATTGGTAGAGGGCCGTAAGCCTAAGCAGCTGGTAAGCAGAACCCATTTGACGGAAGAAGAAGAGGGACAGCTGCACGCGCTACTCGAGGAGGAGTTTGGGTTGATGGGCGAGGGGATTAGCTGTACTAATAGAGTAGAGCACATAATCAAGACCGATTTCCCACCAATCAAACAGCGGTATTATCCCGTTTAACCGGCTGTATAGAAACACATCGATGTGGAACTTAATGAGATGCTTGACGCTGGGATAGCAAAACCGTCGTGCAGCCCGTGGGCTTCGCCGATCGTTCTAATAAAAAAGAAGGACGGGTCGTTCCGGTTTTGTGTGGACTATCGGAAGGTCAACAAGGTGTCGGAAAGAGATGTCTACCCATTGCCTTTTGTCACAGCTACATTGGATAAATCAAGAGACGCGAAATATTTATCTCCACTGGACATTAAATCTGCCTATTGGCAGGTGCCGATGACTGAAAATTCAAAGGAGCTCACCGCCTTTACTGTCCCTTACCGAGGACTATTCCAATTGCGAAGGATGCCTTTTGGGCTACAAAATGCACCGACAACTTGGCAACGACTCATTGACAGGGTTTTGGGTCCAGATCTGGAGCCATTCGTCTTCACTTATCTGGATGATATAGTAGTGGTCACTCAGGATTTCGCCAAACATCTGGGGATTTTAAAGGAAGTATTCCAACGATTACGCTTGGCCAAATTGAGGGTCTCTCGGGAGAAGTGCGAGTTCTGCCACCCGCGCCTATCTGGGCTATGTTGGGGACAAAAATGGACTGAGCGTAGATCCGGGTAAGGTAAAAGCGGTGATGGACATTCCTCGTCCAAAGGGGGTAAAGGAGGTACGGCGATTCTTGGGGATGGTTTCGTGGTATCGAAGATTTATTCTGGACTTTGCGACGCTGATGTCGAAGATCACGAACCTCCTCAAGAAAAACCGAAAATTCCTGTGGAAAGAAGAATGCGAGGTTGTATTCGCCAAAGCCAAGACTAAGTTGGCGTCCGCACCAATTTTGACTTGTCCGGACTACAATCTACCGTTTACCGTCCAAACCGGCGCCCCGAATACGGTAGTTAGAGCAGTGTTGACTCAGGAGCACCCGGAGGGCGAAAAAGTGATCAATTAGTCATGCTCTAACTGGTTCCGAAAGAAAATTTTCTACAACGGAGCGTGAGTGCCTCGCGGTCTTGTGGACCATCGAGCAATGGAGGCCATACGTGGAGGGCACCAAATTCCGGGTGGTAGCTGATCATCACTTGCTGGTCTGGCTGAATAACCTAAAGGACCCCAGCTGCCGTTTAGCACGATGGGCGGTGAGACTCCAACAGTACGATTTCGAGGTAGTACATCGCAAAGGCAAGGAACACTTAGTGCCTGATGCGTTGTCTCAGTCTACAGAAATAGCTGGATTAGATGGTAGTGAAATCAGGGGAACTGCTGGGTGGAGCGGATGAGGAGGAAAGTTGAGAAAGATCCAGGGCGGTACCCGAATTGGCACTGGAGCAATGACCATTTGTGGAAACACGTAGAGGGTAGATATCCGGAGCTAAGAGGTCTTTGAAGAGGGTAGTCCCCAACGCGCAAAGAAAAAGAGTGCTCGTGAAGTGCCATGACAAACCCACGGCAGGGCATATGGAAATTAAAAAGACATTGGATCAGGTATCACAGGAATATTACTGGCCAAAGATGGCTGCGGACGTAAGGCGATATGTTCAGCGCTGTAAGGTGTGCCAAAATTATGTGAAATAAGCAACTGATAACGAATATAATTAACCCGTATTTTGCTCTCATAAACGTTGAAATTCATGCCAGTGGTAATATCTGAAACCTTGCACCATATGAGTTATAATGCATTCTTAAGACGAAAGTAAAACGTGGCATTTGAAACAGTTTGGCCGTAATAAGCAGCACATGTGGTGGAATATGCACTCAAAACCTGCACGATTCTTCTACTGTTCTTCGAACATTAGTGTTTCTAGCGGTTCAGGTGCGCTAGAGTTTTTTTTTTATTCCATCTTTCTGTCTCTTTGTTGCCAAAGTTTTCTCTGGATGAGTGCTTGCTTGAACAATGTACTAACCTAGGTACAATTCATTGTACACAAGTACAGTAGTTGTACAAAGTGGACGACTAGTAAGTTTTTCGCTGCAATGGTTATAAAGTGCCACGATTTACCTTATCTGACATGACCAGAAGGTCAAAAGCTGGACAAAATACACAGCAGCTGAATATACATGAAACAGATGACACAATGACGGCACTAAGTTGAACTAGGTACGTATTAAAGACGAGCAAGTGCAGTGGTAATATGTACGAACGAACTTTAACCTAGGTAAAAGTTTTCAAAAAGTTTTACCAACTTTTCGTTTGGAATACGAAAGGAATACAAGTCACCAGTAGACAAATGTTTTATGAGAGTTTCAACGGTGATAGATAGTTTTGATGGTACCTTGTGTACAGAAGGAAAATTTGATAAGGAATAAAATTAGCTGTCATCTAGATTGCAGGACATTTGAATAGCGAAGTATTAAAGTTTTAGGAATTAGAAATGAATTATTCGATTGAAATAAAATCTAATGGTTAGAGATATTGAAACTAATATGGTGGTCTTTGTTATGTGAATATGCCAGAGGTATTGTCTTTGGTTGCTTACGGTACTTATTATACCGCTTATTTTACTAGTAAGAGCAAATTATCGCTATGAAATTATCATTGCTTTATTTTTACCTCCATGAGGAACAGATGTATAATAATAGGTTGTTACCGTTATTCTACTAACGAGTACCACAACCCTTCATCCCCAACTGGGACGCAAGGGCGGCAGTTTCGGGCACCTTTGCTATCGTAACAAGGGGAGAGGGCGGCACTTGCTTCAGTCAACCCAAACTATTAAACGTCGCTCTGACGCGAGAAGTGGGCGACGAGATTCAATTTCACCATCGTGTGTTTACCCGAACTCACCGGCAAAACTAATTAAATCACAAATCACAATGGCATTATTTTCTTTTACACCACTTTCGTTGTTTTAATCAAACACCGCGGAGACAACGTAACGTTTAGCTAATTCTTAATTATCTATCTAGCAAATTCAATCCCATAGTACTCAAAAACTACATGTAGATCTAGATGTAATAAAAATAGAAAAAAGAATCTTAAATAATTAATCAACTAACACTGACGTCGTCGACATGCGCTGCTCAAATACCCCAATTTCACGTTTCGGCCATTGAAAATCTTCGCAGAAAAAATAAATAAAATTAATTTCCTCACCAGCCCAGACACTCCTCAGCCAAACCCTTACCCAGCTCAATTAAAAAAAGAAAGCCTTTTTACTTTCACTCCTTGTACTAAAATGTTCAGCCTTATCGATACCTCCCTGGCCAATTGGGTTCACTCACTTGGGCTCAGTTTCACTCAATTGAGTGTAAGATCCACTTGCTGTCCACACGTCCACATTTGGCACAGCAAGACTTCCACTCGATTGTCAACCGTCAGCTGTCAGATGACTGATCGTGACAATTCACAACTTCAAACGTTGGTGGTGCGTCAATAGTGTTTACTGGCATTTGTTATAAACTGAACGTTAAAGGTTTCATTCCAGATATGTAATCGTCTACATTTAGAGATTGCGTTTGAAATTATGGAAATTCTTAGCTAGCTTACATTAAATTTATTCATCCGATCTCGGTCGCATGATAGTAACCTACGGTAGTATATATATATATATATATATATATATATATATATATATATATATATATATATATATATATATATATATATATATATATATATATATATATATATATTCCTTCAACTACACCCGGTAGTTTACGAGTGTTGATGACGCTGTTTTGTTTTGTTTCTGGTTCACGGTTTTGTGGCTGGTTTTCAGCCCCGTGCTTGGTTCTCAGTTTGGTGCCTGGCTTTCGGTTTGGTGCTTGGTTTTTTGTGATCAATAGCTCGGGTGTGCGTTTAAGGTTGGTCAGATAAAGGTCATATATTGACCTAGGTCAGAAGTCGCTGGTATCAACAATTCGAATCATGCGTTGCTCTGCCGTGCGTGACTGTGTGTCAATTCCTGGTTTAAAGCGTTTATATGGATATGATCCGTCCGTATATCTTTGTTGCCAGTCCTCGATCGCACTTGTATTGGCGATTTTGATCAATCAATGGGTTAAGCATTCTTTGTTATGAACATTTAGTGTCATAGATCTTTGCGTTTGTCGTTTTGTTAGCATTTCAAGTAGTTGAGACGATTGAACGGTAGTCATGAATCGTGTTGAATATGTAGATTTTTGTGTCATTTTGCTATATGTAAATTGCGCGACCCAATTTAATGCCCTATTGTTCATTATTTGCATTACGTATCTTCTCTTAACTCTAACTTATGGTGACCAATACATGTGTGAAACATTTATTATTTAACAAACCGACAAATAATTCCTAGGTGATTGCGCTTCAACCTCCATCGGCCTTGTTTGACGGTGGAGGTTTTTTTCCTCTATTTTTCTCACATTTAAAACATATTATTCACGTGAAATACAGTCGACCGTGACAAGATGTGTTTGATAAGTTTGAAACTAGTTTCTTAGGAAACTAGTTGTTTTACTTGATAGAATTTAATCTACTCGATAAAATTCTATCTAAAAAGGTAGAGTTTTATCTACTCGATAAAATTCTAACTTTGAAGTAAATATTCCAATTCATTTCACTTCACAATTTATATTTTAGACTATTACAACTCTACTTCTACTCCTATTTCTTACTCCGGACTAACTTGTTCTGACAAACTCCCCTCCACCGTTCCTGACTACTCCTAGAATTAATCCCACCACCCTCTCATAATCTACTTATATCTACCCGCCACCACTAAATTAACATGCTTTTTCTTTCTTAACGCTACTGTTCGGAATAATTAATTTCCAATCGAGTCCTCTTCCAGACTTCATTTATAAGTTCCATTATTGGGTTCTCCCACCTTCCATTAGGTATTCCTAAGTTTATTCTAAATTCTACCAACTAACTTGCTACCCTTATTGCTTTAAACTTACTGTGACTTAACCCTAGTCCCGATGCCCCCAAAATGTTCTCGTAGGTACAGCATGTACCGTTTCAAATCTTTGGCGTGCCATACTCCCGTACCCTTACTCTTGGAATCCTCTAATTCGTAGGTCCAACCGGAAACTTGTTTTCGCTCCGTAAAATAACCTACATATTCCGGTGCTAATTTAGCCGAAAAAAATTTCGCTACATCGGAAAGAATATATCTAGTTTCACCGCTACACCAGCTCCTTCGGCAAGAACTGCTCGTCTCGGCGTCGTAGACTGAGCTATCTACTTCTTAAATCTGAGGGGACAGCCGACCCTCTTTAGAAGTGAGTATAAATAGACAGGTGTTCCTTGGGTAAGTGGATACCGGAGCATCTAATACAGTAATTGGCGGTAAGGGCTGGGTATTGGTCAGCAGGCTTGGTGTTGAGTTCAACCACATAATAGAAGGGACATTCGGCTGGCAAATGGAATAGAATGTCGGGTGGAAGGAGTGACCTGGTGCCCAGTCCAAGCACAGAAAAAGCAGAGGTGGCTTGATATTTTAGTGGTTCCATCCATTCCTCATCTTATTCTCGGGGTCGACTTTATGAAGATTTTTGGAGTGGTACTTAATATAGCGAAGGAGCAGTCTGAGATGGTTGCATTGGTAGAGGGCCGTAAGCCTAAGCAGCTGGTAAGCAGAACCCATTTGACGGAAGAAGAAGAGGGACAGCTGCACGCGCTACTCGAGGAGGAGTTTGGGTTGATGGGCGAGGGGATTAGCTGTACTAATAGAGTAGAGCACATAATCAAGACCGATTTCCCACCAATCAAACAGCGGTATTATCCCGTTTTACCGGCTGTATAGAAACACATCGATGTGGAACTTAATGAGATGCTTGACGCTGGGATAGCAAAACCGTCGTGCAGCCCGTGGGCTTCGCCGATCGTTCTAATAAAAAAGAAGGACGGGTCGTTCCGGTTTTGTGTGGACTATCGGAAGGTCAACAAGGTGTCGGAAAGAGATGTCTACCCATTGCCTTTTGTCACAGCTACATTGGATAAATCAAGAGACGCGAAATATTTATCTCCACTGGACATTAAATCTGCCTATTGGCAGGTGCCGATGACTGAAAATTCAAAGGAGCTCACCGCCTTTACTGTCCCTTACCGAGGACTATTCCAATTGCGAAGGATGCCTTTTGGGCTACAAAATGCACCGACAACTTGGCAACGACTCATTGACAGGGTTTTGGGTCCAGATCTGGAGCCATTCGTCTTCACTTATCTGGATGATATAGTAGTGGTCACTCAGGATTTCGCCAAACATCTGGGGATTTTAAAGGAAGTATTCCAACGATTACGCTTGGCCAAATTGAGGGTCTCTCGGGAGAAGTGCGAGTTCTGCCACCCGCGCCTATCTGGGCTATGTTGGGGACAAAAATGGACTGAGCGTAGATCCGGGTAAGGTAAAAGCGGTGATGGACATTCCTCGTCCAAAGGGGGTAAAGGAGGTACGGCGATTCTTGGGGATGGTTTCGTGGTATCGAAGATTTATTCTGGACTTTGCGACGCTGATGTCGAAGATCACGAACCTCCTCAAGAAAAACCGAAAATTCCTGTGGAAAGAAGAATGCGAGGTTGTATTCGCCAAAGCCAAGACTAAGTTGGCGTCCGCACCAATTTTGACTTGTCCGGACTACAATCTACCGTTTACCGTCCAAACCGGCGCCCCGAATACGGTAGTTAGAGCAGTGTTGACTCAGGAGCACCCGGAGGGCGAAAAAGTGATCAATTACCTAAGTCATGCTCTAACTGGTTCCGAAAGAAAATTTTCTACAACGGAGCGTGAGTGCCTCGCGGTCTTGTGGACCATCGAGCAATGGAGGCCATACGTGGAGGGCACCAAATTCCGGGTGGTAGCTGATCATCACTTGCTGGTCTGGCTGAATAACCTAAAGGACCCCAGCTGCCGTTTAGCACGATGGGCGGTGAGACTCCAACAGTACGATTTCGAGGTAGTACATCGCAAAGGCAAGGAACACTTAGTGCCTGATGCGTTGTCTCAGTCTACAGAAATAGCTGGATTAGATGGTAGTGAAATCAGGGGAACTGCTGGGTGGAGCGGATGAGGAGGAAAGTTGAGAAAGATCCAGGGCGGTACCCGAATTGGCACTGGAGCAATGACCATTTGTGGAAACACGTAGAGGGTAGATATCCGGAGCTAAGAGGTCTTTGAAGAGGGTAGTCCCCAACGCGCAAAGAAAAAGAGTGCTCGTGAAGTGCCATGACAAACCCACGGCAGGGCATATGGAAATTAAAAAGACATTGGATCAGGTATCACAGGAATATTACTGGCCAAAGATGGCTGCGGACGTAAGGCGATATGTTCAGCGCTGTAAGGTGTGCCAGGTGGTAAAGTTTAAGAGGAAACCACCAATAGGGTTTTTGGTATCAAGGGCCGGAGAAGTGACATGCCCTTGGGACACGGTATGTGTAGATTAAGTGGGCCCATTACCTCGCTCGACGCAAGGCTTCAGTTATATCTTGACTGTGGTTGATTACGCTACGAAGATGCCATTAATTTTCCCTTTGCGGAAAGCTACTAGTGCAGCCATGGCGCGAACCTTGGAAGAACACATTTTTTTTTATTTGGGGTACCGCGAGCCATCATATGTTACAACAGGGTGCAATGCCGTTCAAAAGAGCTCAAGCAGATGGTCGAAGCCCTCGGAACCTAGTTAAAATTCATAACGCTATACCATCCCTAGGCGAATCCTGGAGAGCGGGTAAATCAAAATGTCAAGCGTCTGCTCCGTACGTACGTCTCGGATAATCATCGGGATTACAAACAACTACCAAAGATAGGTTGTGCCCTCCAAACGTGCACGCATGAAGACAGGAAAGTCACTCCATATTTTCTGAATTTCGGTCGGGAAATGACTAGTCATTCAGGGAGCCCAGAGCATCCGGAAAGAAAAGTGAACTCTGCGTAGATAGTTAACATAGCTACGAAGGCAAATATGATCCAAAAAGTAAGGGAGGAGGTGATCCAGTGCCTAAACTTTCACTCCTTGTACTAAAATGTTCAGCCTTATCGATACCTCCCTGGTCAATTGGGTTCACTCACTTGGGCTCAGTTTCATCTCGGAACCAGTTAGAGCATGACTTAGGTAATTGATCACTTTTTCGCCCTCAGGGTGCTCCTGAGTCGACACTGCTCTAACTCCCGTATTTGAGGCGCCGGTTTGGACGGTAAACGGTAGATTGTAGTCGGGACAAGTCAAAATTGGTGCGGACGCCAACTTAGTCTTGGCTTTGGCGAATACAACCTCGCATTCTTCTTTCCACAGGAATTTTCGGTTTTTCTTGAGGAGGTTCGTGATCTTCGACATCAGCGTCGCAAAGTCCAGAATAAATCTTCGATACCACGAAACTACCCCCAAGAATCGCCGTACCTCCTTTACCCCCTTTGGACGAGGAATGTCCATCACCGCTTTTACCTTACCCGGATCTACGCTCAGCCCATTTTTGTCCCCAACATAGCCCAGATAGGCGCGGGTGGCAGAACTCGCACTTCTCCCGAGAGACCCTCAATCTGGCCAAGCGTAATCGTTGGAATACTTCCTTTAAAATCCCCAGATGTTTGGCGAAATCCTGAGTGACCACTACTATATCATCCAGATAAGTGAAGACGAATGGCTCCAGATCTGGACCCAAAACCTGTCAATGAGTCGTTGCCAAGTTGTCGGTGCATTTTGTAGCCCAAAAGGCATCCTTCGCAATTGGAATAGTCCTCGGTAAGGGACAGTAAAGGCGGTGAGCTCCTTTGAATTTTCAGTCATCGGCACCTGCCAATAGGCAGATTTAATGTCCAGTGAAGATAAATATTTCGCGTCTCTTGATTTATCCAATGTAGCTGTGACAAAAGGCAATGGGTAGACATCTCTTTCCGACACCTTGTTGACCTTCCGATAGTCCACACAAAACCGGAACGACCCGTCCTTCTGTTTTATTAGAACGATCGGCAAAGCCCACGGGCTGCACGACGGTTTTACTATCCCAGCGTCAAGCATCTCATTAAGTTCCGCATCGATGTGTTTCTATACAGCCGGTAAAACGGGATATTACCGCTGTTTGATGGGTGGGAAATCGGTCTCAATTATGTGCTCTGCTCTATTAGTACAGCTAATCCCCTCGCCCATCAACCCAAACTCCTCCTCGAGTAGCGCATGCAGCTGTCCCTCTTCTTCTTCCGTCAAATGGGTTCTGCTTGCCAGCTGCTTAGGCTTACGGCCCTCTACCAATGCAACCATCTCAGACTGCTCCTTCGCTATATTAAGTACCACTCCAAAAATCTTCATAAAGTCGACCCCGAGAATAAGATGAGGAATGGATGGAACCACTAAAATATCAAGCCACCTTTGCTTTTTCTGTGCTTTGACTGTGCACCAGGTCACTCCTTCCACCCGACATTCTATTCCATTTGCCAGCCGAATGTCCTTTCTATTTTGTGGTTGAAGCTCAACACCAAGCCTGCTGACCAATACCCAGCCCTTACCGCCAATTACTGTATTAGATGCTCCGGTATCCACTTACCCAAGGAACACCTGTCTATTTATACTCACTTCTTGGCGAAATGACGCAATGTTTTTTCGTAACACCTTGAGCTTGTCAACTTCACCTGGTGGTTTGCTTAGCCTGCAAAACAGCCCCTCCATCGCTGCCACGTTCACTTCTATCGACTCCGAGTTCCCTTGGATCCGCCGCCTGATTTCTTCCATTAGCCGTTCATCGTAATCGGCAGGAAGAAACTCCGCTCGAAGTTCCCTCACAAGCTCTTCCCATTTCCGGCAGATCGCCCGATTCGCCAGGAACCATATAAAAGCCTTGCCCTCGAACAAATCCACCGCAGATTTATACAGTTGGGACAAAATTATCCCTTTTGCTTCTCGCAGTTCCTCCACACGCTCTAAAAAAGCGCTCACTGAGCCAGGAGACGCCCCATAGAATTTGCCCCCCACTTATGCAGGTCTAGAGGCTTTGGAGGCTGAAGTATCGGAGTACCTGGGGCTGAAGACGTTGGACTGTTAAGAGTCCACCCTTCATCCGATTCTTCGCTCACCTCACCGCCTGTCTTATAGAGGAGGTCCCCCATTGCAATTAAAAGTTGATCCTTGGTTTGCCTCAGGAAATCTACATCCTCGGCAAATTTCCCCTCATCTTGCCCAAGCGGCGTAGGGCGAAGCATATTTTGCTTTTTATTTTGGTATATTCCCCTGAATGAAAATCTCCGACAAAAGGTTCCACTATCATGACGATTTCCGTCAGCCTCGCACTTAACGCTTCCCGATCCTCTGTGAATGAGAAAGGGTAAGTGTCCATCGCGAAGGATTCCCTCAAAATAGCCTCGCTTCTCAACACTCCTCTCAGCTGCTAACGCATTGCCTCCACCGTATCCGCCGCAAGACCCCGAATGGTAAGCTCGTATGCTTATTCGTGTTTGCTGACACGATCTACCGATACCTTTCCTAAACCACAAATGTTAGACATTTTACTATGAAACTACACGACCCCGCCTAGACAATCCACTCAACTACCCCTTCCTACTCACAAATCCAAATCCACTTCCTCCACACCGCTAACTATCAGCCTGAGATCTACAATTTCTTCACTATGAACCTTTTTCTTTGACTTTTCTTCCGGTTATCCAATAACTAAACTACCTATCCCCAAAATTATCTCACACTCTTGTCACTACTATTGCATTTCGATGATCCAAGCTATCAGCAAAATTTGCCCAGTTAAAATTAAAAAACTCTAGCGCACCTGAACCGCTAGAAACACTAATTTTTGAAGAAATTGTCTTTTAGTGACAAAAAAGTGTGGAAAGACGTAATACACTTTGTTGTAGAATCATATCAACCATTCCTTATCTCAAGCAAAAAAACTCAACTATAACACAAATGATGAAAATGTTCAGTGCTGGCAACACTTTCCCAACGAAGCAGCAATAAGTTTACCATAACAAGCTCATACTTAAATCAACTTATCCTTTGACTTTCGTTCCCATCGGAGGATTTCATCGAAGTTTTCAGCGGTTAAACGTTGTTTGAGGCTGCCATCCGAAAAATGTTCAAAGCTCGGAAAATTTAAAAATTGGTTTCTTATTTTCATCGCAAATGCATTGCATATGGGTACGTATGTTGGAGCATCTGTTGGTGCAATATTTACGAAAATGGTTAATGCTGGTTACCCTGTGTCAGCAGCAGAGCAAAATATATACCAAATCTGCTTCACGTTAAGTTAAACCCAACCAGTAAATTTCGTTTCGATTGAATCACTGGGCTGGAAGGTATACGGGTGAAAAGAATTTTTAGGTAACCACCCCCAAAACATTTCAAATATTTAAAGCGTTAATATTTGTTGTTAATTTTCATTGCAGGATCATTCCAAATTTGCAAATCTAATGACATAATCGCTCAGTAAAGAAATTCCACAAAATTACAAAAATTGTCATAGCTAGCAGCCCTTTTATTATTTTTGTACGAAATTCCTACGACATTTGGTTCACATTAAGGTTCATTTACTGCATGAACTTCGTTTTCATTTCTACACTGGACCGGAAGTTATAGGAAGTTATGCCTTATTTTGCTGAGCAAATTTGCAAGATTTATAAGACAAAAATCACCATAGCTGGCAGCTCTATTCTAATTTTTCAACCAAATTTTCACCAAATGTTACATAAAATAAGATTCAAGTACTGTGTGAAATTTGTTAAAATCTGAAGGCTGAATCGGGAGTTATAGGCCAAAAAGCTTTTTTTTTTCTCAGAGATTCTTAAAAATGGCACCACTGCCACAGGGTTGCCCGCATTTCAAAATAACTTCTATCAGACCTGGTCCTAGCTAATACCAACATGTTCTGTATATTTCATTATGATCGAATAATCCGGTCGTCAGTTCTTGTGAACAGAACTTTCGAGTGCTGAAAATAGAGGTAAATTGGTGATGTGTTAAAATTTATCAATGATTTGAATTTTTATACGCTCTGCGAATTTCACGATGATCCAATATTTTTGTCAGAAGTAATGACAAATCAAAATTTGAAAAAAAACCTTGCCTATTTTTATTTTTTAGGCATTTAGCACCCACACACGGCTCAAAATTTGCAATTCTTTATCATAGACAAGCTAAGGACATAATTAGTTTGCATTCCCAATACTTTTTTTTACAAAAATTTACACTGCTTGGAAATATAGGAGTACCTCAACATTCACTAGAACGCTCACCAATGCCAAAAAATTTAGGATATCTGAATTTGAGAAAGTCATGGATCTACCTACTATATATATCTACGTTCTCGGAAAATTTCAGCTCAATCGAATCAGTTACTCCAGAGATTATCTATTACTATTAATCATTTGGCTGATATATAAGTATATGTTTATATATATATAAGTATATGTTTATATATATATATATATATATATATATATATATATATATATATATATATATACACATATGTATATCTATATATATATATATATATATATATATATATATATATATATATATATATATATATATACATATATATATATATATATATATATATATATATATATATATATATATATATATATATACATATATATATATATATATATATATATATATATATATATATATATATACATATATATATATAAAGAAATATGAATTTTCGGCGAAACTAGTTTAATACTAATTTTCTTCGAAAATTAGTAAAAAGAAAGAAAGAGAAAAAACTCTAGCACACCTAAACCGCTAAAAACACTAATGTTCGAAGAACAGTAGAAGAATCTTGCAAGTTTTGAGTGCATATTCCACCACATGAGCTGCTTATTACGGCCAAACTGTTTCAAACGCCACGTTTTACTTTGGTCTCAAGAATGCATTATAACTCATATGGTGGAAAGGTTTCAGATATTACCACTGGCATGAATTTCAACGTTTATGAGAGCAAAACTCGGGTTAATTATATTCGTTATCAGTTGCTTATTTCACAAAATGAAGAACATGCTCAGTGCCTGCAGCACTGTAACTGAAGTTGGTGTTTGGGGCTGCGATCCGAAAAATTTGCAGAGCTTTGGGAATTGAAACATTGGTTATTTATTTTCATTGTAAATGTTTCCGGTTTGAACACTAACTGTTAGCTTTTATTGATACAAAAGTAACACAGCCGACTCGTGTTGGCAACCTTTTGCCAGTATCCAAATCTGTTTCACGTTGTTATATTACATTCAAAGTTATAGGAATATAAAGAAATTTAGGGTTACCTGCAGTGATTTTTTTCAAATAATCGAAAATTTTATATTTGCTGTTTATTGTCATTACGATATTATTACTATTTGAAAATTCTACGATAAAATCGCTTAATAAAGATATTGCAATGAAACACAAAACCAACAATATCGTGGCTTATCCCTATCGTGGCTTATCCCTATCGTGGCTTTTCAACCAAATTTGGCCTGAATAATGTTTATAATAGATGCCATCAATTGTATGAAATAAGTATTGATTTCATGACTGCACTGGAAGTTATATAGGGCAAAAAGTTTTATTTTCCTGAGCGAATTTTCAATACCAAAGACACACCAATTGCCATAGCTGGCAGCAACAATCGAATTTTTCAACAAAATTTCCACCAAACAAGGTTTAGAGTAAGGTTCAGCTACTGTGTCAATTTCATGAAAATCTGCCAACTTATTCACATTTCATACGGCAAAAAGCAGTTTTTTTTCTTTGTAATTTTTCAAGATGGCACCACTGGCACAGAGTTGCCCACAATTCAAAATTGCTTCTACCAAACCTGGTCCTACTTAAGTCCAATGTATTCTGTAAATTTCGGTTGTATCTGATTATTGGTTCGTGAGTTCCCGTGAACAGAAGTTTTTGATGTTAAAAATATAGGTTAACTAGGAAAGGGTTACCGTTCTTGTCCGACATGAAATTTCTAAAGTTTTACTTTGAACGTGTAAATTGAGCATAAGAATTGTATACAGATTGGTTTTATTGTAAGAAACGGACATTTTATATGATATTCGATGGTTTGAATGTTTTCACTTCCAAATTTTTATTTTTTCAAATTTAAGACACCAAAATTATCATAGCAGGCAGTTCCAACCGAATTTTTCAACCAAATTGCTACCAAACGTGGTTTAAAGTAAGGTTCAGCTATTGTGTGAAAAAATCGAACGACTGAATAAGAATTTATAGGACTAAAAGCAGTTATATTTTTTAGTGATTTTTCAAGATGGCACCACTGGCACAGAATCGCCCGCATTTCAAAATCACTTCTATCAGACTTGGTCCTATTTAAGACCAATAAATTCTGTAAATTTCAATTAATCCTGCTCATCGGATCGTTAGTTTCCGTGAACAGAAATTTTTGATGCTAAAAATATAGGTAAATTGGGCAAGGGTTACCAGGCGTACCCGTTATACTATATCAACTTTCTTACTTTGGCTACATAAACAAAGCATACAATTTTTATGTGGGTGGCTTTTTTTGTAAAAGCGGCATTTTTCCAAGAGAGATGATGATTTGGAGGTTTTCACTTTCAGTGCCTGCCCTAGCTACAGAGTTGCCAACACGCTCATTTAAAGCTACACAAATTTACAACTAAACAATACCAATATGTTCCGAAAATTTCGTAATAATTGAATAGCTGTCAAAAGTTATCGTAGTTTAAAAACTTTCAAATTTTCCCGTTCGCTTTTTAGGCACCTAGTGCACACATGTGGTTAATAAATTCCAAAACATTATCCGATTCGCATTTAAAACACGTTCGAAATTTATTTCGTAAACTTTATTTTTGTAAAAATTATTTGTGTACGGAATAATAGGTATATTAAAACTATTACTAAAATGGCCACCGGCGCAAAGGGTTAACAATAATTGACATTAAGTGAGACCTAGACTTTTTCTGCATATACACCAATGTATTTTGAAAGTTTCAGCTCAATCGGATGGCGCGTTCCCGAGATTATCTCACTGAATATATATATATATATATATATATATATATATATATATATATATATTATATATATATATATATATATATATATATATATATATATATATATATATATATATATATATATATATAAATATATATATATATGTATATAAATATATATATATATCATATATATATATATATATATATATATATATATATATATATATATATATATATATATATATATATATATATATATAATATATGGAAATATAATATATATATATATATATAAAAATAATATATATATATATATATATATATATATATATATATATATATATATATATATATATATAATATATATATATATATATATATATATATATATATATATATAT
>OX376373.1:96358529-96434529 GCA_947369275.1 Nemotelus nigrinus | reverse complement strand
TTGTGATTATAATAACCTTGATTCACTTTATGCCAGGCGCATCGTCAGCGAGCTAGATGCTCTTTTGAACGAGCACAACGAGTTGTTGAAAATATTCAAATCACATATGCACCAATTACAAAGCGATAATCACGCTATCGTCATTAATCCTGATAAAACACCAGCTGGAGAGCATATTCGTAGATTCAATGCATTCGTTGTTGATGATGTTGCTGGAATCATGGTTGGCGATTGAACAGCTTCACGAGAAATTGTGATTCGTAGAAGAAATAATAATCTTCAGTTCATTGCTGACACACATCGTTCATATGACGCTCTCCAATATCCGCTAATATTCTGGAAGGGACAAGACGGATATTGCATAAACATAAAACAACGAGATCCCGTATCAGGTACTTCATTGATTATTAATTTGATCATTAATCATTTAACAAAACAATTAAATTATTGAACATTTTTATGAACAAATATTACAGGAGCTGAAATAAACAAGAACGTTAGCTCAAAGGATTATTATGCGTACCGATTAATGATTAGACGTGGCCTGGACAACGTCATTTTACGATGTCGTGAGCTTTGTCAACAATTCATGGTCGACATGTACGCGAAGATTGAGAGCGAACGACTACGATACTTACGATATAAAACAAAAGCTGCGCGCCGAAGAGTACATTCATTTGCGAGACGCTATCAACAACAACGCCGACGTCGCCGAAATTGGTAACCATGTCATTTTACCATCATCGTACGTAGGCAGTCTACGTCATATGCAAGAATATATACATGGATGCTCTGACTTTTCGTGCGCGAATATGGACGACCATGTTTATTTATCACGTTCACATGTAATCCAAAATGGCCAGAGATTACATCTTTGCTACTGCCTGGCCAAAATGCAATACATCGCCATGACATTACAGCACGTGTGTTCAGACAAAAGTTGAAGTCTTTAATAAGTTTCATTACTAAATCACATGTATTTGGTCCCACACGTTGCTGGATGTATTCGGTTGAGTGGCAAAAGCGAGGATTACCTCATGCACACATTTTGGTTTGGTTCATCGACAAAATCCGTCCTGAAGAAATCGATAGTATCATTTCTGCGGAAATTCCAGATCCATCCACTGACCAACTGCTGTTTGATATTGTTACAACAAACATGATTCATGGTCCATGTGGTACACTTAATAGTTCATCGCCTTTCATGGCTGATGGAAAATGTACTAAAAATTTCCCTAAAAATTTTACCAATGATACGGTCACAAATGTCGACGGATACCCAATATATCGTCGAAGAAATCCTGAAAATGGCGGACAATCATTTATTAAAAATATCATCAACACAGACATTGATATTGACAATCGTTGGGTGGTGCCATATTCGCCTCTGCTGAGCAAGACATATAATGCTCATATTAATGTTGAGTTCTGCAGTTCTGTGAAGAGCATCAAATACATTTGCAAGTATGTCCATAAAGGCAGTGATATGGCTGTGTTTAGAGTGGTAAATACTAATGTGAATGCTCCTCCAGTGAATAAAAACGATGAAATAACGCTCTACCAAATTGGTCGGTACATCAGCTCCAATGAAGCTGCTTGGCGTATCTTTGGTTTTCCAATTCATGAACGGGATCCAGCAGTTGTTCAGTTAGCCATCCATCTTGAAAACGGTCAGCGTGTATTTTTCACGAACGAGACAGCGATTAATCGTGCAATAAATCCACCTAAAACTACACTCACTGCATTTTTTGAATTGTGTAATCGTGCGGATGATTTTGGTGCCTTCGCACGAACATTACTCTATTCACAAGTACCACGCTATTTCACATGGACTCAAACAAAAACATGGATGCCCCGCAAGCAAGGCTCACCAGTTGCTGCATGTCTCAATTTATTTAAATCAAACGCCTTGGGGCGATTATTTACAGTCAATCCAAGACACACGGAGTGCTTTTATCTTCGACTGTTGTTGGTTAATGTTACTGGCCCATTATCATTTCAAGATATACGTAAAGTGAATGGGCAACAATATCCAACGTATAAAGATGCATGCCTTGCACTCGGCTTGCTGGAAGACGACAACCAGTGGGAATGCATGCTTGCTGAAGCTGCATTGAACTGTACAGCAATACAAATTCGTCTACTATTCGCTATAGTGTTGACTACATGTTTCCCAGCCCGAGCACAGATATTATAAAAACACAGATATTATATTAAAATCACAAAGATTCAATGAATGATGATATATTGCATCAACATCGTATACGGTGCCACGATCTAACCATAACATTCAGCGACGAAATGTACAATGAAGCATTGATTGCTATTGAGGATCTTTGCATTGTCATTGCCAACTTACCACTTAGTAATTTCGGTATGAATTCGCCAAATCGAACTGCATCTGATTTAATGAATACTGAAATGAATCGTGAACTGCAGTACAGTACTGTAGAAATGGCAGCGATTGTTGCCCGCAATGTCCCACTAATGAATGAGGAACAAAGAACCATTTATGATCGCATTATGCTCGCAGTTTCAGCTGGACAAGGTGGGTTCTTCTTTTTGGATGCACCGGGTGGAACTGGCAAAACATTCGTTGTTTCGCTAATTCTTGCTGAAATACGATCAAATAATGGCATCGCATTGGCCGTTGCATCATCGGGCATTGCAGCAACTTTATTGGATGGAGGTAGAACAGCTCATTCAGTATTTAAGCTGCCACTAAATATTCAGAATAACCCTGACGCAGTATGCAACATTGAGAAACAATCGTCCATGGCCACTGTGCTGAAACGGTGTAAAATTATTATTTGGGATGAATGTACTATGGCACACAAACATTCACTTGAGGCGTTGAACAGGACATTGAAAGATATTAAAAACAGTGACAAACTATTTGGCGGAACTCTGTTGGTCCTTTCAGGTGATTTCAGACAAACACTTCCAGTCATTCCACGTTCAACATACGCTGATGAGATCAACGCTTGCTTAAAATCATCTCCATTGTGGCGTAATGTTGAAAAATTACAGCTAAAAATAAATATGCGCGTTCAAATGCTTCAAGATCCATCCGCTGAAACATTTTCAAAACAACTCTTAGATATCGGTGACGGAAAAGTTGCTATAGATGAAACTGGATACGTAAAATTACCGACCGATTTCTGCACAATCGCTGATTCGCAAGATACTCTCATTGAACAAATATTTCCCGATGTACACACACAGTACATAAATCATAAGTGGCTTGCAGAAAGAGCGATTTTAGCGGCAAAAAATGTAGACGTTGACAATTTAAATCTGAAGATACAAATGTTGTTGCCAGGGAACTTGGTATCATATAAATCTATTGATACAGTTTGCGACGACAGCGAAGCAGTAAATTTTCCCACAGAGTTTTTGAACTCACTGGATTTGCCAGGCATGCCACCGCATAATTTACAATTACAGGTTGGATCTCCAATTATCTTGCTTCGTAATTTGAACCCGCCCCGGCTGTGCAACGGTACGCGATTAGTCATTCAAAAACTAATGAAAAACGTGATCGAAGCCAGGATTTTAAATGGCAAGTTCAGAGGTGAAAATATACTCATACCACGGATTCCTATTATACCTACAGATGTGCCAATTCCATTCAAACGTATTCAGTTTCCGATTAGATTGGCATTTGCAATGACTATCAACAAATCCCAAGGTCAAACGATGTCTGTTTGTGGATTAGATTTGAGAACACCATGTTTTTCACACGGACAATTATACGTGGCATGCTCTCGAGTGGGTAAACCATCCAGTTTGTTTGTGTTAGCTAAAGATGGACTAACAAAAAATATTGTTCACGCTATAGCATTAAGAGATAGATATTGTTTAATAGTGTTACTGTCGTAATTGTTTTATAACTTAATTACTTATCAAAATAATGTTTGCCTTTTGTTATTTTTATATTCCCTCATCGTTCACAGCGCTCCATGCTTATATCACGCATAAACCACATTCTTACATACATACAATATACACATTCTAACATACATACATACTTACAATAAGTAAGCTATTTTTTGTCTACACTAGAAATTACTAGGAAATTATTTATATGGCAAAACAACGTTTGCCGGGTCAGCTAGTATATATATATATATATATATATATATATATATATATATATATATATATATATATATATATATATATATATATAAAAATATATATATATATATATATATATATATATATATATATATATATATAGATATATAAATATATACATGTATATGTAAATATATATATATATATATATATATATATATATATATATATATATATATATATATATATATATATATATATATTTATATATTTATATATGTGTGTGTATATATATACATATATATATATATATATATATATATATATATATATATATATATATATATATACATATATATATATATATATATATATATATATATATATATATATATATATATATATATATATATATATATATATCAGTGGCGTGGCGTTCATGGAAGCAAGGGAAGCATTGCTTCCCTTACATTTGGCTGACATGAGTTTTAAATTAATAGTTTTCACTTCGAAATCGTGAAATAATCGCTTTTAAACATTTATAAAAAAAATTCTCAAATCAAATTGTGAACATCTCACATAGTTGATCTGGTAACACCACCGAATCAAAATAATGAACGAACAACCACGACTTGGAAGCAATATAAAAATTGCATCAACGAGCATTTATTTGACCCCATATAGACTAGACTGTGACGTCATTAAAAAAAATGTGTCTATACGGTATGTTTGGAAGCAATGAAGATGTTGCTTCCAAGGGGAAATTATCTTCTCAAGAGAGAGACTCAGAGCGGAGCTGCGAACGCATGACTACTGTGGAACTTATTCCTGCGTTCTCCTCACTGGTAGCAGGGTAAATTGTTATTGTTATCATTTTGCTTTGCTTGTGCAGATTTTTTTGTGAATGAAAAATGCTTGCTGTGAGCGAATTTGAATTACGAGATGTGGCAAGCATTGCCAGATGTTGTGGATTCGATAAGTCGTTTTATTTATGATTTATATTATGACATTATTTTTTGTGTGTTCTATTTTGTATAGAAACTTTTATGAAGGTGTTTTCAATCGGCGGCGGATTTTAGTCACTTATAGCCTATAGAATTTGGTAATAATATTTCAATGTAGTAATAGGTACAGCTGTAGTCTAGAATTGTGTCGAATTAAATGTGTAAAATTACTGTGTAAAATTGCATGATATTTTTGATTGATATTTGAAATAGAGAAAGGTTGAAATAGGTGAATGTGTTCACTTGTTCTGTCTGTCAATATTTTAGAATTCGTCAACTTATCTAATTTTTATGTAATTGGATCTCGGTAATTTGCTGAAAAAAAACATCATCAACCAGGATCGATCGAAATCGAATTCGTAAATTGTCTCTATATCAAAGAGATGTATCTACTCGGTAGTTTGATCGGAAAATTAATAAATGAAAAACTCGGAACGGATTATCGGTTGTAATCTTAAACAAAAACAATTTTGCTGGTTATGTGTACTATTTTGGAGCGCTTCAGACATTTGGCTAAATATCGTATTTTGTTATTTAAATAATGCTAAAGCTGTGAACAGGCTTGGTACAAATAGTCCTTTTACTTTTCAAATTTGTTTCCGGTGATTTGAAGAATTGCTGAGTAGTCAATATAAATATTCAGTGATATTGCTCACAGTTAAGAGAAATTGAGAAACAATGAAGATAATGAACATTGTGTGTCATTTAGGATGTCAAGAAGAACAATTACATAGTCATAATGAAAATGTGTATTCTTACAATAGGGGTAAATCACCTAAAGACAATAAATATTTTGACAGTACATAACCGATAATTGCCAGCTCACTTGGACCAAGTAAAGGTTTTTTTCCGGCACATCAAATTATATTCAAAATGATCTCATTAGTTTCAAAACGATATCATTGTAATGCAATTCAGAAAAGCAAATTCATAGCAATAATATTAGATAAAACAACCGATATATCATATCGATCACAACTTTCAACAACCTTCGGTTATATTACTTCTTTCGGTGCACATAAAGATACTTTTATAAACCTCACTGATGTTTCTGATAACCAAAATGCGTCCCGTTCATTTAACTTTGTATTGCATGTTGTCCGAAAATTCAAAGCCTTGAGGAGCCTCTGTAATATCTGCCAAAACAACTGGTTTGCAAACATGTATAAAACAAATGGATAAAAACGCAATATATATTCATTTCTTCGAACATCGACTAAATTTGATTTTATCTAAATCGTGCAATAGTATACGCGAATGCAGAATTTTCCAAATCTATTACTAGTTTTTCAACAACGACAATAATTTTATTTGCTTTGTATTTATTCGTCAAAAAATGCTTCCGAAATTAGCTCCGAAACGGTGGACTTTTAATGGTTGGTTATTTTTAACAATTTTTCTATAATAAAGAGCAATTAAAATAACTCGTGGAATATATAACGGAAAATGATAGTGCTATTTGAGGCGAAGAGATTGTTAATAATGAGAGTGGGCTTTTTATTTTACTTAAAGATTCTTAGTTTATTTTTCTGTTGAATGTTTAATGTAAAAAAAACATACTGATCGATATACTTCAGTCCTAACAATGTAATATACTGTATCATATTCACAAAATGGCAAAATTTGAAGATCAAAAACAAGCTTCAAGAAATAGTTTCACGGTCATTGGGAACGATTTATGGTTGATTTGTGAAACACCACAACGTCGTTAAACAGCAATGTGCATAATTGAATAAATGAGAATTTTGTATCATTCTTTACAAGTGCTTATGTCGAAATAATTGGTAGCATAATCGTTAAAATAAAGTCAAGGTTTTCATCCTTAAAAAGTTTCAGATTTTTAAATCTTTTCAATTCTTCGAAGTTTGGCCACTTTCAAAAATATTATATTTCTAGTTCTAGGAATGTTATTATTTTACTGATAAATATTCATATGGTTTCTTATTGTGTGAAGGACTGTGAACTTTTTTCATAAGAATACATAATGTCTACTCTCACGTCCCCGTTAGTAATTCCTGGGTGCTTTTATACAGGGGTTCTATTACACGTAATGAATTTGCGGAAAGCGTAATCAACCATGGACGTCAGCCATGGACATCAACCAATTGCTTCCCTTCGGTAAATTGTCACGCCACGCCACTGATATATATATATATATATATATATATATATATATATATATATATATATATATATATATATATATATATATATATATATATAACAATATTCTGTGTTTAGTTTTTAATTGGATTTTTATCGCTGCATTTAGACAATAATAAATAAACAAATAAATAAGATATCCTCGCTCAAAGGCCCCACAATTTTTTATCACAGTTGCGGTGGTATGAGCGGTAAAATAAATAAACTTTTTCTTGATTCCAAATCATGCCATTTCAATGTACTTGCATTCACTGACACATAGTTATATGACTCCCATATAACTGAAGAGATACTTGACAGTACCTGGATAATCTTTATAAATGACCCACTGGTCAGTCAAGAGATGGTGATGTCTTACATGCAGTTAAGAACACTCACTCAAGTCAACTTGTAAACTTTGCCTCGCATGAATTGTTCCAGCATATATTAACCCGCGTTTCAATTAACAAAACCTCGGTTTGTATCGGTTTATTTAACGTCCCCACCGCGATTTGACCAATTTGTGTACAATTGTATTTGCGAAAAAATATCTTTTTTTTTTGCTTCTCTTAGCTCTGAGGACAAGGTTTTAATCGCCAGAATTTGCTTTTTGTTTCTGATGAATTTGATGATGGTTTAATACTAGTAAACGTACTTGAGACTTTTGATTTTAACCTTGTGAGTACGTTGTATGGCCATGATTTGCAGCAGGTTGTTCCGACTCCCCACCGAAATGGTAATTGTTTAGACTTAATTTTTACGCATGTTTATGACGATGTAGTGGTTAGCTCTTCTAATGGCGCAGAGAATCTCTTTTTTAACAGTTTTCAAAAATCAGCTCTTACAGTTGACCCACTACAGATTAGAACATGCTAAGTTGTTACGCCAGCGAAAAACTAAAAATAAAATAAAGAAAGCAATGTAAATAAAAAAATATGTATAAAGGAATAGATACAGACGATTAGTTGTAAATGAATAGTAAGGAAGATATGAATAGATATGAATATATGTAAGATATGAATATATGTAAGTAAGATAGGAATGTATAACTGAGTAAATGAGGTCGATGAAGAAAGTTGCTCCTCGCCAGACCAGGCCATCGCCGACGATCCATGTTAAACGAACGCCGAGGACTTGGTCCAGAAACGAGACAACCCGTGAACTGGAGCAAATGTAGATACTTGCTCCGCCGCGACAGCTCAGCACAAACCATCAACAAACCAAGTATTTGGTGATGGCACCAACACCACACACGTCGCGAATTGACAGGAAAACGGCATTGCACCACAGACTCGATTCGAATTCACCAAATGGACTACAATAAACACGAGAAATTACCGCCGCACTTGAACATGTTTGTTGTCATGTTCATTTGAAACGTCAAAAACAAACTGATGATCGGCGACAAGAACGCCGCCAAGCGGTTGATAATATCGTTAATTCCAGCCGACTGGAAGAATCCGGAAGGCTGCGCTCGAGCGGCCACGCGAAATGAATGTTAAGAAAAGCTTTCGGTTGGTGCACTAGGGGGCAAAAGTGCATTGCACCCATGTATGGAATGCATGATACAAGACGGAAAACTGTTGTACATGAATCCCGCTGAAGCGGTAGATTGTTTGTCCACCGAGGCTAGGTGGTAGGTGGACAGGAATGAAATGGTTCTTTTTGAATCGAGAGGAGGTAAGAGTCAGCCGCAGTACGAACAGCCGAGGGCGATTGAAACTGATAAGTAACTTTCCTTTTTGGTACATGTACAATACCACGAGCGGAGGCCAACCAGTCAGCGGATAGGTGCACCTGTTAAAATTGGGAAAAAACTAGAAGAAGAATTCGAGCCTAACGATCTTGGACTAGAACCGTGTGCGAACTTTTCCACCATAACGTTGGCTAAAAGTAAATCAACGTACGAAGCGAATAGCCACAGTGCGCGAAGTGTAACAGCCGGCCAGCTGGATATAACGAGTGCCGCGATCAGGCTGCTAATCGGGGAAGTACCGTCGATAAGGCGACGATGAATTGACGCAGAACAGAAGACGAATTTTCAACGAGACGGCGAAAGGCGGGCGACGAGTTCGGCGGCGGAGAGCGATCCCAGGTACGTGTAGGGCACTCAGAAACCTATTGGATGAATAATTTAGGCTAAGAATAAATGTGATTGATAGATGTCGAAAAATTGAGAAGTTAAAGTACTTGAGTTAGTAGTGTATTAATGTCGAGCAATACGAAAACCGCGGCGCCGTGTTTAGTGAAGTAGAATATAGGGCTTTGATATTTGGAATAAAGAATATTGTGACGATCGGTGTAACGCTGGCGTTTTGGAAACATTCCTCTTGTGCCCCGGTGTAGTTTGTTTTCTTTACTTGCGGTAGTATATCGGAATCTGATTCGTATCGATCGAGAGATAACCGTCGCAGTCTTCTCGCTTCGGGGCGACGGCAATATAGGTAGATTTTCGAGACTGAAGCGAGTGGCGCCCACTCACGACCTTTTCCGCGAGCATTAGCCGCCCGAAAACTGCCGCCCCTGTGTCCCAGTCGGGGATAAGGGGTTTTGTGAACGTTTAGAAGAGGTAACGTAACAAATTGGCGCCCAACGTGGGGCCCTTAGTTACAGTTAAAAAGCGGTTCTCGAATTCGGTTATAAGAAGCGATCACTTTTGGTTAACACGTGGTTCCAATTTCGGGTTAAATTAGTTATTTGTTTTGATCAAAGCACGTGAACGGGGAAAATTAGAATTACCGTAAAAAAAAAACGGCACAAAGATACAGATACAAAGTTACAGTTACAAAGATACAAATTCGGAGAATATTTGCATGTGGTCTTAGGCAGAAGCCTACGTATTTAGTGATCCAAGCTCAAAATATTATAACGTTCGTTTTGAATGTGATTTGGATCTTGCTTTCAGAGCCTTTATATATATATTAAATAAAATTTTCAGCATATTTTCTATTCAAATATTTGGTTCTACCTACAAAAGGCTAGGCTGTGTGTGAGTGATAGATCGTGTGGTGAATATGCTGTGTGCTGCTGTGTTGATGTAAAACTTTTTTTTTTAAAAGAAAAAAAAATAACTTGTGTCAAACTCCACATTGGTGAAGATTTCAGAGTGTCGCGTTGATAAATCGAGACCGGGGGTTGAGTGCTCTCGTGCTCTTGTTGTAAAATTTGTGCTCTCTTGTTGTAAAATTTCCAATTGGGATCTTTGATGGGGATTTGAAGCCACTAGCAGTTTGCGATCTAATTTAACTTGTCGAGTGTCGCTATCCGTGGAAATTTTCTTATCCGTTGTTGAATACGCCAAGTAAACAACGAAGAAAACTCCCCAAATCTTGCGTCTACGCGCTCACGTTCGCTCCATTTTCATGGTAAATTAGTTGTTTTTTTTTTGTATAAGTCTAGTAACTACCGAGTGGAACAGGGTTTCATTGGCCGGAGTGGTATCTTCCGGTGGGCTACTATTTCAGAGCAAGGGGACGGCCGAGTGTAAGTAATTGGTGAGCCGTGAAATAGGAAAAGAGTCAGCTTATCGGGAGTCGATAAGTGACCTGTGGTGGTGTGTGAGCAAAGTAGAGTTTTGGAGAGACTGCCTAGCTTTGTGTGGTGCCTCGCGCAGTCAGCAGTTCAAACCTTTCGGTCCTTGGGGGTTTCTTACGGGAACGTGGTACAGTAGGAACAGCTTTGGACTTATCCGGATAGATCACAGCGAAGTATTGTGTGTAGGAAAGGAGAGGGTAGTACGTCTTTAGTTTCAACCTCAGGGTTGCGCATTAACATCGAAATGGGTCAGGCAACAAAAATATTGGTGGATCGGCTCAGTAAAGATGAGCTTGCCTATGAGCTGGAGATCCGGGGTCAGCCGACTGGAACGGTGGAAACGATGAGAAAGACGCTTCGAGTGGCCATGAGAGCGGAGGCTTCGATGGATACTTCTCTGATTTCCGTGAGGGAATACCCTTTCACTCTCAAGGAGGACTTGGAGGCCGTAGAGGGGAAACTTCTCGAGGTCCAGACGTTGATTTCAGGTTTTCAGGGGGGGCCGCAGTCGTCGGAATTCTTTAAAATCAAAACTAAGATCGAGTTCGGGATTCGAAGGTTGAAGAATGCGCAGCACGACAACGAGGAGATGGGGGAGGAGGCCAGTAAACTCCGGACTCGGCTGATTATGGCCATGGGCGAATTGTTAGTGAAGGCCGAAGGTGAGGAGGAGAATGAGGAGGAGGCAGGGCTAGCCATTGCACCAGGAGACGCCCACAACAGCGAGCGGGAGTCGACGCCAGGCCGAGAGTTGGAACTGAATGTCGGTGGGGCTGTGGAGCCCATTCCCGATTTAGAAATCCCTAGCGACCCTTCGACTTCGACACCCAGAATGGTGTCACAATTTTTTATCACAGTTGCGGTGGTATGAGCGGTAAAATAAATAAACTTTTTCTTGATTCCAAATCATGCCATTTCAATGTACTTGCATTCACTGACACATAGTTATATGACTCCCATATAACTGAAGAGATACTCGACAGTACCTGGATAATCTTTATAAATGACCCACTGGTCAGTCAAGAGATGGTGATGTCTTACATGCAGTTAAGAACACTCACTCAAGTCAACTTGTAAACTTTGCCTCGCATGAATTGTTCCAGCATATATTAACCCGCGTTTCAATTAACAAAACCTCGGTTTGTATCGGTTTATTTAACGTCCCCACCGCGATTTGACCAATTTGTGTACAATTGTATTTGCGAAAAAATATCTTTTTTTTTTGCTTCTCTTAGCTCTGAGGACAAGGTTTTAATCGCCAGAATTTGCTTTTTGTTTCTGATGAATTTGATGATGGTTTAATACTAGTAAACGTACTTGAGACTTTTGATTTTAACCTTGTGAGTACGTTGTATGGCCATGATTTGCAGCAGGTTGTTCCGACTCCCCACCGAAATGGTAATTGTTTAGACTTAATTTTTACGCATGTTTATGACGATGTAGTGGTTAGCTCTTCTAATGGCGCAGAGAATCTCTTTTTTAACAGTTTTCAAAAATCAGCTCTTACAGTTGACCCACTACAGATTAGAACATGCTAAGTTGTTACGCCAGCGAAAAACTAAAAATAAAATAAAGAAAGCAATGTAAATAAAAAAATATGTATAAAGGAATAGATACAGACGATTAGTTGTAAATGAATAGTAAGGAAGATATGAATAGATATGAATATATGTAAGATATGAATATATGTAAGTAAGATAGGAATGTATAACTGAGTAAATGAGGTCGATGAAGAAAGTTGCTCCTCGCCAGACCAGGCCATCGCCGACGATCCATGTTAAACGAACGCCGAGGACTTGGTCCAGAAACGAGACAACCCGTGAACTGGAGCAAATGTAGATACTTGCTCCGCCGCGACAACTCAGCACAAACCATCAACAAACCAAGTATTTGGTGATGGCACCAACACCACACACGTCGCGAATTGACAGGAAAACGGCATTGCACCACAGACTCGATTCGAATTCACCAAATGGACTACAATAAACACGAGAAATTACCGCCGCACTTGAACATGTTTGTTGTCATGTTCATTTGAAACGTCAAAAACAAACTGATGATCGGCGACAAGAACGCCGCCAAGCGGTTGATAATATCGTTAATTCCAGCAGACTGGAAGAATCCGGAAGGCTGCGCTCGAGCGGCCACGCGAAATGAATGTTAAGAAAAGCTTTCGGTTGGTGCACTAGGGGGCAAAAGTGCATTGCACCCATGTATGGAATGCATGATACAAGACGGAAAACTGTTGTACATGAATCCCGCTGAAGCGGTAGATTGTTTGTCCACCGAGGCTAGGTGGTAGGTGGACAGGAATGAAATGGTTCTTTTTGAATCGAGAGGAGGTAAGAGTCAGCCGCAGTACGAACAGCCGAGGGCGATTGAAACTGATAAGTAACTTTCCTTTTTGGTACATGCACAATACCACGAGCGGAGGCCAACCAGTCAGCGGATAGGTGCACCTGTTAAAATTGGGAAAAAACTAGAAGAAGAATTCGAGCCTAACGATCTTGGACTAGAACCGTGTGCGAACTTTTCCACCATAACGTTGGCTAAAAGTAAATCAACGTACGAAGCGAATAGCCACAGTGCGCGAAGTGTAACAGCCGGCCAGCTGGATATAACGAGTGCCGCGATCAGGCTGCTAATCGGGGAAGTACCGTCGATAAGACGACGATGAATTGACGCAGAACAGAAGACGAATTTTCAACGAGACGGCGAAAGGCGGGCGACGAGTTCGGCGGCGGAGAGCGATCCCAGGTACGTGTAGGGCACTCAGAAACCTATTGGATGAATAATTTAGGCTAAGAATAAATGTGATTGATAGATGTCGAAAAATTGAGAAGTTAAAGTACTTGAGTTAGTAGTGTATTAATGTCGAGCAATACGAAAACCGCGGCGCCGTGTTTAGTGAAGTAGAATATAGGGCTTTGATATTTGGAATAAAGAATATTGTGACGATCGGTGTAACGCTGGCGTTTTGGAAACATTCCTCTTGTGCCCCGGTGTAGTTTGTTTTCTTTACTTGCGGTAGTATATCGGAATCTGATTCGTATCGATCGAGAGATAACCGTCGCAGTCTTCTCGCTTCGGGGCGACGGCAATATAGGCAGATTTTCGAGACTGAAGCGAGTGGCGCCCACTCACGACCTTTTCCGCGAGCATTAGCCGCCCGAAAACTGCCGCCCCTGTGTCCCAGTCGGGGATAAGGGGTTTTGTGAACGTTTAGAAGAGGTAACGTAACAAATTGGCGCCCAACGTGGGGCCCTTAGTTACAGTTAAAAAGCGGTTCTCGAATTCGGTTATAAGAAGCGATCACTTTTGGTTAACACGTGGTTCCAATTTCGGGTTAAATTAGTTATTTGTTTTGATCAAAGCACGTGAACGGGGAAAATTAGAATTACCGTAAAAAAAAAACGGCACAAAGATACAGATACAAAGTTACAGTTACAAAGATACAAATTCGGAGAATATTTGCATGTGGTCTTAGGCAGAAGCCTACGTATTTAGTGATCCAAGCTCAAAATATTATAACGTTCGTTTTGAATGTGATTTGGATCTTGCTTTCAGAGCCTTTATATATATATTAAATAAAATTTTCAGCATATTTTCTATTCAAATATTTGGTTCTACCTACAAAAGGCTAGGCTGTGTGTGAGTGATAGATCGTGTGGTGAATATGCTGTGTGCTGCTGTGTTGATGTAAAACTTTTTTTTTTAAAAGAAAAAAAAATAACTTGTGTCAAACTCCACATTGGTGAAGATTTCAGAGTGTCGCGTTGATAAATCGAGACCGGGGGTTGAGTGCTCTCGTGCTCTTGTTGTAAAATTTGTGCTCTCTTGTTGTAAAATTTCCAATTGGGATCTTTGATGGGGATTTGAAGCCACTAGCAGTTTGCGATCTAATTTAACTTGTCGAGTGTCGCTATCCGTGGAAATTTTCTTATCCGTTGTTGAATACGCCAAGTAAACCACGAAGAAAACTCCCCAAATCTTGCGTCTACGCGCTCACGTTCGCTCCATTTTCATGGTAAATTAGTTGTTTTTTTTTTGTATAAGTCTAGTAACTACCGAGTGGAACAGGGTTTCATTGGCCGGAGTGGTATCTTCCGGTGGGCTACTATTTCAGAGCAAGGGGACGGCCGAGTGTAAGTAATTGGTGAGCCGTGAAATAGGAAAAGAGTCAGCTTATCGGGAGTCGATAAGTGACCTGTGGTGGTGTGTGAGCAAAGTAGAGTTTTGGAGAGACTGCCTAGCTTTGTGTGGTGCCTCGCGCAGTCAGCAGTTCAAACCTTTCGGTCCTTGGGGGTTTCTTACGGGAACGTGGTACAGTAGGAACAGCTTTGGACTTATCCGGATAGATCACAGCGAAGTATTGTGTGTAGGAAAGGAGAGGGTAGTACGTCTTTAGTTTCAACCTCAGGGTTGCGCATTAACATCGAAATGGGTCAGGCAACAAAAATATTGGTGGATCGGCTCAGTAAAGATGAGCTTGCCTATGAGCTGGAGATCCGGGGTCAGCCGACTGGAACGGTGGAAACGATGAGAAAGACGCTTCGAGTGGCCATGAGAGCGGAGGCTTCGATGGATACTTCTCTGATTTCCGTGAGGGAATACCCTTTCACTCTCAAGGAGGACTTGGAGGCCGTAGAGGGGAAACTTCTCGAGGTCCAGACGTTGATTTCAGGTTTTCAGGGGGGGCCGCAGTCGTCGGAATTCTTTAAAATCAAAACTAAGATCGAGTTCGGGATTCGAAGGTTGAAGAATGCGCAGCACGACAACGAGGAGATGGGGGAGGAGGCCAGTAAACTCCGGACTCGGCTGATTATGGCCATGGGCGAATTGTTAGTGAAGGCCGAAGGTGAGGAGGAGAATGAGGAGGAGGCAGGGCTAGCCATTGCACCAGGAGACGCCCACAACAGCGAGCGGGAGTCGACGCCAGGCCGAGAGTTGGAACTGAATGTCGGTGGGGCTGTGGAGCCCATTCCCGATTTAGAAATCCCTAGCGACCCTTCGACTTCGACACCCAGAATGGTGTCACAATTTTTTATCACAGTTGCGGTGGTATGAGCGGTAAAATAAATAAACTTTTTCTTGATTCCAAATCATGCCATTTCAATGTACTTGCATTCACTGACACATAGTTATATGACTCCCATATAACTGAAGAGATACTCGACAGTACCTGGATAATCTTTATAAATGACCCACTGGTCAGTCAAGAGATGGTGATGTCTTACATGCAGTTAAGAACACTCACTCAAGTCAACTTGTAAACTTTGCCTCGCATGAATTGTTCCAGCATATATTAACCCGCGTTTCAATTAACAAAACCTCGGTTTGTATCGGTTTATTTAACGTCCCCACCGCGATTTGACCAATTTGTGTACAATTGTATTTGCGAAAAAATATCTTTTTTTTTTGCTTCTCTTAGCTCTGAGGACAAGGTTTTAATCGCCAGAATTTGCTTTTTGTTTCTGATGAATTTGATGATGGTTTAATACTAGTAAACGTACTTGAGACTTTTGATTTTAACCTTGTGAGTACGTTGTATGGCCATGATTTGCAGCAGGTTGTTCCGACTCCCCACCGAAATGGTAATTGTTTAGACTTAATTTTTACGCATGTTTATGACGATGTAGTGGTTAGCTCTTCTAATGGCGCAGAGAATCTCTTTTTTAACAGTTTTCAAAAATCAGCTCTTACAGTTGACCCACTACAGATTAGAACATGCTAAGTTGTTACGCCAGCGAAAAACTAAAAATAAAATAAAGAAAGCAATGTAAATAAAAAAATATGTATAAAGGAATAGATACAGACGATTAGTTGTAAATGAATAGTAAGGAAGATATGAATAGATATGAATATATGTAAGATATGAATATATGTAAGTAAGATAGGAATGTATAACTGAGTAAATGAGGTCGATGAAGAAAGTTGCTCCTCGCCAGACCAGGCCATCGCCGACGATCCATGTTAAACGAACGCCGAGGACTTGGTCCAGAAACGAGACAACCCGTGAACTGGAGCAAATGTAGATACTTGCTCCGCCGCGACAACTCAGCACAAACCATCAACAAACCAAGTATTTGGTGATGGCACCAACACCACACACGTCGCGAATTGACAGGAAAACGGCATTGCACCACAGACTCGATTCGAATTCACCAAATGGACTACAATAAACACGAGAAATTACCGCCGCACTTGAACATGTTTGTTGTCATGTTCATTTGAAACGTCAAAAACAAACTGATGATCGGCGACAAGAACGCCGCCAAGCGGTTGATAATATCGTTAATTCCAGCAGACTGGAAGAATCCGGAAGGCTGCGCTCGAGCGGCCACGCGAAATGAATGTTAAGAAAAGCTTTCGGTTGGTGCACTAGGGGGCAAAAGTGCATTGCACCCATGTATGGAATGCATGATACAAGACGGAAAACTGTTGTACATGAATCCCGCTGAAGCGGTAGATTGTTTGTCCACCGAGGCTAGGTGGTAGGTGGACAGGAATGAAATGGTTCTTTTTGAATCGAGAGGAGGTAAGAGTCAGCCGCAGTACGAACAGCCGAGGGCGATTGAAACTGATAAGTAACTTTCCTTTTTGGTACATGCACAATACCACGAGCGGAGGCCAACCAGTCAGCGGATAGGTGCACCTGTTAAAATTGGGAAAAAACTAGAAGAAGAATTCGAGCCTAACGATCTTGGACTAGAACCGTGTGCGAACTTTTCCACCATAACGTTGGCTAAAAGTAAATCAACGTACGAAGCGAATAGCCACAGTGCGCGAAGTGTAACAGCCGGCCAGCTGGATATAACGAGTGCCGCGATCAGGCTGCTAATCGGGGAAGTACCGTCGATAAGGCGACGATGAATTGACGCAGAACAGAAGACGAATTTTCAACGAGACGGCGAAAGGCGGGCGACGAGTTCGGCGGCGGAGAGCGATCCCAGGTACGTGTAGGGCACTCAGAAACCTATTGGATGAATAATTTAGGCTAAGAATAAATGTGATTGATAGATGTCGAAAAATTGAGAAGTTAAAGTACTTGAGTTAGTAGTGTATTAATGTCGAGCAATACGAAAACCGCGGCGCCGTGTTTAGTGAAGTAGAATATAGGGCTTTGATATTTGGAATAAAGAATATTGTGACGATCGGTGTAACGCTGGCGTTTTGGAAACATTCCTCTTGTGCCCCGGTGTAGTTTGTTTTCTTTACTTGCGGTAGTATATCGGAATCTGATTCGTATCGATCGAGAGATAACCGTCGCAGTCTTCTCGCTTCGGGGCGACGGCAATATAGGCAGATTTTCGAGACTGAAGCGAGTGGCGCCCACTCACGACCTTTTCCGCGAGCATTAGCCGCCCGAAAACTGCCGCCCCTGTGTCCCAGTCGGGGATAAGGGGTTTTGTGAACGTTTAGAAGAGGTAACGTAACAAATTGGCGCCCAACGTGGGGCCCTTAATTACAGTTAAAAAGCGGTTCTCGAATTCGGTTATAAGAAGCGATCACTTTTGGTTAACACGTGGTTCCAATTTCGGGTTAAATTAGTTATTTGTTTTGATCAAAGCACGTGAACGGGGAAAATTAGAATTACCGTAAAAAAAAAACGGCACAAAGATACAGATACAAAGTTACAGTTACAAAGATACAAATTCGGAGAATATTTGCATGTGGTCTTAGGCAGAAGCCTACGTATTTAGTGATCCAAGCTCAAAATATTATAACGTTCGTTTTGAATGTGATTTGGATCTTGCTTTCAGAGCCTTCATATATATATTAAATAAAATTTTCAGCATATTTTCTATTCAAATATTTGGTTCTACCTACAAAAGGCTAGGCTGTGTGTGAGTGATAGATCGTGTGGTGAATATGCTGTGTGCTGCTGTGTTGATGTAAAACTTTTTTTTTTAAAAGAAAAAAAAATAACTTGTGTCAAACTCCACATTGGTGAAGATTTCAGAGTGTCGCGTTGATAAATCGAGACCGGGGGTTGAGTGCTCTCGTGCTCTTGTTGTAAAATTTGTGCTCTCTTGTTGTAAAATTTCCAATTGGGATCTTTGATGGGGATTTGAAGCCACTAGCAGTTTGCGATCTAATTTAACTTGTCGAGTGTCGCTATCCGTGGAAATTTTCTTATCCGTTGTTGAATACGCCAAGTAAACCACGAAGAAAACTCCCCAAATCTTGCGTCTACGCGCTCACGTTCGCTCCATTTTCATGGCAAATTAGTTGTTTATTTTTTGTATAAGTCTAGTAACTACCGAGTGGAACAGGGTTTCATTGGCCGGAGTGGTATCTTCCGGTGGGCTACTATTTCAGAGCAAGGGGACGGCCGAGTGTAAGTAATTGGTGAGCCGTGAAATAGGAAAAGAGTCAGCTTATCGGGAGTCGATAAGTGACCTGTGGTGGTGTGTGAGCAAAGTAGAGTTTTGGAGAGACTGCCTAGCTTTGTGTGGTGCCTCGCGCAGTCAGCAGTTCAAACCTTTCGGTCCTTGGGGGTTTCTTACGGGAACGTGGTACAGTAGGAACAGCTTTGGACTTATCCGGATAGATCACAGCGAAGTATTGTGTGTAGGAAAGGAGAGGGTAGTACGTCTTTAGTTTCAACCTCAGGGTTGCGCATTAACATCGAAATGGGTCAGGCAACAAAAATATTGGTGGATCGGCTCAGTAAAGATGAGCTTGCCTATGAGCTGGAGATCCGGGGTCAGCCGACTGGAACGGTGGAAACGATGAGAAAGACGCTTCGAGTGGCCATGAGAGCGGAGGCTTCGATGGATACTTCTCTGATTTCCGTGAGGGAATACCCTTTCACTCTCAAGGAGGACTTGGAGGCCGTAGAGGGGAAACTTCTCGAGGTCCAGACGTTGATTTCAGGTTTTCAGGGGGGGCCGCAGTCGTCGGAATTCTTTAAAATCAAAACTAAGATCGAGTTCGGGATTCGAA
Organism: Nemotelus nigrinus; assembly: GCA_947369275.1. NCBI lineage: Eukaryota > Metazoa > Arthropoda > Insecta > Diptera > Stratiomyidae > Nemotelus > Nemotelus nigrinus. The sequence continues at coordinate 96,414,820 of OX376373.1, read as the reverse complement.
GGTTGAAGAATGCGCAGCACGACAACGAGGAGATGGGGGAGGAGGCCAGTAAACTCCGGACTCGGCTGATTATGGCCATGGGCGAATTGTTAGTGAAGGCCGAAGGTGAGGAGGAGAATGAGGAGGAGGCAGGGCTAGCCATTGCACCAGGAGACGCCCACAACAGCGAGCGGGAGTCGACGCCAGGCCGAGAGTTGGAACTGAATGTCGGTGGGGCTGTGGAGCCCATTCCCGATTTAGAAATCCCTAGCGACCCTTCGACTTCGACACCCAGAATGGTGTCACAATTTTTTATCACAGTTGCGGTGGTATGAGCGGTAAAATAAATAAACTTTTTCTTGATTCCAAATCATGCCATTTCAATGTACTTGCATTCACTGACACATAGTTATATGACTCCCATATAACTGAAGAGATACTCGACAGTACCTGGATAATCTTTATAAATGACCCACTGGTCAGTCAAGAGATGGTGATGTCTTACATGCAGTTAAGAACACTCACTCAAGTCAACTTGTAAACTTTGCCTCGCATGAATTGTTCCAGCATATATTAACCCGCGTTTCAATTAACAAAACCTCGGTTTGTATCGGTTTATTTAACGTCCCCACCGCGATTTGACCAATTTGTGTACAATTGTATTTGCGAAAAAATATCTTTTTTTTTTGCTTCTCTTAGCTCTGAGGACAAGGTTTTAATCGCCAGAATTTGCTTTTTGTTTCTGATGAATTTGATGATGGTTTAATACTAGTAAACGTACTTGAGACTTTTGATTTTAACCTTGTGAGTACGTTGTATGGCCATGATTTGCAGCAGGTTGTTCCGACTCCCCACCGAAATGGTAATTGTTTAGACTTAATTTTTACGCATGTTAATGACGATGTAGTGGTTAGCTCTTCTAATGGCGCAGAGAATCTCTTTTTTAACAGTTTTCAAAAATCAGCTCTTACAGTTGACCCACTACAGATTAGAACATGCTAAGTTGTTACGCCAGCGAAAAACTAAAAATAAAATAAAGAAAGCAATGTAAATAAAAAAATATGTATAAAGGAATAGATACAGACGATTAGTTGTAAATGAATAGTAAGGAAGATATGAATAGATATGAATATATGTAAGATATGAATATATGTAAGTAAGATAGGAATGTATAACTGAGTAAATGAGGTCGATGAAGAAAGTTGCTCCTCGCCAGACCAGGCCATCGCCGACGATCCATGTTAAACGAACGCCGAGGACTTGGTCCAGAAACGAGACAACCCGTGAACTGGAGCAAATGTAGATACTTGCTCCGCCGCGACAACTCAGCACAAACCATCAACAAACCAAGTATTTGGTGATGGCACCAACACCACACACGTCGCGAATTGACAGGAAAACGGCATTGCACCACAGACTCGATTCGAATTCACCAAATGGACTACAATAAACACGAGAAATTACCGCCGCACTTGAACATGTTTGTTGTCATGTTCATTTGAAACGTCAAAAACAAACTGATGATCGGCGACAAGAACGCCGCCAAGCGGTTGATAATATCGTTAATTCCAGCCGACTGGAAGAATCCGGAAGGCTGCGCTCGAGCGGCCACGCGAAATGAATGTTAAGAAAAGCTTTCGGTTGGTGCACTAGGGGGCAAAAGTGCATTGCACCCATGTATGGAATGCATGATACAAGACGGAAAACTGTTGTACATGAATCCCGCTGAAGCGGTAGATTGTTTGTCCACCGAGGCTAGGTGGTAGGTGGACAGGAATGAAATGGTTCTTTTTGAATCGAGAGGAGGTAAGAGTCAGCCGCAGTACGAACAGCCGAGGGCGATTGAAACTGATAAGTAGCTTTCCTTTTTGGTACATGTACAATACCACGAGCGGAGGCCAACCAGTCAGCGGATAGGTGCACCTGTTAAAATTGGGAAAAAACTAGAAGAAGAATTCGAGCCTAACGATCTTGGACTAGAACCGTGTGCGAACTTTTCCACCATAACGTTGGCTAAAAGTAAATCAACGTACGAAGCGAATAGCCACAGTGCGCGAAGTGTAACAGCCGGCCAGCTGGATATAACGAGTGCCGCGATCAGGCTGCTAATCGGGGAAGTACCGTCGATAAGGCGACGATGAATTGACGCAGAACAGAAGACGAATTTTCAACGAGACGGCGAAAGGCGGGCGACGAGTTCGGCGGCGGAGAGCGATCCCAGGTACGTGTAGGGCACTCAGAAACCTATTGGATGAATAATTTAGGCTAAGAATAAATGTGATTGATAGATGTCGAAAAATTGAGAAGTTAAAGTACATAGAGCAATACGAAAACCGCGGCGCCGTGTTTAGTGAAGTAGAATATAGGGCTTTGATATTTGGAATAAAGAATATTGTGACGATCGGTGTAACGCTGGCGTTTTGGAAACATTCCTCTTGTGCCCCGGTGTAGTTTGTTTTCTTTACTTGCGGTAGTATATCGGAATCTGATTCGTATCGATCGAGAGATAACCGTCGCAGTCTTCTCGCTTCAGGGCGACGGCAATATAGGCAGATTTTCGAGACTGAAGCGAGTGGCGCCCACTCACGACCTTTTCCGCGAGCATTAGCCGCCCGAAAACTGCCGCCCCTGTGTCCCAGTCGGGGATAAGGGGTTTTGTGAACGTTTAGAAGAGGTAACGTAACAAAGTACTTACAATAATACGATTTTATATGATTTTCATAATGCTAATTATGACAGCATTCACAATTTCCTTGACAATGTCGATTAGGCAAATGCATTTATGTGCCATTGCCTTGATGATTATATACTAATAGTGTTTGCCGCAATCGAAGAGCTTTTACCTTAGGTAAGGAGAAAAGATAAACTGTCTGAACCTTGGGTTGGCAAGACTATTAGACGTCTGAGAAACCACAGAAGCAAATTTTACAAACTAACGAAGAATCAAGTTGACTTGAGAAATCGTCTTAAAGAAGAATATGATTTAATTGCTCATGAATTATATACTAAAGGTAGAACTATAATGCAATTAAGTGAGCTTTAAGTAGCTTAAGTGGCAGTACGGTTGCATAGAAATCAAGCGGCATACCCATAATGTACTTATCTGCCGTTTCGTTAAGTTTCGTTCAATTCGGGCCACTTAAGTGGCCTACGACTGGGACCGTACATCAATTAAGTAAATTTGACAAGAGGTTTGCGTAACGACTACAACCAATAGAAGGCACGTAAAATATTTGAATATGTTTTCGTGGATCGTTTGGTAATTGGAAATATTTGAATATGTTTTGGTTGATCGTTCTTATGCGGTTTTGTAGACGCAATAATAGGTATGTGAAATATTTGAATATTTTAGGTCTGTTTGCGTACTTTCAGTCACTGAATTTTACTGAATTTTCCTGAATCATGTGGTGGGGGACATTCATGAAAAGTACAAAAATGCTCACATTGCATTTCCTGAAAATTGACACACAAAAGTGTCAGTTGTCGGTTTTCTATAATAATAATAAAGTCATCCTAAGCGGTGATAAATTATCGTCACAAAAATATTCGTCCTTCATAATATTATAACATTAGGCCAAAAACCGTTTGACAGTTTTCAGTATTTTTAAGTAGCTCAGACCCTACTGAAAAAGGGGAAATTTTCCATTTTCAGTAAAACGGAGTGCAAAAACGGCTTTATTGCAATTAATTGCAATTAATCGTAGTACGCGAACATACCTTTTATTGTTAAACGGCTCATTGACAGTTTATAATATAGGAAGTAGTAATTAGATGTCTCGAATATGATTTTTCGTGACATTGTAAAAAGAATAACAGGTATCTAAAATATTTTTTCGTCGATCACTTAAATGCTATTTTTACAGGAGGTAGGAATAATGATTTTCCAACATAATTTCAAAGAGAAAATGCGTTGAACAACATACGAAATAATAAATTATATAGTAATTTATTTACTTGTATCTTTAAATTACTTACTTTTAAAAATACAAGTACATAAACTACTTAAAATGCCGTCTCACAGCTTTTTTCATTCAAAGAATAACCACACACCATGCTTCAGCTGTCCACTATTGAATATTAAACTTCAGCAGTAAAGACCTTGTTGATTAAATATATTCCGGTCGCATACCAATATTGCTCAAAAAACATTTCTTTCGTACACTTATATGAAAATTAAGAGCCTGCGCCAAGGCCATCTTTATAGATCTAATAATCTACAGCAAAGTGCTGAGGTTCAGCTCAGCTACAATTTTCTACGATTTCTTGCAACAGAGCTAGCAGGCTATGAAGACAACTATATTTCAATTGCAGCAAAAATCTATTCAAATATATTGCGTAAACGCTCACATCAGTTCATCTCATATGCCTCCGAATTCAAATTCATATTCGCCACTCTGACGGCAGCTTCATGAACTTTCACTTAATTCTATTATGGGCAAATTAACCGATCGACTTCAATTGAGTGAATTTTCGTTCAGTTTCAGCGCACACTTAAGTTCACTTTATTGCATTATAGTTCTACCTTAAGTCTCATGAAGCGTATGATAGATACATTAAATCTACTGGCGAAAATATAGTCCAGGATCTCAATTTTTACTAATTTTTGAAGAAAAGTAGTATTAAACTCGTTTCGCCGAAAATTCATATTTCTTTATATATATATATATATCATCAAAATGATTAAGGGAGATAATCTCTGGAGTGGCCGATTCGATTGAGTTGAAACTTTCGGAGAACGTAGATGTATTTAGTAGGTAGGTCCACAACTTGCTCAAATTCAGATATCCTAAACCTTTTGGCGGCGGCGAGCGTTTTAGTGAATTTTGAGGTACTCCTATATTTCCAAGCAGCGTGAATTTTTGTTCAAAACAAGTATTGGGAATGAAATCTTATTATGTCCTTAGCTTGTTTATGGTAAAGAATTGGAAATTTTGAGCCGTATGTGGGTGCAGCGTGCCTAAAAGTAGGCAAGGATTTTTTTTCAAATTTTGATTTGTCATTACATCTGACCGAAACATTGGATCATCGTGAAATTTGCTGAGCGTATTGATGTTGACTAAAGTTTAATACACATGAATTTCCAAAGTACTGCGAGCAACCCTGTAGCTGCGGCAGGCTCTTGAAAAAAAATCCTTCAAATCATTGCACCTCCTGGAAATTTTTTGATTTTTGACAAAAAATTCAAATCATTGATAAATTTTAACGTTTGTGCATCATATCAATTTAAAGTTTTTGAAATTCCGATTTGCGCAAGAACGGTAACCCATCACTAAATTACCTCTATTTTCAGCACTCGAAAGTTCTGTTCACGAGAACTGACGACCGGATAATCCGATCATAATGAAATTTACAGGACATGTTAGTATTAACTAGGACCAGGTCTGATAGAAGTGATTTTGAAATGCAGGCAACCCTGTGGCAGTGGTGCCATCTTGAAAAATCACTGAGAAAAAAAACAGCTTTTTGGCCTATAACTTCCGATTCAAGCATCATATTTAAGCAAAATTCACAAAATATTTTGTTCTTACTTAAGATAACATTTGGTGAAAATTTGGCTGAAAAATTAGAATAGGGTTGCCAGCTATGGTAATTTTTGTCTCCTAAATCGTGCAAATTTGCTCAGCAAAATAAAGCTTTTTTTCCTATAACTTCCGGTGCAGTCATGATATCAAAATGAAATTTATGTAGTAAAAAGATTTTGATGTGAGCAAAATATCATAGGAATTTCGTACAAAAATCGTGAAAGGGTTGCCAGCTATGACCATTTTTGTAATTTTTTAGAATTTCTTTACGGCGCGATTATGTCATTAGATTTGCAAATGGGAACGATCCTGCAATGAAAATTAACAACAAATATTAACGCTTTAAAAATTTGAAAAGTTTTGAGGGTGGTAACCCTAAAATTTTTTTCACCCGTATAACTTCTAGCGCAGTGATTCAATCGAAACGAAATTTACTGGTTGGGTTTAACTTAACGTGAAGCAGATTTGGAATATATTTTGCTTTGGTGCTGACACAGGGTAACCAGCATTTGCCACTTTCGTAACTATTGCATCAACAGATGCTTCAAATTACATACACATATGCAAAACATTTGCAATAAAACTAAGAAACCAATTATTAAATTTTCCGAGTTTTGAACATTTTTCGGATGGCAGCCTCAAACAACGTTTAACCGCTGAAGCTTTCGATGAAATCCTCCGATGAGAACGAAATTCAAAGGATAAGTTGATTTAAGTATGAGCTTGTGAAGGTTAACTTATTGCTGCTTCGTTGGGAAAATGTTGCCAGCACTGAACATTTTCATCATTTGTGTTATAGTTGAGTTCTGTTGCTTTGAACAAGGAATGGTTGATATGATTCTACAAAAAAGTGTATTACGTCTTTCCACATTGTCACTCAAAGACAATTTCTTCGAAAATTAGTTTTCTAGCGGTTCAGGTGCGCTAGAGTTTTTTTTTTTTTATTTTGTTAATGGGAAGCGAAAAATAACGGGTTGCCTTTTTTTTGCCAAAAAAAAGATTTTATCTTCTTCTTCTCAGGATATCTGTAACTGTTTTCTGACCACTTTCAAGTAGTTTTTGGCCCAGTTAGCATCCCAACATTTTATTAATTCCCGGATGCGACTCAAACAATTTTTGCTGAGGGTATGACCATATCGAGAAATGAAATATTTACTGCCGTCATGGAGCTTGAATGTACCAAGGGCCTTGGACCTGACCTCCTGCCGCCTACTTTTCTGATTAAGTATGAAAAATAACTGATCTCGCCCCTTCATATTACTTTTTAACATAATTTTTTTACCGGCGTAAATGTCAACTCAATCGACAGGTTTCTACATCGAGTACCTTCGCTCTGCCTTTCTTTTCGCTTTGCTTAAATAATTCCGTCATATTTTCTTGCGCTTTGCACTGACTGTGATCTTAATAATATTTTTCCCGCTATTACAAAATTTTTCTGAGTGCCGGTTCAGTGCCACCGCGATAATCTTATTTTTAACCCTCTACTGCATGAAATATGATTTATTCGGGGGGAAAATACGAGGGATGTTTAAAAGTACGTTTATTAATATAAGTAACACTATTCAATAACAAAAAATACAAATATATTTTTTGATTAAGAAAAAAAACTTAAAGCCATATATGGCTTCGTATGCAATAATGGGAACATATATTTTGTGTGATTAATACATTTAACATATTCTAAACTTAGATGCTATGGAATATAGTGAAGCAATTTCTTTGTACATTGTAACATAAATGTACATTACATTTTTTGCACTTTGTGTAGGATCTGAAAGTGCAATTGTTTTGACATAGCTGACGATTTTTCACCCACTCAGATAAATGTCCATGATTATCAGAACGCCCCGAATCTAGAGGTAAGTCCTGATGCCTAGTGGGACGTTTTCTGGCCTGTCTTACATTTCTTGATGTCCCAGCACATGTTTTGCCAGCAATTGTATAGTGGCTTGGCTGCCTGGATTTTTTTTAGGGCAGGTAGTCTGCTAGGACGACCTCGTTTGCTCGAAAGTGTTTTACCTGCTTTGCGTAAATGTTCCGCAATTGCAAGTTTAAAATCGAACAAGGGCATATAAACTTCACTATTCCATTTACGTCGCCAAAGAAGCCATGCATTTACAACAGACATATCGATCATGTGAAAAAAGATGCGTTTGTACCATTTTTTAGACCGTAAATGAATTCCATACAGACCAAGCATAGAATCGAGTAGATCTACACCACCCATATGCTGGTTGTATACTTCTACGGCTTTTGGAGCAGTTACTGAAATTGTTACTGAATGCTTTTCAAATTCAGCAGTCTGCGAAACATCATACTCATCATCCGAATCTGATGCAAGGATATCGTCACTTTCAGAACCATCACCAGGAATTTCATTCACATATTTATTGTGGCCATAAAATTGAGAAGGATACATTGCTGAAATATGAACAAAAAACATACGTTTGCACATACCAAGCTATGCATGGATTGGTCTTCATAACGAAAATATTACCCTAAATGCATACGAAGCCATATATGGCTCCTGTAAAATTACCATCAAAAACACAATAATGATTAACAAATTTATAAAAAAATTTGCACCTGAAGAAAAGTTTGAAGCATACCTCTTACAAAATAATTTTATTTCTTATGTATTACTTCTTCAATCAATACAATATATTTTAGAAACGAACACTTTTCAATCACTTGTAGTACGTCTTACACTCTTTGGGGAAAGATACGTTATGCAACGATACGAAGATACGTAACAAAGCAGAAGTACACAGTTTTAGAGATAAGGATACATATTATCTTGTGAATATGATTTGGGTATTTTGCAGTGGAATTTCAGGTAAAAAAAGGATTGTGAAATTGTAAAGCCATATATGGCTTCGTATGCGATAGAGGGTTAAGATTTATCCGTGAATTTTTCTGCAAATTTACCGTTGACAATATCTGCTGCGATTGGTTTTTAACATCTTTTCTTTTGCGCGCTTTACAGCCATAAATTGTGTTATTTCTTATACTTTTCGCGCCATTACGCAGTTTTTCCGAGTGCCGATGCAGTGCTTTCTCTGATAATCTTATTCTCAAGATTGTTTTTGTATACACCACTGCTAATTAGCCACTTTAAATCTATGCTGTGTTATCGACAGTGTCAAATTACTGGTTTGCGTATTAGCCTAAAGCCCTTTGACCGCTCTGAATATATGCTATGATAGTGCTAGTGCCATAGATTGTGTTATTTTTTATACTTTTTGCGCCATTAAGCAGTTTTTCTGAGTGCCAATGCAGTGCTTTCTCTGATAATCTTATTCTCAAGATTGTTTTTGTATACAACACTGCTAATTGACCGCTTTAAATCTATGCTGTGTTATCGACAGTGTGAAACTACTGGTTCGCGTATTAGCCTAAAAGCCCATTGACCGCTCTGAATATATGCTATGATAGTGATAGTGGTTTGTGTATTAGACTAAACTCCACCTAGTGCTCTGTGGAATTACTTTACGTAGTTCGGTGTGTTAGGCCCGTTTCACACGAGACACTCGGTGTCCGGCCACTGTGTCTCTAGCCACTGCCGGGGCATAGAAATAAATGAGAGCATACACACAGAGTCACAGTGTCCGGGCCACAATTCTATACAAAAACAGTGGCTGAGGATTCTGTGGCCGGACACCGAGTGTCTCGTGTGAAACGGCTCTAATTGTGACATTTAGGCCCGTTTCACACGAGACACTCGGTGTCCGACCACTGTGTCTCTAGCCACTGCCGGGGCATAGAAATGAGAGCATACACACAGAGTCACAGTGTCCGGGCCACAATTCTATACAAAAACAGTGGCTGAGGATTCTGTGGCCGGACACCGAGTGTCTCGTGTAAAACGGCTCTAACCTATTGTTGATTTGCGTCCGCTACACCCAAGCTCCTAACCATTATCTTGACATCTGGCGGTCGAAATTCGCATCTGCTGTATTTATTATCTACTTTCGACCATCTTTACGCAGTTGAACTTGTGCTTTTTTTAACGTTATCGTAGTTTCAATTCATCTATTGTTCAGCGGTGCTATAAAAACGTTACTGTTCTTTCGTTCGAACTATGGCCCAGTGCAACGCGACGTCCTGTACCTCGAAATCAGACAGCTCCCCTTTCGTGTTATGCTCGGGTTTCTGCGGTAAAACATTTCACGGCAGATGTTTTGGCTTGACTGGGCGTATATGCGATTCCCTCGCTGACACTGCCGGCCTGTACTGGTTTTGCAGCCGCTGCCGCTCACAATCTATGGCTCACTACGTGACGAAGGTGCGTGCTGCTAAGCAGTGTCTTGAAGACGTGGCGAAAGCGCTTCTGTCTTCTGAAGAGAAGGTTAACGCCACGTTGGAAAGTCTGCAACCGTTCTGCAACAACATACAGGATATTACTGTTCGAGCGACGACCGATGTTGGCAAATCGCCAATTGGCGTAGTTACTCGTAATCGTGGCAAATTCCGAGCCACAGGTATTTCAACCACCCCTTTAGTTATTGCAATCGATACACCTCAACCAACTCAAAGGATGATATCTCCGAATTCTTTACAAGCCGGTTCTATTGCAATCGATACATCTCAACCAACTCAAGAAATGGTATCTCCGAATTCTGTACAAGTCGGTAGTACTACGCCGTCAATGGAAACTGTGCAGTCTCATATTTCGTTTACTGAAAGCCTACCTGGACCATCTGGTAAAACTTACATTGATCCCGGTGACCCAAAGCTTACCTCGATTAACTCGCCTCAACGGTCTTTTGCATCAAATTCGGAGCAGCTGACCTACGGAAGACCTGATACCTCTATTAATCCTCCGTCTACCAGCGATACTGTTCGTGGTATCCCCCAACTAGAAGTGATTGTACCACCACTTAAAATTTTCATTTCTCGGTTCGCTTATAGAACCACAGCCGAACAAGTTGCTGAGTATGTACGAGCTAAACTCGGCTATAATCCTCGATTGTTGCTGTGTTGAAAGCTTACACGGCACAACCTAGATGATCAGCAAATATCTTCCTTTTGCATCACTATCACTCCTGGTGTTACCTGAAGAAGAACTTGAAGCTGAACTTGAACATGAACCGTCCTCTGAAAATACATTATCAGAACGTTCGTGGTCTAAGGACCAAGGTTAATTATGTTAATATCTCTTCTATAATTGCGTCTGATGATATTGTCTGCCTCACTGAAACCTGGTTGTCTGGGGATATATTTAACAATGAAATTTTGCATCTTCACTCTGTTTTTCTGAGGGACCGTAATCACTCTGTGAGTAATCTTTCATTAGGAGCTGGTGTTTTAATTGGTATACTGAAAACTTTGAACGGAACGCTCTGCAGTGACTTCATCCCTTCCGCCCCGGTTGAATGTGTGATTGTTCGTATTTCTCCTTCACCAGCCTCAGTGTTGCTTGTTTCCTCAATCAACATCCTTTGTAGTAGCCCTGTCCTGGTATATGAACGTTTCTTTGGAGCTCTCGTCCTACCTTAATCGCTGCGTCCCTTCTGCTTCCTTACTGTTATTAGGTGATTTTAATATGCCGTCGATTGAATGGGATAATACTTTTTCTTGTATTTTGTCTTCAAACAATATTTCTATCGCTACTTCTTCCTTTATGTCCCTTTGCTCACTTTCACAATTCAACAACTTACCCAATACTAACAACAGGATTCTCGATCTTGTTTTGACTAACCTTCACCCTTTTTCACTCTGCTTGAGTCCTTCTCTGTCTCCGTATGTGCGCCCTGATCCTAATCACCCTCCTCTTTGTATAGAATTAACTATAAACTGTTCGTCTAAAGACAAGCATGCCTCTAGACTTCGTTTCAATTTTAAAAAAGCAAACTATTCGGCTTTGTCCAAAGAAATAAATTGTACTAACTGGTATAATTTCTTCAGAGGGCTAAGTATGGATGATGCTATCTGCAAATTTTATTCCTTCTTGTCCAACTTAATTTCCTGTTACACTTCTTTCTTTCGCTGTAAAAGAAGTTCCGACCCTCCGTGGTTCACCGTTGATGTCGCGATTGCTCTTAGAGCCAAAGATGCAGCGCGTAGCAAATACATAAGGTCTGGCTCACTTGATGACCTTTTGAACTTTAAAAGATTGCGGGCTGCTGCTAAAAGGGCAGCCAACGATGCTATGCGTGCTTATTTAGAACATGTCGAAACTTTAATTACTTCTGACAATCCTAAACCTTTTTGGTCCTATATTAAATCCCTTAAAACTTCCTCTGGCATTCCTTCTGCTATGTATCTTCATGATAAGTCTGCGTCCTCACCTCAAGATTCTTGTGAGCTTTTTGCTCAATTTTTTTCTTCCTTCACCTCCCATCATAGAAGCTCTTCGCCTTCAACCTTTTTCCAGTTCCTGATTGTGCCCTTTCTGCTTTTTATACTAATCCATTAGAAGTAGAATTGTTAATGTTATCTCTTGATGCAAGCACTAGCTTCGGTGCTGACGGCATTCCTAATTTTTTCCCCAAATCCCTTTTATCTTCCTTGTGTGTTCCTCTGTCAATAATTTTTAACCTCAGCATTTCAACCAGAACCTTCTCTTTCCTTTGGAAATCCACCAACATATTTCCCATCCTTAAAGCTGGTGATATTTCTTCCATCTCTAATTACCGTCCCATATCCCTTTTACCTTGTTTTAGTAAGCTTCTCGAAAGAGTCGTTTACAATAGAGTGTATCCTTTCGTCCAGCCCTTGCTGGCGAGGGAACAGCATGGATTCATCAAAGGTAAGTCAACGGTTACAAACTTATTGACTTTGTCAAACACTGTTGCTTCCGCAATCGACCAGCAAAAGCAGGTAGATGTCATCTATACCGACTTTGCCAAGGCCTTCGATTCTGTACACCATGCTATTCTTCTATCAAAGCTAGCTGGGTTCGGTATCTCTGGTGCCCTTTTTTGTTGGTTCTCTTCCTACGTTTGTGATCGCTCTTGTGTCGTTACTGTTTACTCTTGTTCTTCTACACCTTTTTTTCCTACCTCAGGAGTTCTGCAAGGATCCGTTCTTGGCCTTTTTTTGTTCTTTCTGTTTATTAATGACCTTCCTTCCCTCTTTAATTCACCCTGCTTTTTGTACGCTGATGATCTTAAAATTTTTAGATTGATTGAATCCGCTAGTGACTGTACCATATTGCAGTGTGATTTAGATACTTTGGCTAACTGGTGCACTGCTAATTCCCTCACTTTGAATGTTGTGAAGTGTCATCAAATGTCTTTCACCCACAAAATATCTCCTTTGCTCTTCTCCTATTGTGTCCTTGGCTCTCCTCTCAATGCTGTTTCTAATATGAAAGACCTTGGCGTGATTTTTGACTCCAAATTAAAGTTCGGTTTGCATATTCTTCACGTCACTGCCAAGGCTTCTCGTTTTTCCGGCTTCATCATCAGATCCTCTAAACGTTTTGTTAATCTTTCCACTTCTTTTTATTTGTTTTTTTCCTTTGTTCGTAGTGTTCTTGAATACTGTTGCCAAATTTGGTGTCCACATTATGGATACTTGATCGATGCGGTTCAATCCGTGCAACGCCGATTCACCCGCTTGTTGTTCTATAAGTACAGTATTCCGTATTGTGATTACAGTATGCGCCTCTCCATGCTTCAAATTCTTTCCCTTGAGTCACGCAGAGTGTTCCTCGACGAGTGCCTCCTTTTTAAACTTTTTAAAGGCAGTATATTGGTTGACCCCAGCATTCAACTTTCAGTTAAGGAACCGGGCCGCCTTAATAGAACATTATTTGCCTTTAATGTTGCATTTGCCCGTACCGACACCTATTTCTTTTCCCCTCTCTTGCGTTTGCCTCGTCAGCACAATAGCCTTAACCTTGGTCCTCTGCCTCATACGTTATCTGTGTTTAAAAATACTTTAAAAAATAACGTTATCTCTTATAATCGTAATATGTCCTAATTTATTCATTTTGTTTGTTTCTTTTCCGATCGCTTTGCTTTTTATTCTTTTTTGTATTATTATTCCATTCTGAATTTATTAATTTTCTTGGTTTCATGTTATTTTCTTATTAATTTTCTTGGTTTTCATATTATTTTCTTTTTCTTACATATTTTATATACTTGTATTTATTTTTATTTTTTTCTTCTTGTCTAATCAAAAATTGGATTTGTTCTGTGGATTAAGACAATAAATAAATAAATAAATAAATTACATTCAATAATTTCCTCTCCTATAGGCTATTTTCATCGTATTGGAAATGTTTTAGTACACCAATATATAAATATGACGATAGACATTTAACTTCCAATTGGGGCATTCCAAGTGAAACGGACATCGAAAAAAAGTCCAGGTTAATTTTCTTTATTTTTAGACTAAAACAAAGCTTCAAGTGTATTTATTGTATGATAAAAGTTTTAGAATAGGATGGTTAGTAGTTTAGGAGGTAGGTGAATTTCAATACATAAACGGGATATGAAGCGTAGTACGGAGAGCTTGCTTGGGACAGCTAATGAGTGTGAATTCAAAATATTTGTAGTAAAACTATTAAACATCACTTAAATTACTTACATATAAAGGATAAAATATTAAAAACTCTAGCGCACCTGAACCGCTAGGAACACTAATGTTCGAACAACAGTAGAAGAATCGTGCAGTATTTGAGTGCATATTCCTCCACATGAGCTGCTTATTACGGCCAAACTGTTTCAAACGCCACGTTTTACTTTGGTCTCAAGAATGCATTATAACTCATATGGTGGACAGGTTTCAGATATTACCACTGGCATGAATTTCAACGTTTATGAGAGCAAAACGCGGGTTAATTATATTCATTATCAGTTGCTTATTTCACAAAATTTTGAAAGCAGCATCTCATATAACATCAACGAAGAAAATGCTCAGTGCCTGCAGCACTGTAACTGAAGTTGGTGTTTGGGGCTGCGATCCGAAAAATTTGCAGAACTTTGGGAATTGAAACAATGGCTATTTATTTTCATTGTAAATGTTTCCGGTATGAATACTAACTGTAAGCATTTATTGATACAAAAATAGCACAACTGACTCGTGATGGCAACATTTTGCTAGTATCAAAGGCAAGAATATACCACATCTGCTTCACGTTGTTATATTACATTCGAAGTTATAGGAGTATAAAGAAATTTAGGGTTACCTGCAGCGAGTTTTTTCAAATAATCGAAAACTTAATATTTGCTGTTTATTACCATTTGAAAATTCTACGATAAAATCGCTTAAATATTGCAAACAAACACAAAACCAACAATAGCTGGCAACCGTATCGTGGCTTTTCAACCAAATGTGGCCTGAATAATGCTTATATAAGGTTCCATTAGTTGTATGAAATTCGTATTGATTTCATGACTGCACTGGAAGTTATAGGGCAAAAAGTTTTCTTTTCCTGATCGAATTTTCAAAACCAAAGACACAAAAATTACCATAGCTGGCAGCACCAATCGAATTTTTCAACCAAATTTCTACCAAACAGAGATTAGAGTAAGGTTGTCAATTTGGGTGTGTCAATTTCATGAGAATCTGGTAACTTATTCACATTTTATAGGGCAAAAAGCAGTTTTTTTTCTTTGTAATTTTTTAAGATGGCACCACTAGCACAGAGCTGCCGAAATTCAAAATCGCTTCTATCAGACCTAGTCCTACTTAAGTACAATGCATTCTGTAAATTTCAGCTGTATCTAATTATTCGTTCGTGAGTTCCCGTGAACATAAGTTTTTGATGCTAAAAATATAAGTTAACTTGGAAAGGGTTACCGTTCTTGTCCGACATTAAATGTCCAAAGTTTTACTTTGAACGTGTAGATAAAGCATAAGATTTGTATACACATTGGTTTTATTGTAAGAAACGGACATTTTTTAGGATATTCGATGGTTGAATGATTTCACTTCCAAATTTTATTTTTTCAAATTTAAGACACCAAAATGATCATAGCTGGCAGCTCCAACCGAATTTTTCAACCAAATTTCTACCTAACGTAGTCTAGCTACCGTGTGAATTTCGTCAAAATCGAACGATTGAATCTAAATTTATAGGGCTAAAAGCAGTTTTCTTTTTAGTGATTTTTCAAGATGGCACCACTGGCACAGAATCGCCCGCATTTCAAAATCACTTCTATCAGATCTGGTCCTATTTAAGACCAATACATTCTGTAAATTTCAGTTAATTCTGCTCATCGGGTTGTTAGTTTCCGTGAACAGAAGTTTTTGATGCTAAAATTAGAGGCAAATTGGGCAAGGGCTACCAGGCGTACCCGTTATACCATATCAATTTTTTTATTTTGGCTATGTAAACAAAGCATAAGATTTACATATGCGTGGCGTTTTTTTTGAAGAAGCGCCAATTTTCCAAGAGAGACGATGATTTGAAGGCTTTCACTTTCAGTGCCTGCCCTAGCTAAAGGATTGCCAACACGCTCATTAAAAGCTACACAAATTTACAGTTAAATAATACCAATATATTAAGAAAATTTCCTAATAAATAAATAGCTCTGTAAAAAGTTATCGCACTTTAAAAATTTTCAAATTTTTCCGTTCTCTTTTTAGGCACCTAGCGCACACATGGGGCTAAAAAATTCCAAAACGTTATCCGATTTGCATTTAGAACACGTTCTAAATCTATTTCGTCAACTTTATTTTTGCAAAAATTATTTGTGTACGGAATAATAGGTATATTAAAAATATCATAAAGGTTATTGATTTGTGATCACGGTTCCCTTCTTGTCTATAATCGCATAGACAACGTACATATATCGTCTCTAAAGCTTATCAAAGCAGTACGGGAAACTCGATCGTTTTGCGGAATAAGCCTCCGAAAGCAAAATCAAATTGAAATTGTTTTTGCGGGATGATTCAGATTGAAAAAAAATTTTTATTAACTTGAAAATTTTTATTTGACAAAGTGGTTTCGAAAGCATGCACTGATTCTCATCAGACACCAGCACACAGTGCATACTTGACTGGTGTGACCACTTGCAGTTGGAAATCATTAATTGTTATTTACGCTGGTTGTGACAAATTTTAACATCTCCGACTTATATCCCTGGAAATAATTTAGTCATAAAGGTTATTGATTTGTGATCACGGTTCCCTTTTTGTCTATAATCGCATAGACAACGTATATCGTCTCTAAAGCTTATCAAAGCAGACAATAATTGATACGGGTGATATACCCGCAAAAACAATTCCAATTTTATTCTGCTTTCGGAGGCTTATTCTGCAAAACGATCGAGTTTCCCGTATCAATTATTCTCTGCTTTGATAAGCTTTAGAGACGATATACGTTGTCTATGCGATTATAGACAAGAAGGGAACCGTAATCACAAATCAATAACTTTTATGAGTAAATTATTTCCATGGATATAAGTCGGAGATGAAAAAATTTATCACAACTAGCGTAAATAACAATGATTTCCAACTGCAAGTGGCCACACCAGTCAAGTATGCACTGTGTGCTGGTGTCTGATGAGAATCAGTGCATGCTTTCGAAACCACTTTGTCAAATAAAAATTTTCAAGTTAATAAAAAAAAAAATTTTTTCAATTTTAATCATCCCGCAAAAACAATTCCAATTTGATTCTGCTTTCGGAGGCTTATTCCGCAAAACGATCGAGTTTCCCGTATCAATTATTCTCTGCTTTGAGAAGCTCTAAAGACAATATACGTTGTCTATGCGATTATAGACAAAAAGGGAATCGTGATCACAAATCAATAACCTTTATGAGTAAATTATTTCCATGGATATAAGTCGGAGATGTTAAAATTTGTCACAATCAGCGTAAATAACAATAAATGATTTCCAACTGCAAGTGGTCACACCAGTCAAGTATGCACTGTGTGCTGGTGTCTGATGAAAATCAGTGCATGCTTTCGAAAACACTTTGTCAAATAAAAATTTTCAAGTTAATAAAAAAAAATTTTCAATTTTAATCATCCCGCAAAAACAATTCCAATTTGATTCTGCGTTCGGAGGCTTATTCCGCAAAACGATTGAGTTTCCCGTATCAATTATTTTCTGCTTTGATAAGCTTTAGAGACGATATACGTTGTCTATGCGATTATAGACATGAAGGGAACCGTGATCACAAATCAATAACCTTTATGAGTAAATTATTTCCCTGAACCCCCCCTCGCCGCTTAGTTAGTTAGGTGACGTATGGCTTCAAATCCTTTGTGTGCCATACCTCCGCCCCCTTACCACTGCTATCTACCAACAGGTAGGTCCAGCCCGATACTCATTTGCGAATTTAGAAAGGACCAATGTATTCCGGCGCCAGGTTTGCGGAGTAATACTTCGCCGCATCCGAGAGGGTGTAATTTTTCCGCCACACGGCCTCTCCCTCCTCAAACAAGATGTCCTGCCTCCGTAAATTAAATCTTTGTGCGCTCTGCCTAGCTGCGTGTTTCATGCGTTCCATTACCTCCGAGCGTACCTTGTCGAGTTCTTCAGCCCTGGCCTTGGGCCCTAGGATATTCTGCCCCCCTCCGGGCTGTTCCCATCCCTCATGGTGCGTCACCATCTCTCTACCAAAGTTGAAAAAATATGGAGTGATGCGTGTTACTTCGTGTTTGTAGGTGCGCAGAGCGCATGCAATCTTAGATAGATCTTTATCCCACTCGCGATGGTTTTCGGTTGCATACGACCGTAGCATACGCTTTATATCCTGATTCTTTCGTTCAACTGAGTTAGCTTGTGGGTGATATAAAGCGGTGAATTTTATCCTGGTTCCATAGGATTCCGCCAGTTGTCTCAGCTTGGTTCCCCGGAACTGAACACCGTTTTCACAGACCAGCCATTTTGGTGCCCCAAAAAGCAAAAAGACTTGCTCCTCTAAGATTTTACTTATGGCAGATGCGGTTGCCTGTCGCAATGGAAATAGTAGAGAAAATTTACTCACATAATCTAGTACAGTGAGTATAAAGACATGCCCTTGTGTCGATCGTGGTAAAGGGCCCACTAGGCCCACGCAAACCATCTCCCATGGTTGTTGTGGTTCTCCACTCCTGGTGATCATATACCCAGCCGGAGCTCTCCTCTCCACCTTATTGGCCTGACATACCGTACACCTTTTTACATATCGTGTCACATCAGCTGACATCTTGGGCCAATAATGTCTTTCCGCAAGTCTACCTAACGTGCGACTCGCACCCATATGTCCAGCCTTTGGATCATCGTGGCACCAAACATCACCTCCATTCTACCGGCCTTCAGTACTACTCGCTTCCATGCTTCCGCTCCCTCTAACTCGGGATATCGGTCAGGCACATGCTTCCAAAGTACGTTGTCCATCACCCGCCAATCCGCATAGCGTTCGGGTGCTTGTACGACCTTCTCTTTCATGGTCTTGTACCACAGATCTTGTACCGTCTCGATAGCTGCTACCTAACCCCCAGACATTAGTCGTGACAGTGCATTGGGTACCAAATGCTCCTTTCCTTTGGGGTGAACAATTTCAAAAGGATATTGTTGGAGGCGTACCGCCCACCTGGCCAGCCGTCCCGTCGGATCCTTCAAGTTACTCAGCCATACCAGTGAGTAGTGATCAGTGACTACGGAGAAGCGTGCTCCCTCTACATACGGTCGTAACTTCTCGACGGCCCACAGTACTGCCAGACACTCCTTCTCTGTGGTAGAATACTTGCGCTCCGCCTTTGTCAGGGACCGATTCAGATAGCAGATTACTTTTTCCCCATCTTCATGCTTCTGAGTCAGGACTGCTCCCAGGCCCAATTCTGATGCGTCGGTTTGGATTGAGAACGGTAGCGTATAATACGGGCAAGTCAGAATTGGTTCAGTGGATAGCTTTAGCTTCGCCTGTGCAAAGGCAGTTTCACAGTCCTGGGTCCATTCGAACTTTCTGTTCTTTTTAAGGAGGTTTGTTAATGGTGCTGTCATCGTGGCAAAGTCCGGGATGAATCTTCGGTACCACGAGACCATTCCCAGGAACTGTCTGGCCCCCTTTACGCTGGTTGGAGGCGGTATCTCTATCATGCTTTTGACTTTGTCTGGGTCTACATTTAACCCTTTTTCATCCACGACGTAGACGAGATATTTTAATTGCGGCCGGCAGAATTCGCATTTGTCCTTAGAAACTTTCAACCCAGCTTGCCTCAAGCGTTTCAATACTTCCCTCAATATCTCCAGGTGTTTGGTGAAGTCTTGTGTCACAACGATGATATCGTCGAGATATGTAAACACATAGGGCTCCAGATCAGGTCCTAAGACTTGATCTATCAGCCAAGTAGCACGTGCATTTTGAAGACCGAATGGCATTCGCCGAAATTAGAATAATCCTCGATGCGGAACGGTACAGGCTGTGAATTTCTTTGATTGCTCGGCCATGGGCACTTGCCAGTATGCCGATTTCACATCGAGCGACGACAAGTGTTTCGCATCTTATCCGCAATTTATCCAGCGCGGCAGTCACGTAGGGTAGCGGGTACGCATCATGCTCTGTGACGGCTTATAACTTGCGATAATCGACGCAAAACCGATAGGTACCGTCTTTCTTCTTAACCAAAATGATGGGTGAAGCCCAGGGACTTGAAGATGGCTCAACTATGTCCTGCGCCAGCATCTCATTCAACTCCGCATCTATATGAGTCTGTACCGCGGGGAAACGGGGTAATAGCGCTGCTTAATTGGTACCGCTGAGGTTCGGATGACATGCTCCACTTGATGCGTACATCCAATACCTTCCCCCATCCGTTCGAACTCCTCATTGACGAGTTGGCTGAGCTCAATTTCCTCCGCCCGTGTTAGTTGGCTCCTGGGTTTTAATTGGTCCGTGCCACCACCTTCCAACGCACTTACGAAATCCCAACTCTCCTCGCTCAGCGCTAGGACTAACCCAAACTGCCTGACGAAATCCACACCTAGAATTAGAGCATGAGGCAGCTCTGGAACCACTAAGGCTCGCAACCAGTCTACCTTCTCCTTCAGCCTCACCGGGATAGCCACCATTCCTGCAATTGTGCACCCTTGATTGTTGGCCATTCTAATGGCTCGTTGATCGGAACGCAAAAGTTCTTTCAAAGCCTGCCATCCGTCTCCACCCACTACTGTATTAGAGGCACCAGAGTCTACCAGTCCCAGAAACTTGCGTCCCAATATATCCACCTCCAGGTGTGGCCTGTTGTCTCCTCGCCTCCTAGTCAGCAGGTAATGTATCTGTGTGTTTGCTGCGGCTCTCCCCTGTACTGGTTTTGAGCTCAGGCTGCCGCTTACTGAGCACGGCGGTCGCTTCCCGACGTTGATGGCTAAGTCGGTCGCGATTCCCCTCCTCTGGCACCACCCTGTATACCCCCTTCTCGGCGAGCTACTTCAAATTGATTTCTGGGATCCCTCTCTCGATTCGGTATCCTTCGACAATTAGGACAGGTGGCCTTCCTCATTCCCAAACGACCAAAACCGAAGCACTTTTGAGGCTCAGAACACTCTCGCGAGGTGTGTCCTATGCCTCGGCAATTCCAACACCTAAAGTTGTTTCCCTGTAAAGTTGCTAGTCCCGACCATTCGGTACTCACAACATACGCTAAGTCAGGTTCCAGGAGCCGTTGGATTTTCCGGGTAGGGCGTGGCACGTAGGCTTCCACTGTAACGCGTGTAGCCTCCAACGACCGTCCCACTCTGACCAGATCTGCGATTGTTCTGACCGTCGTTAAAGCCAGTTGGGTCTGATAGAAAGGCGCTATATTACGTCGAAGGATTCTCAATTTTTCCTCTTCGGAGCAGGGTTGAGCTCGGCGCCTGAATAACCCCTCCATGACCGAAACATACACTCCCATGGACTCCTCGGGTCGTTGAGTGCACCTCAAGATCTGGTTCATCAGGCGGTCGTCGTAATCCGGCGGTAGAAACTCGGCTCTTATTTCGGTGACCAGCTCTTATTTCGGTGACCAGCTCTTGCCACGAGCTCACACGAGAGCGATTTGCCCTGAACCAGATCAGAGCCTTACCTTCAAATATTTCCACCGCCGACTGGAATAATTGCCGGGTGGATACCCCACGAGCTTCCCGGAGCTCCTCAACCCGCTCCAAGAATGCACTCAAGGATCCCGAGTCCCCACTGTACCGCAGGCCCCATTTTCCCACCTCTTGCCCCTTTCCTACTATCGGAGTTGACCTGGGCGTGGAAAATACGGGTTCTTCGAGATTCTCTGCTAACCGAATTGGCTTGTTGACCCGAGCCAGTCTTTGTATCAGCGCATCATCCGCGCCTAGCGCCTCCCGCTCGCTGTTGTTGTCGTCCTCTTGGTCTGGTTCCGTCTCGCCCGGTTCTCCCTCACCCTCTGCTTTTACCAGCAACTCCCCCATCGCCATTATCAGGCGAACTCGCAACTTGTGAGCCTCCTCGCCCATTACCCCCTTCTCATGTTAGCATTCTTGATGCGGCGCATCCCAAACTCGATCTTGGTCTTAGTTTTGAGAAAATCGGATGACTGTGGAGTTCCCCGAAATGCTTCGATCAAGGCCTGGATTTCGGTCAGTTTCTCCTGAACTGCTTCTTAATCCTCCTCCAGTGTATACGGGTAGTCTCGCACAGAAATCAAAGATGTATCCATCGAGGCTTCTGCTTACAGCACCACGCGCAGCGTTTTTCGCATGGATTCCACGGTCCCAGTCGGCTGTCCCCTGATTTCCAGCTCATAAACCAGCTCATCCTTGCTGAGCCGATCAATTAAGATTTTGGCTGCGGTCGACATTCTGTTTTTGCTGCAGCTCTACACCCAATTATTTGCCTAATTCAACTATTATACTATTATAATTTTACTAATTTCTTAGGAGAATAACGAAACCTGAGTGTTTACTAAGCAATGATATTTATTCATATTTTCGTTTATATATACAATTCAAAATTCCGATTCTTGTGGTTCAAGTCGAGGGTTCACCGTGGCCTCCGTTGCTTATCAGGATGCCCCCTTTCCACAGTCGTCAACCTCAGTCGGCGGCTTCGCACTCGTCATCTCTGGAACCTTGCTGGGCTGAACTATCCTCAACGATTACGTGTTCTAAAGATCCAACTATCTCCCGAATTTCACTAACTTACTTCCCGCACTTTCACTTACTACTCTACTCAATAATTTAGAGCAACCTTTAACGCCACAATTTGCACCCCTTTCGCGTTTTAGGCCCCACCTTGGGCGCCAATTTGTTACCCACCCCGCCTATTTGGGGGGGTAGTGACCCTCGGCTTGGTCCGTTTGGGTCCTGGGTTCACTCAGGAGACTGGACGGGGGTGCCACTCACTCACCCAATAATGGACCACGAGCCGCCGAGTGAGCTTACGGCTCACCGAGGTCAAAAGTACCAGGTATGGGGGTCGCCGCGGCGTATAGCATGACCCCTCTATTTCTCAACCACCGACCTATCTAAACACGAAACAATCACCGTTCTGCCTCCCTGTACCACGAGTATGTACGACTCCGTAGTTTCGAATCAAAATCTTTATTTTTATAACTTCCGTGTTCTAGCGATTATCGTTACACAAAATTACTTCAATTCTACACGTCTTATACTACGTTCGACTAGTCTTTTCTACCGTTTCGATATTTGAAATTCCACCACTCCACTATGACAGACTGATTAACTTTGCAAAGTATTCTCAAAAATTTTTGATACTAATAACGTTTCGAAAGTTTATCTTTTTCTTTGATTTCGTTAGATGCGAAAGATAACTAAAATAAATTTTTACAACTATTCTAAATTATGCACTAACCTTCTTCCTCCTTTTTGGTCGAGCCAGTAACATATAAAAAGACCAACCCCGACTCCAGCCGAGTCCCGGTTCAGCTATGGGCGAGTTTCTTCACGACCAGATTCGTTTACTGCTCGCCTTCGCCGTCGCATAAAGAATCTTCCAAGTTTCCCAATTTCATCAGCATGGGTGGAGTTCCCAGACCGCCCGGTTCCCGGCCAGGCACGCTAGCCTATGCACTACAGGGCCTGTACGATTCCAACTGACCGTCTCGCCGTCTGTCTCGAGCGTCACGTGGATCACGTTTGGTTTGATTCCATTCCGGCGGTTTGATCCCCGCCGGAATCGTAATTCGAATCGGCACGTTTTTATCTGGCTGGAATCCTTTTTTTTCTACCACCTTCGCTCCCGAACTACCTTCCGCTTCATGCCGTCGCCGTCGCGACCCGAATACTCAAGGCAACACCCGATTTCCGGGTAGTCAAAAGGAAGTGACTCACGCAGGATCGCGGGTTCAAATCCCGCCGGAACCCGATTTCGATTAGCCACTTTTTTTATTTGAACAGAAGTCCTTTTTTCCACCTCCACCGACACACTAAGGATGTTCCTTGACGTACCTGAGTCTTAGTCTCCCAAAAATGTTCCTCCGATCGCCTTCACCGCCGCACAAAGGAATCTTCTTATTCGTACCTTGTTCTAGGTCTGACTTGCCCAGATGTTCCACTGGTCGTTTTCGTCGTTGCACAAAGAATTTTTGTACCTGATGTAAATGATTTTCAAAAATTAATCCACTGTTCGCTTTCGCCGTCACACAAAGAATTCTTGTACCTGATGTAAATGATTTTCAAAAATTAATCCACTGTTCGCTTTCGCCGTCACACAAAGAAATTTTGTACCTGATGCAAATGATTTTCGAAAATTAATCCACTGTTCGCTTTCGCCGTCACACAAAGAATGGACAATTTTTCTTCATCAGGTACCGCTGCTTTCTCTTTTCGAGTTCGAGTCCCGTACTTTCTCCTTTCCCGTATGACCGGGTGAATGTACTTTTTTTCACAGGCGTCGATCGAGGATTCCCACCAATCCGATAATTTCTTCACTAGCTACCATCCCATAATTTACCGTGGTCGTCGGGTTTGAGTACACCCCTGAGTTTTGTTGACGTTTGGGTTATGTCTGTTTCCGTTGTTTGTTGATGTTCTCGGCTGTCAACCCATATGTCGGTTTCGTGGAAAGTAAACTTGTTGCAGCCGTTTTGACGATCGTAACGCATAGTATTCGCGTCAAATGTGTTCGGAAGTGTGTCCGCGGGGCCGGTGGATTCTGCAGGACTACCTGGATTAGCTGTGGCGGTTGTATCTGGAGCTACACGGCAGCTCCGACGCTTTATGGGCCATCCGGCCTCGTTGAGATGGGCGTTAGCTGGTGGCGAAGTCTGTGTTTACATCAGATAAGTATCCGTGATTGTTATTAAAGAATTCGTTGCTTTGTGTGGATTTCATTTTATTTCCAGATGGCGGGTGGTGACGTGGAAACAGTGGGTTTCCATTTATTTGGGCGACCAGAGCTTGTTCGGCGATATTGACGAGTTTCCCTTGGGGATCAAAGAGGGAATCGAACTTAATCCTGAGGCGTAGCCCGTTTCATCAAATCTACCCTCAATTGATTCGATCAGATGTAGCTGGATATCATGAACATGTAAGTTGTTTGTGTGTCTTGTGAACTCCAGTGTGCCTTGTGTTGCCGCGAAAGCAACCTGCTATTAGCACTTCGTCTTGTGTAGACCCAGACGTAGCTGTGAGTGTCGCGCGCGATTCGTCTCCGATCGATGTAGAAGGTTGACTACGATGATGCTATTCCCATTTGCTTACCAGTTATCATCTATGCCGTGAGCATCCGACGGGTGCAATACACAGGTCGGATGCGACGGCAGTACGCTAACTATGAGTGGTGGGTACATACTTCCTACTTAGTGGAGTGGTGGATTGCCCGCCATGGCTCAGCCTTCCCCAGGGAAGGCTATATTTTTTTTTTTCAATGTAAAAGCGTACCCATTGTTACAACGTAACACTCTATTTCCTTTGTTTTAAGACCTTGTAGAATTTATTTCTCATTTGAAATCCATTTCATTAGTGTAAATCCACCGGATCTTAGAAGTTCTGTTAATTCGTTTCCTATATTGATACATTCTTTTAAGCTGTGCTCTCCTGACAGTAAATCGTCGACATAGAATTCATTTAAAAAAGCGGTGCTGGCTTTATGAAAAACTTCAACTTCTTCCTTCGCTAATTGATGGAGAGTCCTGATTACTAGAAATGGTGCAGATGTCGTTCCAAAGGTTACCGTATTAAGGCTGTATTCTTTAATGGGATGGTTCGGATGTTGTCTCCAGACAATTTTCTGATATGAAGCGTCTTCCGGATGCACGTCAATCTGTCTATACATTTTAGCAATGTCGGCAACTATTGCAAACTGATAGAGTCGCCATCGGATGACCAACGAAGTCATCGTGTCTTGGATGGTTGGTCCGGTCATGAGAGTATCATTGAGTGAAATGCCTGTGCTTGTTTTTCGAGACGCATCAAATACGACACGTAACTTAGTTGTCGTGCTTTCCTTGTAAACTACGTGGTGGGGTAGGAAAGCATGTGTACCAGTTTGACCTTCTTCGATGTTAAGACTTTCTGTCATATGGCCAAGATCAATATAGTCTTGTATACAAGTCGAATATTCTGTTCGTAGATCGTTGTTTTTCCTGAAACGTCGCTCCAAAGGTAATAAGCTCGCTGTTGCCCCTAGTTTAGAATGTCCTAATAGATTTTTATGTTCTTCGCTTTTGAAGGGTAATCGGACTTGATATCGACCATCTGGTTTTCTGACCACGTTACGTTTATAGTGTTCCTCACATTCTGTCTCTTCTTGTGTCCTAACTTTGCTATTTTCTAATTCTTCGATTTCCCAAAAACGTTTCAATTGGTTGCTAATTTCAATGTCTTCATTAATTTCAATTTTCAATGCTTGTACGGTGTGCGCACCTACAATATTAATTTTGCCTGAGATAATCCAGCCTTATTTCGTAAGTTGCATTATTGGACCTGATGGCAGTTTTCTAATTTGACCGAGTATGAGTTGAACATAAGTGTCGGCTCCCAAAATCAAGTCTATTTTGCTCGGTTGATCGAAGTACGGATCAGCCATTTCTAGGTTATCTAGTTGTCTCCAAATCGATGTAGGAACGACTTGAGATGGTATTATGTTTGTAAGTTTATTCAAAATCAATGCTTCGATATTCAAATGTTCGTTGTTGGTCAATAATAATCGAATTTTTAAAACCCCACTAGGTGTCAATTCTTCTGTCTTTCCAATTCCTGATATCGTTATGTTAGTTGATGTTCTTTTGAGTCCTAATCTCTGGGTTGCAGATTCAGTAATTAGTGATGTCTGCGATCCCTGGTCCAGCAAAGCACGGAGCACTACGGGTCCATTTGTTGCTTCAATCGTCACTAATGCAGTAGCTAGTAATACCTCTTTCCTATTGTTTGCCTTTATCGATTTGATATCCATATTAGCAGAAAGCGAAGTCAATGGTCTAGGTTCAAAAGCAGAAGCATTCAAAGATTGACGATTTAATGTATGCTGGGTAGATGACGATGGTTGAGAGTGAAATGCTGTCGACGTCGAGGGTCGATTTTGGTCTGTGAAGACGAAGTTACGGGCTGTTGGACGTATGAATTTGAGTCATATTTGTGTAGCAAGGTATGGTGTGCTCTTTTGCACTTCAAACATCTGGATTTGCTGGGACAATTCCCAACTAAGTGTCCTGTAACTAAACAGTTAAGACACAATCCATTTTTCTTTACTACATTGAATTTTTCTATATGGTTGTATCGCAAAAACGTAGGACATTGCCTAACATGATGATGGTCTCTACATAAGATGCAATATGGAAAGAATTCACTTTGTGGGACGTGTACATTTTGAGAAACACGTAATGGTTTGCTCCTTTCAGTCCCAGCCGCCTCCAAAGCTCTAAATCTATGATGCCAAAAATTCTTTCAAATGCTGAAATGAAGATTTCTCCGGCTCACTTGATCTTTGTAGTTCCCATATTTGTCGAGTTTCAGATGGTAATCGCTGCGTGGTCAGATGGATTAGGATAGCTTCCCACAGATTTTCCACTTTCAAGCTTTCTATGGCTTGAATAATTTCGGTGGTTTTATCCATGAGCATCTTTATCGATGACGCCGATTCGTCTGCGTTGTTGACGGTAAGCAACTTTTTAAATTGTGTGTTCAGAAGCACTTGCTTGTTATCATATCGTTTCATTAATGTGTCTTAAACCACTTCGTAATTGGCTTCCGTAGTAGAGTAGTGCCGCAATAACTGTTCAGCATCACCCGACAGACTACATTTTAGATAATGCAATTTTTGCACACAAGACAAAGAGGACTTATTGTGGATGACTGAGGTGAATAAGTCTTTAAAAGAAGTCCATTCGCTATAATTTCCACTAAATCTGGGAAGTTCTATTCTTGGCAATCGAACATCTAATTCTTCGGATGGTCGTAATGACGGATCCGAATTAAATTTGGACGTGGGCGATGCCTGTGCCCTTTGGTCTGATTGCAGTTCTTCCAGATCGGTTTCAAAATTTAAACTAATCTCTTCGAATACATTGCCTGTGTTCCATTATTACTATTTAGTACTTGCAAGTACTTCTGTCAACTTCCAACTACTCCCGCTCTCGTTCCCGAGTAGTTCATGAGTAGTTACGCCTTTTTTTGCCGTGAGGGGGCTATTTAGTTGTCAATAGGTGGCTTTGGTTTTTTCATGGTTATGTTGAATGTTTTGGTAGTTAGGAACTTAGAAATAGCCGTCATAATGTGTAGAAAGTTAAAAGAGGTAATTTTCTGCTAGTTACTTTTATATTCTTTATCGATTGTGGTAGTTTATACTCGTTATTTTCTCCCTTTATTTTCAGTTTTTTTACATTTGAAAACTGCATATAATTTGACAGGTTGGAATCTGGTCGTATGAACGAAGATGGCGTTCCATTTGTGCTCTACTCCCAAGTACTTGCAAGTACTAATTAGTAAAAATGGAACACGGCAATTATAACATTGATTCACGAAGTAGGCATGTTGCAGATCCTTTTCTCCGGTAATTAAGTTCATGATTTGAGAATGTGTCTCCATGAAGGATCTTCTTATGTCTTGGACTTTTTGGAGCCATTTTGTGGCATACGCTAGAGTTTTTCTGGCTTTCGAGTCCTTTTTGAAATTGCTATATAATCTCGTGATTTGCTCTACGAATATGGTCTGTTGCGCCGTAAGACCTTCCATATTAATGTTTGGGTTAAGTTAATCACGAAATTTGAACTGTTCTTAGTGGTTTGCTGCTTAACCGCTATTTACAACTGCCTGGCTAAACTAATTTTGCAGCACAGAATCAAAAAACTAATGCCTATCTTTGAATTTACGGGATATATTTCCGTTCGCGCACTAAAACAAGACCACTTTCGACTTAGTGTGTGCACTCATGTATGCACTTTGTTTTGCACGTAGTCAATGTATAATGATGCATATGATGTTATATAAATGTCATCAATGCATTTAGTGTAATTCACTATTTTCCAAAATATGTATGTATATATGTGTATATGATGTGATGTGTAAATGAAACTAATACGTGTAGTGTAATGTAGTATAATAGTGTTCTATATGCGGTGTGCGAATATGTATACTCTGTGTTATGTTCAATTCTTCGTCTTCGCATGTGTTTTAATATGTGATATTTAATTTTGGACCAGGATATGGGAAGCAAATATCATAAATATAGGAAAGAAAAGGAACGGACTCACCAAACCAAATTTTGCCACAATCATTCAATTTATTGCTTTGATATTTGTCTAATTTCACTCGACCGCGCACACCCGTTTCAATGTTTATTATTGTTTCCACTGTAATTAATCACTACTTTGGAAGTTCACGAAGTTCTAGTTTGCACAGACGTAGCACAAATTCAATTATCCGTCTTACGGATCCGGTTCGAAGGACCATAAAATATGTTTAAGCAATAAGAAACACTCCGTTTTCTAACTTGAAATATATTTATTTCTATTATCGGACTTGTACAACACTTCAAGATTTTAATAATTTCTACTAAAAGAGTTCAATTTCGCAAATTCCACTTTAACGAGCACGACCGGTTCAATTAATTCTTTTTTGCTTGATACCACGATAGAGAGTGAAAATTGCGGTAAATTGTTTTAATCAATTTGTCTTCTAACGTTATTTTTTTGTTACTATGAACTTGGTTGAGAATGGTGATTTCAAATTTAGAACACAATCGTAATATATACATTTTCTACTTTCAATTTCATTATTTACATTTCTACAATCTTATTTTTTACGGTACGTGTCGAATTCGATTGATATTTACAAATTATCATTTTTCATTTAAAATGTTATGGTTTTATTCGGCAAGTTGGAAGCAGGATGCAGGTTCGCTGGGAGCCGATTCTTTAGGCCTTTATTTTGTAGGCCTGGAACTCCGGCGTGGCCCGCACACCAGGTCTGATAGAAGCAATTTCAAAAATAAGAGAGAAAAAACAACGGTTTTTGGCTTTATATACTCTAGTTCTGTCACCAAATTGTGACTGAACCTCATTTTAAGCCATGTTTGGTCGAAATTTGGTTGAAAAATTAGTTGGAGCTGCCAGCTATGGTAATTATGATGTCTTGCATTTTGAAAAAGTTTTTTGCCCTATAGCATGCACTTTGAAATCAAATTCATATGATAGATGAACCTCGTTGCAAGTAATATTCAGTAGAATTTCGGTTTAAAGCCCACAATAGGGTTGCCAGCTATGATTGTTTTTGTATTTTGGCCATATCAGTAGTAAAATAATTCATCATAAAATTTTCAAAGGGTAATGATCTTGTAGTGACAATAAGATTTCGAAAATTTGACAACTTTTGTTATTGAAAAAACTAACTTTTTTGGGCCCCTATGTCGAAACAAAATTCCATGGGAGAAATTTAACATGAAACAGATGTGGTATATTTTTGGCTTTAGTGCTAGTAAGGGCTTGTCGGCACGAGTCGTTTTTGTTATTTTCGTATCGTTAAATGCTTAAATCAAGTATTCATGCGGGATACATTTACAATGAAAATAAGTAAGCAATATTTAAATTTTCTAAGTTCTGGAAGTTCACGGCAGCTCCGAACTCCTTTCTATCCCTATAACTCTCAATGAAGTCATCGGATGATTTTGACGTGTAATATATGTGGTAGACTTTTAGTTGCATTGCTGGTAAAGTGCACCAAGTACTGAGTATTTTCTTTGTTTATGTTACAGAACATGTAGCTTTCAAAGTTGCCTAAGATAAGCAACCGATAGATAATGCATATAAGTAACAAGTGTTTGACTTACCTAAATTTCGAAGTTCATGCAAGTATTAACACTTAACACCTTTCTACCCAATGAGTTTGAATGCATTGTTGAGATCAAAGCGGTACATAGACCTCCAATTAGGTTGGAGAACGTGGTAGAATATGCACTCCAAATCATCATGTTTTTCAAACATTCTTTACTGTTTATCAAACATTAGTGTTTAGAACTGTTTTGTTTCCAAAAACATTAACATAATTCAATATAACTTCTCATATGGTTCGCATTCGCGCAATTGAAAGTCCGCGATATAACAAATATTTACTTCACCTAAATTGTTTGTAAGAGTGCAATTTTCTTCAATTGCGGACATTCAAAAACAGTTCATTTTAGAAGACAGATGGCTCATTAGCTAAAAGACAACCGGAAAAAACATGAAAAAAAACAAGAAGATGAAATCAGAGCACACGTTAATAATTTATTATGAAAAGCAGAAAATACCATCAAGAGCCTATAAATTTCACTTAGGCTTACACTTTATGTCCATCCATTCGTCCATCTATTCATTTCATTCATTCTCATTCTTATCTCTTGCGCCTCACTCAACATGTATATACATGTATATTCTGCCGTGCTTAGCATAAACCTTGTATATAAAATTTGAGCAACTTTGGAGATATTCAATGATTTGTGTTTTGATTTGTGCTGGAGATATATGGAGAGTGCATTTTTCAATGTTGATTTTAACATACTTGTACATCCACAAAAGATCGGTTTTTCAAATTTTGTTGATTGATGTATCTAACTAGTTTTCAAGTCTGAAAAATTTCAGACAGATTGTTTACGCTAAGGCCGGCAGTATTCTCCTTAAACATGACCATTTGAATGTTTAGTTCTTGCTTTTCGTGCATATAACAAGAATGGCAAAAGCATCAACTACAACAAAAAGTGAGTGTGTTCTTTGATGAGGATATACTTGAAACCGGGTAACGGTAATGTTTAGAGACAGCTAAAATTCAACGAGAGTGGTCAAATGTGACAAAAGCCTGGAGGGGTAGTTTGGTTTTCAGAGACATGAAAAGGAGGAGGGGATAGAACTCGTAAGTGCCGTAGATTAAATGTGGGGACATTGTTACGGGTCAAACTCTAGATCTCGGATATTCTCTGGACACTGGACGGCACATCATTTGAATTTAAAAAAGAAAAGAAACGGGCATGTCTTCCGTATTATGGGAAATCTTAAGCAACAAGTATATGAGATGTGGCACCCATCGGTCGTTGAAAATATGAGCCAGGAAGCTCTAAAAGGAACTTTCCATTCAGAAAATTTTACGAGCGACAATCACTGACAATTTTAGGGGATACTTAAGCCCACAAGTGTCTCTAGGTTGACAGTGCGATAGTTAATGTTAAATGTCTCAAAATGGAATGGATATCAGTACACATTGCATATGGCAGTGGACGAAAAACCATTTGAAAGCTGAAATTAAAGATTTGTGGACCGAAAATACTTACAACATAGAAATGAATTCAACTAATTTTATTGACCGTAAAGACTGTTGTTTTTTAAAACACTGCGCTAAGTACAAACAATATAGTTGACCCTTAATTTTTCCTTCCATTTGTTATATAAAAAAATCGAACGTTATTTATTTGTTTACTGTTTGATCGTCCACATCAAAATTGATTTCTATTTGATAAACTAAATCGGAATGCATGTTGGTTGATCAAGATGATGGCCGACTTGGTATTCAAATATTCCTAATAACTCATGATTTTCCTTCCAAAATAGTCCAACAAATGATTGATAAGTTCGGAGAGCTCCCAAATACAATACAACTGGACACTGTAAGGTCATGCATGGAAAGAAATTTGGTACGCCAGCAAAAGACACCTACAGATCAATATGTATTATACAGAGACAGAGTTATTTCAATTGTTTACCAACCGAGGAAACAAAAGTGTCATAATTCTATAAAAAAAAATACATTGATGATATCAAGGATAATTTTCTCGAAGGAGTAAGTTACTTGTTGACGTCATAGCTAAAGTATGGCATCAACAACAGTAATATTTAACGAGATGAGTAACTTCATCAACATTCCCTTCCTGGTTCACGCCCGTGTTAGCATTACACTCTCTGCGACCAAACGTGATTACGGAGCGTCGTGGTGCAAAAAGGGCACGTAACGGTAACGACAAACGCGCTTGGTGCTAACAAATATAAACGATGGGCTCTTGATGTAATCGCATTCGGAGTTTAAAGCTTTATGACGGTCCTATCTCTTCAGCATTCAAATCCGTTGGCTTTACGATGTGGCTTAAAATTAAGCACTTTGTAAAATGAATTACTTACACATTGAGCGAGCATTCAAGTCCTCGACTCTTTGTACATTTCTATATCCTTTCATTTTCTCGTTGACTGGGTGAGTGAGCGAGTGGTTTTTTTATTTCCTCACTGGGATCATGATTGTAATGGTCTTTTCTAGGAAGAAGAAAAAGCGAAAGGCCTTGCTAAGGAATGTCGAAAAATATAAGCCACAATCATTTTGGCTCTTTTGCTCGAGTGGAAATTCATTTTTATGGAAATTAATGATTCTATAAATCATTTAAGGAGTTTTATGGCAAAAGATTGTGGTGACTAAACTGCGTTTTTTTCTTTTGGTGAATAAAGTTTATTTGTCTTATGGGGTGAAGGGGAATAATTTAGAAGGTTTCGCTTTCAGTTTTCAAGAAAATCAAGATTGTATTCGTATGATTGCTGTTCAGAACTTTTGCTTGAAATTCTGTGAAGAATGCTTACGAAAGTTAAAAGCGGATTTCGCTGAAACAAAGTGTTTAATTTAATCTTTGTGATTAGATCAAGCGATTAACTCGATAGTCACTGGCTAGCTCCATAATTCATTGCGGGAGTGCTTTAATGTAAAAGTTATGTAATTACTACTTAGGTTTTACGATTTCTTGAATAATTTTATTTAATTTAGATGAAAGGTTTTAAGTGTGAGAAAGTGAAATGGGTGATTTAATTTGATAAATAATTGCTTTAATCAGATGGTTTTGGTATTTTTCGACTGCTTGAAACTTCAGGAGATCGAAACAAATGCTTGAAAAATATTAACTGTTTGGGTTTTTTGTTACTGTAAACTGATAAAAATAGCCTACGATAGAAAAGAGCGGAAAGAATAGTCCTCAGCCTTTGATAATACGCTTAAAGAAGAGCATTAGCGAGTCGCGCTGAGAGTATCGAAGACGATTGTAATATCAAAGTAATCACAATGCACGAAGAAAACAACTTACTAATGGGGTTATAGCACCAAAGTTAATATAAATTTCAGCATTTTGTTCCCTACAGTGCATTAAATATGCGTACAAATGGTAAAATAATTAGAAATGAGACAGCGCCCAGTGTGGGAGTGAAGAAAAAAAAAATAGCGATACTTAAACACACGATACTTATGTAAAACAAAAGTTATATTACATTGCATCCATTATCGATAGGTTAACATCAAATATCAAGTAGGATTTAGAAAGAGTGATCACATATAATGTGCACACACAGTATGTAAAATAGCATTTCCATTGGCCAGTCAAAGTGGCACTCAATCCTCCTGCATTGAGCTGAATTTTGCTTGTTTGAAAAAATTGCATATTTAATCAAACTAATAAGAACTTTGAGTTTCAAGTGATTTTGAAGTGGCTTGGAAAAATATCCACCATTTTGGCAAATAAAATTTTCAAAATTCCGCGTTGTACATCACCAAATTACCTCTATTTTCAGTACTCGAAACTTCTGTTGACGAGAAATGACAGCGCGATAATTTGACCATTATGAAATTTACAGGACGCGTTTGTATTAAATATAATCAAGTCTAATAGAAGTAATTTTAATATACAGACAACTCTGTGGCAGTGGTGCCATCTTGAAAATTTACTGCGAAAAAAAACTGTTTTTAGCCTTTAGCTTTCAATTCAGCCAAGAAATTTTAACGAAATTCGCACAGTATCTGAACCTTACTCTAAGCCAAATTATTGGCACAGACCTGGCAGCTTTGGTAAGTTTTGACTCGTGAATTGTGCAAATTTTATCAGCAAAATAAATTTGCTTTCCCTATAACTTCCGATGCAGTCTTGAAATCAGAATTAAATTCATGTAGTTGTGGAATCACAAACATACATTCTACTACTCTCCACACTACTGGATACAAATTTTCAATTTCAAAACAAAAGTTGTTAGCTTGTCATAATTTATTGAACGAAAAATATTGTTTAAAGAAATGTTCTTTCTGTGATATTACAATAAAAAACTAAAATAAACATAAAAAACTCTAGCGCACCTGAACCGCTAGAAACACTAATGTTCGAAGAACAGTAGAAGAATCGTGCAGGTTTTGAGTGCATATTCCACCACATGTGCTGCTTATTACGGCCAAACTGTTTCAAATGCCACGTTTTACTTTCGTCTTAAGAATGCATTATAACTCATATGGTGCAAGGTTTCAGATATGACCACTGGCATGAATTTAAACGTTTATGAGAGCAAA
Organism: Nemotelus nigrinus; assembly: GCA_947369275.1. Classification (NCBI taxonomy): domain Eukaryota; kingdom Metazoa; phylum Arthropoda; class Insecta; order Diptera; family Stratiomyidae; genus Nemotelus; species Nemotelus nigrinus. Next base: position 96,379,693 of record OX376373.1, on the reverse strand, counting down.
ACACGGGTTAATTATATTCGTTATCAGTTGCTTATTTCACATAATTTTGAAAGCAGCATCTCATATAACATCCATGAAGAAAATGCTCAGTGCCTGCAGCACTGTAACTGAAGTTGGTGTTTGGGGCTGCGATCCGAAAAATTTGCAGAACTTTGCGAATTGTAACATCGGTTATTTATTTTCATTGTAAATGTTTCCGGTATGTATACTAACTGTAAGCATTTATTGATACAAAAGTAGCACAACCGACTCGTGCTGGCAACCTTTCGCCAGTATCAAAGCCAAGAATATATCAAATCTGCTTCACGTTGTTTAATTACATTCGAAGTTATAGGAGTATAAAGAAATTTAGGGTTACCTGCAGCGAGTTTTTTCAAATGATCGAAAGCTTAATATTTGCTGTTTATTGTCACTACAATATCATTACCATTTGAAAATTCTACGATAAAACCGGTTAATAAAGATATTGCAATTAAACACAAAACCAACAATAGCTGGCAACCCTATCGTGGCTTTTCAACCAAATTTGGCCTGAATAATGTTTATGACAGGTTTCATTAATTGTATGAAATTCGTATTGATTTCATAACTGCACTGGAAGTTATAGTGCAAAAAGTTTTATTTTCCTGAGCGAATTTTCAAAACCAAAGACACAAAAATTACCATAGCTGGCAGCACCAATCAAATTTTTCAACCAAATTTCCACCAAATAGAGATTAGAGTTAGGTTTAGCTTCTGTGTCAATTTCATGAAAATCTGGTAACTTATTCACATTTCATAGGGCAAAAAGCAGTTTTTTTTCTTTGTAATTTTTCAAGATGGCACCACTGGCACAGACTTGCCCACAATTCAAAATCGGTTCTATCAAATCTGGTCTTACTTAAGTCCAATGCATTCTGTAAATTTTAGCTGTATCTGATTATTGGTTCGTGAGTTTCCGTGAACAGAAGTTTTTGATGCTAAAAATATAGGTTAACTGGGAGAGGGTTACCGTTCTTGTCCGACATGAAATTTCCAAAGTTTTATTTTGAACGTGTAGATAAAACATAAGATTTATATACAGATTGGTTTTATTGTAAGAAACGGACATTTTTTTGAATATTCGATGGTTTGAATGTTTTCACTTCCAAATTTTTTTTTCAAAATGAAGACACCAAAATTATCATAGCTGGCAGCTCCAACCGAATTACCAAACGTGGCTTAAAGTAAGGTCCAGCAATTGTGTAAGTTTCGTCAAAATCGAACGATTCAATCAGAATTTATAGGGCTAAAAACAGTTATCTTTTTTAGTGGTTTTTCAAGACGGCACCACTGGCACAGAATCGTTCGCATTTCAAAATCACTTCTATCAGACCTGGTCCTATTTAAGGTCAATACATGCTGTGAATTTTAAATAATTCTGCCCATCGGATCGTGAGTTTCCGTGAACAGAAATTTTTGATGCTAAAAATATAGGTAAATTGGGCAAGGGTTACCAGGCGTGCCCGTTATACCATATCTTTTTTTTTTTTTGGTTATGTAAACAAAGCACAAGATTTACATATGAAAGGCTTATTTTTGAAGAAACGGCATTTTTTCAAGAGAGACGATGATTTGGAGGTTTTCACTTTCAGTGCCTGCCCTAGCTACAGGGTTGCTAGCACGCTCATTAAAAGCTACACAAACGTACAACTAAATAATATCAATATGTCCTGAAAATTTCGTAATGATTGAATAGCTCTGTCAAAAGTTATCGAAATTTAAAAATTTTCAAATTTTCCCGTCCTCTTTTTAGGCACCCAGCGCACACATAGGGTTAAAAAATTCCGAAACATTATCCGATTCATATGTAAAACACGTTTGTAATTTATTTTGTTAACTTTATTTTTGCGAAAATCATTTGTGCACGAAATAATAGGTATATTAAAAATATCAATTAAATGCCCGCCGGCGCGAAAAGGTTAACAATAACTGACATTTAAAGAGACCTGGACCTATTCTGCATATACACCAATGTATCCTGAAAGTTTCAGCTCAATCGAATGGCGCGTTCCCGAGATTATCTCACTGAAATTTTTTGATGATATATATATATATATATATGGAAATATGAATTTTTGGCCGAATCGATTTTAATACTAATGTTCTTCGAACATTAGTAAAAAAAGCAATTTCTCTGAGGTCAGCTTAAGTGTCTTAATATGATTTTTTTAAAAAGAACTAATTCCTAAAACTGATGATTCCGACGCTCGCGCAACCCAACAATCGCACAAGCCTAAATAATTATTTAAATTAATTATTTTATTTTACATAAATATTATCATCTTGACATTAATAACAACTTCGACGGCAGCTCCTTTGGTATTTGATAGTCAATCAAGATTGATATTGGGAATTCTTGCGACGTCCGTTTCATCATCAACAACAGCCGTTGCAGCATCTGCAAGTAAAGATGCGTTTGTATTGCGTCCGTTCATTTCTGTAACGGACCGAGTAACGTCTTCTGGTGTGTTGAAGCAAACAAACCCGAATCCTTTAGAACGAACCTCTCTATAATCTTTGCAGATGTAATTGTACCGTATGCTAAGAACCTTTTGCGAAGGCAACCATCATCGACTGTGTCGTGCAAATTATTCACGTACAAGTTAAAGCCGGGAGCACTGTCTTGACGCCGCTTCTTCAACTCCTCGAATTTACGCTTGAGCACTGCCCGTCGTTCGGCTTTTTTTGAACACACGATGTCTTAGGCACTCCGCACACGGGTCGTTAGCAATGCTATAGGTGAGAGATGCGTTTGACATTTGTCAAGCTCGCGAGAAAACGAGTGCCGTCATCCTCGTATTATGTCCACACACGGGTCGTCAAGAAAACGTCAGTATGCGTCGTAAAATCATACAATTCGCGGCATTTTCCCACCTCCCCCACGAATCGTACGTTGCTGTCATCCATCGCGCTTGCAAAAACGATTACTCATTCGGCTTGAGGCCTGCAATGCACAACGCTTGAGACGCACTCAACGTGAACCGACTACGCTTCTCACTCTTCACGATAGGCTAACGCTCCGTTAGCGGTCACCCATTGATTTACATAGGTTGTGACGACCAAGCGTAGAAATATCGCATCTACGACGATAGCTCAACGACCCGTGTGCGGATTGCCTAACAGTTAGACATCTCAGCTTCCAATCAGCCTAAAATAGACGTCAACACTAACAAGCTTTCAGAAGAAGAAGTGCTTTCTAAGACCACGGCCTTCCAAAGCGAATCAGGACAGCTTTCAATTTTGGTACAGCTTAAACTACAACAACAGCCCCAACATAAGTACCACTAACAATATTATCAGCAAGAGCAACAAGTTAAAAGGGATGCGAGGGAAATTTTATCAAGGTGTCTTTGCTACCTAAAAAAAATATTATTTTTATTGTTCTATTTCTGTATCTGATCAAATATTGTATGCCGCACTAATTCACAACAGATTTTAACAATAATTTTCATCCACCTTATTCTTCTGCCGCGTTTCGTCTGTTCCGTACGCACGTAAATCCGCATAATAGATGTCGTTAGACAATCACGAAGCGGTATCCTCAGGCGCGTCATCGGCGGCATCGGTGAAAGCCCCGCTTTTTGCGAGAAGAGCCAGCTCTGTGGTTTCTCCAACTGGAGAGCAGGTTTGCAGTAGAAGGTATAAAAACTTCAGAAACGAAGTACCACTATGTGGTCTCCTTGCTGGGTTCGGTGGAGTTGAAGGTGGTAAGGGACGCTATTGTGAGCCCGGATCCAGATTCACTGTACAAAACCTACAAGAGAGCGCTTATATCGCGATCAATTAGTTACTATCCACCCAAAATACATTACTACTTTCACTTAACGACTACCTAACCTAGATAATAATTGATTGTCGATCACTGTTGGCTAAAACAAGTGATCAGTATAAAAATATGTCAAAATGTAAAATTTCAATGCAATTTCAATTGCTGAATATATGATCAAAACAGATGATCAGCATAATTGAATGTGCAAATGCATTGTATAATGGCAATATTGCGAAATTAAATTCATTTTTTATTGGGCTATTAAAGAATCTTTACCTTTGTATTCACTGAATTTTTATGCTGGCAAACCCATGCTGATTGGGATTGATGGATCTGGTATTGGTGGTGGAAGCGATGGTGACGCTGACGTCAGCATGATCGGCAGAAATGCATCCCTTCATACGCCTACAAGACTGGTTCAACTGATCCAAAAAATTTAGTTATTTCGGTGATTCTGGTCTTCGACTTGCCGCGGCAAATCAGCCGACTATGAACGAAAAGTGATTACATTACAATTGGGATTCCGTCGTAAGTTTTAACGTAATTTCATCGTTGCTGATGTCTGGACTCATTTAAGGCGCAGACTTTCTCTATCACTATGAGCTAGTCGTCGACTTGGTAAATGCTATACCCTTATTTCGCTTTATCGAAAAGCATAAACACTTCGTATAAACCTTCAAAATTTAGTGTAAGTATTGTAGTGAACCATCCAATGATCCAAGGATAAAAGCCCTTCTCACCAAGTACAATGCTATCACGGTCAACACAGGGTTCTCACTCACAAAGGTACACACCACATACTCACCACAGGCCCTCCAATAAGGTTGCAACCACGTCGGCTTGCGCCAGAAAAGCTCGTGACGGCCAAAAAAGAATTTGATTTCCTACTATAGCATGGTTGTGTTTTTACCAAAAACTACAGTGATAACACTTTGAGCTCTGATTTAAAACTAAAATGATTTATTAAAAACTTGACTTAAAACCAGCTCTTACTACTACACAATATTATATATGTAAATATAGGAGAGAATGTTACATTCTTACAACATCTCCCTTTCTAAAAAAATATTTTCTTTCCATATATCAATATATTCAATTTGGTAGACATGACTTAATTTGAATTCTTAACAGTTTCTCCACTACAAGTGATCATGTAGTTTGAGTTATCTACATTTTTTTATGTTTGAGAACAATAAGGATTAGCTTACGTTTAACTGGCTGGCACAGGGCCACACAGTGACCCATTGGTCTGTAGCAATACCAGATAAATGAATCCGGAGAAGGAAAGTTCAGTGCAAACGGTCATCGAAAGCTCCGGACTTTTTTGCGAACTGAAGTATGTCCTTCAGTCTCTGCTCTGCTACATGTGAGAGATCCACCAGCCAGGGCTCACTAAATCAGTGCTGCTTGGTTCTCTCCAGTGCCGGGCAGTGGCACGGAAGGTGTTGGATTGTTTTTGAGACTCCCGGCTCTTTACACAGGATTTTTTTTTCAAATTTTAATTTGTCATTACTTGTAGGAAAAATATTAGATGATCGTGAAAATTACAGAGCGTTTTGATGTTGACTAAAATTTAACACATATGGATTTTCAAGATAAAGCGGGTAACTCTGTAGCTGCGGCAGGCTGCTGAAAAAAAATCCTTCAAATCATTGACCCTCTTGAAAATTTTTTGATTTTTGACAAAAATTTCAAATCTTTGATAAATTTTATCCTTTGTCCGTCATGTCAATTGAAATTTTTAAAATTCCGATATGCACAAGAATGGCAACCCATCACCAAATTACCGTTATTTTCAGCACTCGAAACTTCTGTTCACGAGAACTGACGATCGGATAATCCGAGCATAATGAAATTTACAGAACGTGTTGGTATTAGCTAGAACCAGGTCTGATAGAAGTGGTTTTGAAATGCGAGCAACCCTGTAAAAAAAAAAAATTTGAAAACTTTTGAAAACTTTTGAAAACTTTTGGCGGTAACCCTAAATTTCTTTTTATCTCTATAGCTTCCAATGCAGTCATCGAATCAATACGAAATTCGCAGAGTAGGTTGACTTCAACGTGTGGTAAATGTGACATATTTTGGGTTTCGGTCCTAGCAAAGGGTTGACAGCACGAGGCGTTTTTGTTATTTTCGTACTAATAAATGCTTATGTGGATACACAAACAAATGCACATATCATTCACACATTTACTACTCACCACACTACTTGACATTTAACACACTGCACGAAAAAATTGTACATCAAATAGCCAAAGTGAAAAATGTTTGAAGTTTGTAAAAAAAATAATTCATTTGTCATTTTTGATTGTTACAGTTGAGATAGAGAGAAAAAACAAAACATTGTTTGGGAGTTTTCTGTATCAGTTATTAATTGTATATAATTATTGTATAACCAATTCATTGGTTATAAACCTTGGCTAATTAACTACATTAAATGTTTGAAAAATATAGATTTGGAATTTAATTTCAATTAATTTCATTATGTGCATGTGCATAGAAAATCAAATGGAAAGTTGTAACGAAAATTATTTAGAAAATTAAATAGGATATATCAAAACCAAAGGAAATATCGAAACACAGTCACAAGCAATATCGAATTCAAATTTTTCAATTTGCATATTCGATTTTCATGTTATATTTCAGAATGAATTAAAGTACGAAAGCAAATAACTAGCCAAATTGGTGACCCCAATAAGAACACGTCCATGAAGCGTTCGTGGAGGACTATATAAAGAATAGAAGAAAATTAGCACTTATACGAATCATAGTGATCGAAGGGCAGTTCCTGCAAGATACTCATCAAGATTCTCATGAGCAGCCACTGCGACCAGTACAAGAAACGAATGAACCATTGTAAGAATTTCTCTGCGCTTGACAATCAAGAAAATGAAAAAGAAAAAAACTAGCGCATCAGAACTGCTGGAAAACTAATTTTCGAACAAATTGTCTTTGAGGGATTTAAAAATGTGCGAAGAGGGTGTACACTTCTTTGTAGTATCATATCAACAATTTCTTACTCAAAGGAACAAATATCAATTTCTGACAGCATTTCCTATAACACAAATGATGAAAATGTTCAGTGCTGGCAACATTTGTCCAATACAGCAGCAATAAATTTACCACAACATGCTCATGCTTAATCAACCTTTCCTTTGAATTTCGTTTTCATCCGAGGATATCATCGAAAGTTTCAGCGATTAAAATATGTCTGGGGTTACCATTCGAAAAATTTCCCAAACTTGGAAAATTTAAATATCGGTTGCTTATTTTATTGTAAATGCTTTGCTTATGAATAGAAAATGGAAGCATCTGTTGGTGCGATATTTACGAAATTGTCTGGTGCTGGTAATCATGTGCTAGCACCAAAGCTGCTTCACGTTGTGTTAAATCCACCCTATGAATTTCGTTTGGATTGAATTGTAAGTTATAGGAGTGAATTTAATTTTAGGGTTACCATCGATCAAACTCTCTAAATTTTTGAACCGTAAATATTTGTCGTTAATTGTCATTGCAGGATCATTCCCATTTGGAAATTTTATGACAACATCGCTCGATAAAGAAATGTCAATAAATTACGAAATTCATCATAGCTGGCAACATCGCTCGATAGAGAAATGTCAATAAATTATGAAATTCATCATAGCTGGCAACCATTTCACCATTTTTCAACGAAATTCCTACAGAATTAGAAATGCAACAATATATGCTTATCACATGAATTTCGTTTTGATTTCGTTACTGCATCGGAAGTTATAGGGGAAAAACCTTTATTTTTCTGAGCAAATTTACAATATTTAGGAGACATAAATTGCCATAACTAGTGACCCTATACTAATTTTCCAATCAAATTTCTATGAAATCTATTTTAAAAAAAGGTTCACCTACTGCGTGAATTTTGTTAAAATCTAGTGGCTAAATCGGAAGCTATAGGCCAAAAACCAGATTTTTTTCTCAGCGATTTTTCCAAATAGCACCAGTGCCACAGTGTTGCCCGTATTTCAAAATCACTTATATCAGATCTGGTCCTAGCTAATTTCAACATGTCCTGTAAATTTCATATTGATCGCATTATCCGATCGTCAGTTCCCGTGAGCAGAAGTTTTGAGTGCTAAAAATAGAGGTAATTTGATCACGGGTTGCCGTTCTTGTTAACCGTGGAATTGAGGAAATTTTTATGACTTGGTGGACAAAAGTCAAAATTTATCAATTGTTTGAATTTATTTTCAAAAATCAAAAATTTTTCAGGAGACTCGATGATTTAAAATATTTTTTTCAGGAGCCTGCAGTAGCTACAGAGCACAATCTTGAATGTCCATGAGTGATAAATCTTAGCCTTTATCAATAAGCTCTGAAAATTTTACGACGATTTGTTGTTTTTCTTAGAAGTTATGATAAATCGAAATTTGAAAAAATATCCTTGCCTACGTTTAGGCACTCAGCGCCTACACCAGGCTCAAAATTTTCAATTCTTTATCATAGACAAACTATAAACATAATAGATTTTTATTCCTTATACTCTTTTTAACAAAAATTTACACTGCTTGGAAATATAGGAGTACCTGTAAATTCACTAAATGCCCGCCGCCGCGAAATGGTTAAAGATATCTGAATTCTAGAAGATATCTGAATTCTGAAAATCATGGACTACCTGTTATGTACATCTATGTTCTCCGAAAATTTCAGCTCAATCAGATCGGCCACTCCAGATATTATCTACCTTAATCATTTTGCTGATATATATTTAGTTATATATATATATATATATATATATATATATATATATATATATATATATATATATATATATATATATATATATATATATACATATATATATGCTATATATATATATATATATATATATATATATATATATATATATATATATATATATATATATATATATGACAAATTTTCACGAAGCGAGTTTAATACTAATTTTCTTCGAAAATTAGTAAAAAAAGATCTCAATCCGACTTCTCAACAAGCTAACAATCAATCTTATGATTTCCATCCAGTGGTTACTCCCAAAAGATTCTCAACGAACGGATCATCACAAAGAGCAGAAGAAACGAAAGAATTATTGTACATGTCTTGTGAGTAGTTTGATTTTATAAATTTCGTAGCTTTTAAGCAATGTTAGAATACATTTCCTCATTTAAACGGTGCATCTTTAAAAAAAATGATCGGTGTGTGGCGTCGTAGTGTTAAAAAGCAACAACACAAATAAAATACGAATAAGAAGAAGATAAAATGAAAGCATAATCGTTTTGTCAACATAGAGGAGTATTCACCAAACAATCAAGATAACGACTATATTAATTATCTTAAAACGGATCAGCCTATTCTGACATCTTTCGATAGCTTTTATGCTCCTAATAGTAGTTTACTTAATCTTGGTTCAGGCGATTAATCATCATCAAAACACACTAAAGTTTTATTCACCTGCTGAAGTTCCTGCTTCGCCATCAGAAAAAAATTAAATTGCAGACTGAACATTTATTTATAATTACACATTATTTATCATTATATCAACACATATACCTACACCATTTTAAGCCACCCTATTCTTTTGCCGCGTTTTGTTCTTCCCGTCGCGTTTTCGAAATTCAAATAAGAAATGTCGTTTCGTCAGGCTCGTCATCCGGTCCCGAAATTAGGGCAACATCCGTCAAACCACCCGCGTTTTGGCAAGATGAGCCAGCTTTGTGGTTCTCCCAACTGGAGAGTCCATTTGCAAAAGCTGGTATTAAGAGCTCGGAGACGAAATATCACCACGTGATCTCCTCGCTGGGTTCGGCGGAGTTAAAGGTGGTCAAGAACGTGGTTGCGAGCCCGGACCCTGACACGCCTTACGAGGTCCTCAATCGCAGCTTTCAGCCAGCGGTTCTGTGAAACTTAAGCACCTTTTGGGAAATCTCTCGTTAGGTGACAGACAACCTTCTCAGCTGCTTTGGAATATGAAGCAGTTGGAAGGTGCCACAGTTGGAGACGACTTGTTAAGGACCCTCTGGCTGCAGCGGCTTCCGGAGCAAACTCAGGCCATTTTTGGCTGCTCCCCGGAAGCCACCCTAAACAAGTTGGTGGAAACGGCAGATCAAATTGCTGAAGTATTTGTCTAGCTACAAATAAACACAGTCACCGTTTCCTCCCAGCAGTCAGAGGTGGCCGAGTTAACAAAACAGGTCGCTGCGCTGACAAAGCTCGTTCACCAACAACTAAGATCGCGTTCGAGGTCCCTTGGGATATCTCGCTCGCAGCCGCGTCGCCAAAGCCAGTCACGAGGAGCTGGTGCTTGTTGGCATCACAACAGATACGGCCGAAACGCTCTTAAACGCATTCCTCCATGCGCCTTCAAGGCTGGTTCATCTGAACCAAAAACTAAGTCACCGTTCTCTGTAGACGGGAAGACAACGCGACTTATCACTTAGCTGTCGCCTAATTATTTATGACAACTTGTCTAAACGACATTACCTCATTGATACAGGCGCAGATATTTCAGTGCTTCCAGCACCTGCAACCGGAAAACTTGCACCTTCTGGTATGCGACTTACCGCGGCAAACCAGTCAACCATCAACACCTATGGACGAAAGGTGATAACTGGGACTCCGTCGTGAGTTTACATGGAATTTCATCATCCCAGATGTCCTTAGACCCATTATAGGCGCAGATTTCTTCTGCCACTATGAGTTAGTCACTGATTTGGCAAATGCTATCCTTGTGGATACTCTTACTTTGCTTTCATCGAAAGGCACGTACACTTCGTACAAAGGTTCAAAACTTAGTGTTTTGCTCAAGGAACCCTCTGATTTACGGATATATGCCTTTGCCAACAAATACCATGCCATCACGGTCAACACAAGGTTCTCACAACCCTGTAAACACAAGATGACACACCACATTTTGACCAGAGGTCCTCCAATAGTGTCGAGACCACGTCGACTTGCACCAGATAAGCTTGCGGAAGCTAAGAAAGAATTCGATTTCCTGTTGCAGCAGGGAATATGCCACCTCTCAAACAGCAGCTGGTTTTCTCCACTACACAAGGTTCGCAAGGCTAATGGGAAATGGCGGCTTTGCGGCGATTATAGACACCTTGACGCTATAACCGTCCCGGATAGATATCCGATCCCCATTATCCAAGAATTTTGTCATGAACTACATGGCAAAGTACATTTTCCACTATAGACCTGACTAGGGCCTACCATCAAATTCCAGTCGAGCCGAACAATATTCCAAAGACCGCCATCTGCACACCTTTCGGACTCTTTGAGTTCACCCCAATGACTTTCGGACTTTGCAATGAGGCACAATCGTGCCAACGTTTTATACACGAAGTCCCACATGGATTAAAATTCTGTTATATTTACCTCGACGATATGGTAGCTTTGACTTCCGAAGAAGAGCATCTTGTTCATTTGGAAAAAATTTTCGAACGATTGGAGTATCATGGTCTTATAATCAATATGGAGAAATGCCATTTCTTTCGACCTTCAATCATATTCTTAGGTCATGAGGTGTTGCCGAAAGGCACTTAGCCCTCCCCAGATCGGGTTGAGGCAATATCAACAGCTAAACTTCCCAAGATGGTTAAAGACCTAAGAAGATTTTTGGGGATGGTCAACTTCTATCGTCGCTTTCTTCTTCACACAGCTCAGATGCTGCAACCACTCAACGCCTATCTTTGTGGCTCTAAGAAAGATGGTGCTAAGATAATCGACTGGTCAATAAAAGCCAGCAAAGCTTTCGGCCAAGTGAAGACTGGTTTAACAGTAGCCACTCTATTGTCCTTTCCGGACTCAAACGCCGAGCTTGGTCTATTTGTAGACGCTTCGGATTCCGCCATCGGGGCTGCTCTGCAGCAAAAATGTCAAGGCTCTTGGCAACTCCTTGGTTTTTACTTGGCCAAATTAAGCGACGCACAAAGAAAGTATATGCATACGACCGCGAACTCTTAGCGGCTTATAAGGGGATTCATTATTTGCGATACTTTTTGGAGGCCCAAAGGTTCACACTATACACAGATCCCAAACCATTGACTTTTACTTTCAAACAAAAGCCAAAAAAGGCCACACTTCGTGAACTTAGAACTCAAAGTTACATAAGTGAGTTCACTTTTGTCATTCGGCATGTGTCTGGTTGCAACAAAGTTGTTGCTGACGCAATCTCTCGTCTAGAAGAAATCATACTTCCCAGTACTCTCGACTTTGTCGCAATCGTCACGTCTCAAGCATCGGCCGCAGAGTTTCAGGAGATTCTCAAGGACTCTAAATTTGTTTTAAAAAAACAACCAATCTTTGGCACCAACGTCGACATTTTTTGTGAAGTGTCTGGCTCAACCATACGACCTTACATTTCTCACACGTTCAGGAAACTGGTGTTCAACTCAGAACATAATACCGCTCACCCTGGTATTCATACTACAAGAAAGCACATTGCAACCAAATTCTTCCGGCCTTCGATGAACAAGGACATTGCCACTTGGGTCCGAGAATGTCTATCTTGTCGAAAATGCAAAATAACCATACATGTGAACAAACCTGTATCGACCTTTCCTACGGTTTCCGAACGTTTTAAGGTCATTCACATCAACGTAGTTGGTTCCCTAACACACTCGCAGGGATACACATACTGTCTCACCATAATCGATCGTTTCACACGTTGGCCTGAAGCAATTCCTTTAGCCAGCATTTCTGCCAATGACTGTGCTACTGCTTTATCAAGCACCTGGATTGCTAGATTTGGAGTTCCCCAATACATTGTCATCGACCAAGGCAGACAGTTCGAGTCAGCGCTCCATGCTGAGCTTGGTCGACTCTTGGGCTTCGAACGCAATCGTACCACAGCGTACCACCCTCAGGCGAACGGTTTCTTACAAAGATGGCATCTTACACTTAAATCGGCTATCATGGGCCACAACGATGTTTCTTGGACTAGAACACTTCCCACAATTCTTCTTGGATTACGATCTCTTATCCGAGAAGAATCCACAGCATCACCGGCACAACTCCTATATGGAGAAAACCTGCATCATCCTAGTGATTTTCTTCAAGAAAATCCTAGGAAGTTTAGCCAAACAGACTTTGCCACTCAACTAACGGCTACAGTGGTGAAACTTCGATCGGTTGATGGTAAACATCACACAACACCGACGATATTCATCTTTAAGCAACTCAACTCTTATTCACACGTCTTTGTTTGAGTCGATTCTGTTCGTCCACCACTCATTCCACCGTACGACGGTACTTTCAAAGTCTTAGCTAAACATACGCATTATTACACTCTGGAAATCAGAAACAAATCCGTCAATGTTTCAATTAACAGGCTCAAGCCTTGTTACAGTTGTTACGACAACTCTTCCAAAAACCAACAAGCATCGGGAACCTCGACCGCTCCATTGCTACCTTCAGCTCCCGAAAAGAGACCAGCGAGGAAAGTTACATTCGCTCCGTACGTCTTTCTAGCTGGGCCAACCACAAAGGTGTCACTCTTCTACGCCTCGCGATAACGCGTAAAACACTGGCAGTGGAGTATTGTGGATACACAACCACATACACATATAATTCACATATTCACTACTCACCACACTACTCTACATTTAACACACTACACGAAAAAAAATTTACATCAAGTAGGTTAAGTGAAAAATGTTTGAATTTTGTAAAAAAAAAATTCATTTGTCATTTTTGGTTGTTACAGTTGAGATAAAGAGAAAAAACAAAACATTGTTTGGGAGTTTTCTGTATCAGTTATTAATTGTATATAATTATTGTATAGCAATTTCATATATTCATATTATAAACCTTGGATAATTAAATACATTAAATGTTTGAAAAATATAAATTTGGAATTTAATTTCAATTAATTTAAAAATAAATGTGGATAGAAAATCAAATGGAAAGTTGTAACGAAAATTATCCCGAAAAGTAAACAGGAAATATCAAAATCACAGGAAATATGGAAACACAGTCACAAGCAATATCGAATTCAAGTTTTTCAATTTGCATATTCGATTTTCATGTTATATTTCAGAATGAATTGAAGTACGAAAGCAAATTACTAGCCAAACTTACTTAAACGTTTGCAATGAAAATAAGTAAACAATGATAGCGTTTACAGCAGACGTTTAGTCCGCGGACAATACACCAAATTTCACCTAAATCATTTAGTCCACCTGCTGTAAACAATACCCACCCAAGCGATAGGTCAGTACACGATTTCAAGTGACCTGGCCTCAAATAGGTCGTGGACTATATAGCTGTAAGGACACCCGACCTAAGCCTTGATTTTCGCGCGACTATTAATAATACATGTACGTTAAATTTAAGCTCGCAAAATCATTTAAATAATCACATTTGAGAGACATATGAAAAGATAATTACAGTGTATGAACTAAAATTGAACAAAATGACAGCTGTCACGTACAAACGACGACTTAATTCGACCTAACCAAATTTTAGGTCAGATCGATGTGAACGCCTTAGGAGGAAATTCACTTAGTCAGCACTATAGGCCAGGTCACATTTGGTCCTACCGCTGTAAACCCTACCATTTTTTGGATGGCAGCCCCAAACACCTTTCAATCGCTGTAACTTTCGATGAAGTCATCGAAACTTAATTGGCTTAGGGTCTATTATTACTAAGGGTGTCCTTAAGTAGCTAGTGGTAGAGAACACATTCAAAATCTGCACAAATCCTCTACTGTTCTTCGAACATTAGTGTTTCTAGTGGTTCTCATGCGATAGGGTTTTTTAATGTTAGTTCGTTGAGTCCTCGAATATGCTTGCCAAGTGTGGTCTCCACGTTTCCTGTACCTTTCTGAGGCGCTCGAGTGTGTGCAGCGTAGGTTCACACGCTCTTTATTTTTACTAATGTTCAAAAAAGGACATTAGTATTAAAATCACTTTGGCCAAAAATTCATATTTCTATACATAACTTTTACAAATATATATATATATATATATATATATATATATATATATATATATATATATATATATATATATATATATATATATATATATATATATATATATATATATATAAAATATATATATATATATATATATATATATATATATATATATATATATATATATATATATATATATATATATATATATATATATGTATATATATTTATACATATCATCAAAAAATTTCAGTGAAAGAATCTCAGGAACGCGCCATCTGATTGAAATGAAACTTTCAGGATACATTGGTGTATATGCAGAATAGTGCCAATAATCTTTAACCCTTTAGCGCCGGCGGCCATTTTAGTGATATTTTAATATACCTATTATTCTCTCGAAAAACAACTTTTCAAAAAAATAAAGTTGATGTGATAAATTTCGAACGTGTTTTAAATGTAAATATGATAATGCTTTTGAAATATTTAACCCTTTGTGTGGGCTAGGCGCCTAAAATTAAATTGGAAAAATTTTAAAATTTTTGAATTGCGATTACTTTTCGCTAGATCATCAAATCATTATAAAAATTACAATCCGTACTAATGTTGCTAAGTTGCACACTCCCACAGTTCTTGGTGAACAAGCTGGCAACCTTGTAGCTATGGCAGGCACTGAAAGTGAAAACGTTCAAACCATCGAATCTCCTAAAAAATGTTCGTTTCTTACAATAAAAACCAACTTGTATCCAAATCTTATGCTTTGTCCACACATTCAAAGTAAAATTTTGGAAATTTCATGTCGGACAAGAACGGTAGCCCCTTCCCAATTTACCTATATTTTTAGCATCAAAAACTTCTGTTCACGAGAATTCTCGAACCAATTGTCAGAAACAGTTGAAATTCACAGAATATATTGCAATAAAGTAGGACCAAGTATGATAGAAGCGATTTTGAATTGTGTGCAACCCTGTGCTAGTGGTGCCATCTTGAAAAATTACAAAGAAAAAAAACTGCTTTTTGCCCTATGAATTCTGATTCAATTACCAGATGTTCATGAAATTGACACACTACCTGGACCTTACTTTAAGCCATGTTTGATAGAAATTTGGTTGAAAAATGCTATTGGTACTGCCAGCTATGGTAGTTTTCGTGTTTTTGGTTTTGAAAATTTGCTCAGGAAAATAAAGCTTTTTGCCCCATAACTTCCAGTGCAGTCATGAAATCCATACGAACTTAATACAATTAATGGAACCTGTTATAGGCATTATTCAAGCTGAATCTGGTTGAAAAGCCACAATAAGATTGCCAGTTATTGTTGGTTTATGCGTTTATTTGCAATATCTTTATTCAGCGACTTTATCGCAAAATTTTCAAATGGTAATAATATTGTTGTGACAATAAACAGCAAATATAAAGTTTTCGATTATTTGAAAAATTTTGCGGCTGGTAACCGTAAATTTCTTTATACTCCTATAACTTCAAATGTAGTCATCGGAGCGAGACAAAATTCGCAAGGTAGGTTAGTTTCAACTAATGATGTGCCGTGGGAACATTATATAGTCGGAAACTTCCTGTTCGGGGCAAATCCCCGAAATTTTCCAATGTACCGGGAATATTCCCGAAACATTGGGAGCTTAAACAAATTTCATAGTAATTGTTTCGTTTACTTTTTGCTTTTAAAGCTTTTTGTGACGTCATTTATGTATACAAAGCATTTAAAGAACTGGAAGATATCTTTGAAAACCCTTCTAATAGCGACATTTTCGGCGAATACTCTCAAAAACTTAATTTTTTAAAAAGAAAGTCAACGGCCTTGAGACCATTACATTTAGCCGCGGCAGTGTTAGATCCACAAAACTGAGGTGCGTCTTTAACGGCGGAGGAAAATATTGAAGGGTGTGAAGTCATTATGAATATCGAGGAAGAAAATGGGCACACTGATGTACAAAAAGTTCTTAAAGAGTTGTCTGACTTTAAGTGCGGGAACGGCCTTTTTAATAAAAAGTTTATATGACATATGGCGGTCAAGGTTAGTCCTATTGCTTGGTGGGAGACCTTATTTGACAAAACTGATTTGGGCACAATAGCAGCGAAAAGTCTGTCAGTGCCTTCAACGTCAGCTAAGGTGGAAAGCATCCACACCAAGCAACATCCACACCAAAAAGAAAAACAGACTGACGGCTGAAAGAGCTGGCAAGATATGTTTGATAGCTCACAATTGGAAAATTGCGAACAGAAAGCAAAGAAAAGATAAAGATGATGAGTCATTATGCTCAGATTCTGAACTTGATTTGAATAATGATCCCACTCTTGATGCAGCAACCGCTGCAATTGATCTATTGGACGACATTTGATTAAAAAAAATTATTATTTTTAGTTTAAGTGTAAAATTTTTTGATTTAAATGACTAATTTTATAATTGAAATATTTTATGTTGAAATTAAAGTTTTTTCTCGTGTGAAACGATATTTTTTTACATTATAATGAATAAACATGAAAAATAAGTTATTGATTATGACTTTGGTAGCTTTATGTTAACCCCAAACCACATAAAAACAAACGTTTTGATTCTAAATTCCCGGAAATGTTCCTTAAATTCCCGAAAATATTTGCAATCAGGGGAACTTACCGAGAATTTATTAGATTTTGGATTTATATCGGGTATTCCGTAACAATATGCTTAAAGATAATAAAAACTAATAATCAGACGTAATCTTGGCACTGATCTTTAAACTCAGTTTTAAACTCCCGTTAAATTCCCCAAGTGGAAATGTTTCCGGGAATTTCGGGAATATTCCCGGGAACGGCACATCATAAGCGTGCTTGATTTTTCCCGTTCCAAACACTTCGAGAGATACGAGTGCCTTCCGAATCGCAATCTCACTGAGTACGAATCAAGCGCAAGTCGACCCGTGTGTCTCCATGGTCTCCATTCATTTGCATTGGAAATCGAAAGGAGAGAGATTCGCTTCGAGTTCGAGTCGTTCTTGCTTTGATTACAAGTCGACCCGTGTGCGGACGCTCTAAGTGTTTATGATTGTGCCTAAACAGTGTTATAGTAAAATGTGTTTTGTTTCAAACATAAACATGATACCGCTCTAGAATATCTATTGTAAGAACTATTCAAACCAAAACCAATGCACTTCATGTAAAAAGAATTATCATGAAAAGCTTTCCTCGCACTACGAAATGGTTTTTAAATATGTGTACGCATCATTTTCGCTCTTCACTTGCGTGATTTGGAAATTTGATTTGAAAATTTACGTGATTTGGAAATTTGTGTACCATTCGGAAATTTGGGTCCCATATATTATATGTCATAAGTGTTGTATATTTTCTACGTTTTTCTACTTGAACTTGTTTCACGTATATACTTGATACTTTATTATATTGTTTACAGCATTGATGTTTGATCATTTTTATGTAATTTAGTTGCTTACTTCTCTTATTAACACCCGATGTGTTACAATACCCCTTTGATGACCAACTATCGAACAGCGTGCATCTATGACCTACAAATGTACAGTTTTTAGCAACTTTTCAACAGTTTTTAGTCACAAAACCACGCTTTTCTTTGATTTTTTACTAGTTTTACATTTTCCGTTAAAATATTTTTTCCCGTGTTTGAAATCTATGGAAATTCATAATAAATTTTGCCATGTTCTACTTATGTTTTATCAGTTTTTGTGCAATGCATTCATTCTTATAAATCTATTGTGGCTTTATCTTTATCAGTTTTTCCAAGTAATTTTACACGAATGTTTATGTCTGACTCTGATTTTAATCTGATCACTGACATTAAGCATTTGAGCTGTTCTGACGTTAAATCTGATAACTTGAAATCTTCCCAGGCTTTTATCCGCCGTGTATTATTTAAAATCCATTTTAACAGGCTAAATTCCAGTTACCAAAAAAAATACTTATAGCAATTAGAAACTTACATTGCATAGAATTGAAAATTCATTTTTTTCAAACCTTAACTAATTAAAGGAATACAAAGAAGACAATATAGAAGAAAGTACATATAAAGGTGATACAAATAATCAAGCGTGATATGAAGCTTTTACAATGGAGGCTTTGATTTTAGATTTAAGTTAAGAGAACGTTAGAGGAAAAGGACCAAGACGAAGGTCATTGTGTTTCCTGGGCATGCTCACTAACGGCGATTTAAAAGAAAGCGAGAGTCCATTTGACAGGGTTTTGGTAGCTGTAAACACTTGAAACGAATATTGACAATTGGCACTTACAACACGAATAACTTGTTTAACTTCTCCAAATTTTCGTTGAATAAAAAATCGTTCTGTTGTGTTCAGCAGTACTATTTTCCTAAAACAATAACATATGTACGTTTGCTAAGTCATCTACTTTAGCAGTGTCTTTACCAAAAAGACACTCATACATTGCAAACTGTCCACCAAATTTACAGTTAGTTTCTGGATCATAGATGAAACCACTCATGCTGATTAACATCTATAACAAAATTGGTTTTTTGCCATTCAGTATAATACTACTTTATTTCAAAATTCAAATGTTGCACGATTTGTATCCAATGCTAACTCAATGACTATATACAGTTCTAGTTTCTGGTATGAGCTGTGT
This sequence comes from Nemotelus nigrinus, assembly GCA_947369275.1. Taxonomy (NCBI): domain Eukaryota; kingdom Metazoa; phylum Arthropoda; class Insecta; order Diptera; family Stratiomyidae; genus Nemotelus; species Nemotelus nigrinus. The sequence continues at coordinate 96,360,391 of OX376373.1, read as the reverse complement.
AATCGGTAGCTTGATTCTCTCCTGACAGAATACCTTGGTCTCAATCTTGTTTTTCTGGTCATGTCAAAAAATACTTCGCTGAAGCCACTCGATTGTCATGTTTGGACTAAAATGCCCAAATTTGATGCGTATTCGCAACTAGCACTTCACTTAGAGCTTCTGAGATCGCAAAAATCTCAAGGTTTTTGACAGCCCTTTGGTTTTTACTTGGGGTCAAGTGACGCAGAAGTGAAGTATAGGACATAAAAATGCAAATCTCAAAAAGCTTATCAAGAAATGAAGAATACCCGACACTTTTTAGATGCGCAAAAGCTCACACTTTTTGCAATAAAGCAGAAGCCAGAAAAGGTCACATCTCGTCAGCTCTTGAATCTAAGTTACATAAGTATGTTCATGTGTTTGTTCGCAACGACGTTGTTGCTGACACACTTTCGCGTCTAGAAAAAAGTATTATTTCTGCTACTCTAGGCTTTCAGGAGGGTTTCAGGAGATCCAAATAAGCTCCAAATAAAACTTATCAACCTATGTTACGATTGTCTGCAGGTTTTGTGAAGTATCTACCCCAACCATATGGTCCTACATCAACACTTTATCCTACGTTCTTAAAAGAAGCAGCACAACATAGTCCACTCTAGTATTTGTGCTTCACATAAAAAAGAATATTACCATTTTGGCCTGAGAATGTTTTTCTTGTGACTTAATCGTAAATTCTCTGCCCAACTTAAATATTAATTAACAAGAATACTTAAAATCTAACGGCTGTAAACTTTTGACCTGCTGACTGTTTGGTTTGTTATATATATAGATATATGTATATATATATATATATATATATATATATATATATATATATATATATATATATATATATATATATATATATATATATATATATATATATACTTATATATATATATATATATATATATATATATATATATATATATATATATATATATATATATATATATATATATATATTTATATATATCTATATATATATATATATCGTCGCTGTCAAATCAAACCGGCATATCTGCAAAAATTGAGTTTTTGAGTTTTTGGTATCAAAAAATTCCTTATTTTCCCCTCTATTTTTATGTCGCACCGGCATATCGTAAATTTGAATAAAAACCCGTCTAATGGTGTTTTGCCGCTTTGCATTCACGTGGAAATAGCCCACATGCGAAAACTTTAAAGCGCTCTAGTGAAAAATGTGTATTTTGCAGATATGCCGGTTTGATTTCACAGCGACGATATCTATATATATATATATATATATATATATATATATATATATATATATATATATATATATATATATATATATATATATATATATATATATATATATATATATATATATATATATATATGTATATATATATATATACATATATTTATATACAGGGTGTTTGGTACTAAATGAACACTATTTTAAAGAGGCGTTCTTTGACATATTTTGAGTAAAAAATCGTTCTACAGGATGGTCCGGATTTCAAAACCTAAAGAGTTACAGGGTGTTCAAAAAAAACTTGTTCGGACCGGTACCCTGACTCACTTGAATCGTTATATCTTGAAAACTAATTATCACAACTCAAAGTTATTAGACAATTAAATTACCTTTTATTAAATGTATTGCACTTGATTGCAGTTGGACCGGGTTTTGAGATATTTTCTTCGAAACACAAAATTTTTTAATTTTAACCGTGAAAATTCTGTGTTCCAGGTCGTTTTCCTTAGAAAACCTCATTATAATATGCCACTTTCATTTAAATATTTTGATAAGCCATATTACTGGCTACAAAAGTTGCATACATTCCAATGACTTAGATTCTACCATTTCACAAGTATTAAGCGAA
>OX376373.1:96294640-96358329 GCA_947369275.1 Nemotelus nigrinus | reverse complement strand
ACCCTAGCGCATCAGAGCCGCTAGAAACACTAATGTTCGAAGAACAGTGGAGGATTTGTTTAGATTTTGAGTGTGTATTGAACCCCTACTTACTTTTCATACGTAAAACTAATACACCCCTAAGAAATAATTGAATCTAAAGGTGGCTTTAGATATGCGGCGTTTATCAAACACCTCCTATTTGCCAAATACCGAACACCTAGTCTAGTAATTTGGCTTGGTGCTTGCGGAATGACAAGCACAGTGAATTAGACATTCGGGGATTGCCGAATGTTTACCAAAACTGGAACAGGTACGAGCTGCTCGTCGTGGTTCCCTCCGCAATTTTTTTGTGAAAAAAACGAAATATTTGCTGCATCTCTTGAGCATTAATAATTAATTATATTTATATCTTTAAACATGGATTTAAAAATGGATGTTGATTCAGCAGATTCAGTTGACATTATATGTAATTATAAATACCGAATGTGTAAAGCGGGGATCCGAACATACCCAAACACAGTGCTCGTCTACTTTGATGTTTGTTGAAAGTTCGACAAACTACGGGAATAGCGAGCACCCGAATGTTTGTGCTTGGCATAGGGCAAGCACTAGGGCGATTAACCCACCACATATGCGAAGTTTGCCAAACTAGGTGCTCGGTATTTGACAAACACCGCATATCTAAAGCCGCCTTTAGCTTATTTTAATTTCGGTGATTTCATCGAAATTTACAGCGATGGAAAGGTGTTTGGGGCTGTCATCCGAAAAATGTGCAGATCTCAGAAAATTTAAAGATTGTTGACTTATTTTCATTGCAAATGTTTGCGAGCAAGCATTTATTGCAAGCATTTATCGGAACGAAAAAAACAAAATGGCCTAGTGCTGGCAGCCTTTTGCTAGCACCGTAGCAAAAACTTTGTCGCATCTGCCTTACGTTAAAGTCAACCTGCTGTGCAAATTTCGTTTTGACCCAATGACTTCATTGGAAGTTATAGGGATGCAAAGAAATCTAGGGTAACCATTCGCAAAAGTTTTCAAATTTTCTAAATCTTAATATTTGCCAAAAAATACAAAAACGAACATAGCTGGCAACGCTATCATTATTTTGAAATTAAATTTCTACTGAATATTGCCTACAATAAATTTTATTTGCCATTTGAGTTTCGTTATGATTCAGTGACTGTACTGGAAGCTATATGGTAACAGGATGCGTATGTACGGATTGGCCACATTTCATTTGAAGCGCTGAAACGTGGAATCGGCCACTTTACTTCTACGTTCGACCGAAGAATTAAATGTCTAGAATTCATGCATGTCTACAACAAAGGAGAAGTTCCGAACAAGACAACGACAGGCTTTTTTTGCGGATAGATTATGTTCCCTGATAGTTGGAAGGGTTCCTGAACACAAACAGCTGTGTTTTGCTGCTATTAAGTTTGATGCCCATTCATCAAAATAAAATCTAAGGTTGAACAAGTAATCTTCAAGGTTCCTTCTAACTTTGAACAGGTGTTTGTTCGACGCAAATAAGAGCGTCTTACCTGCATATTGTAGAGCTTTGAATTAGGAATAGCCCACTGGAAAAAGGAGTGCAGCAGTGAAAATTGTGTATAAAACTGGTACCTTGACAGAACGTTTTGAAACTCTTGATGCCACAGGCTTCCGAAGTAAATTCGCTTACATAAAATTGTCTGTTGTTAAGGAAGCTTGCGGTGAGCCATATTACAACTTCCTGAAATTCCAACTTAATCAGCTTTAATAGAAAACTTTCGTGCCACACGGTATCGAAATCCTTCTCAATTGAATTCCACGATTTCTTTAGCTCACATTTTCTTCTTCTCCGTGCATTTCTATTTCTTGAATATTTTCAGGCTGCGTTAAGATACGCAGACCATGAACTATTTCAAGCATGTTTGACAGTCAATCAGGCAATCAGGTAGCCAGATTTTAGTACAAGATGTGCCAAAGATAAACGAAATCTACTTCAAAGTTATTGGCAATAAAACGTTGTCTGGATATGCGAATTTAGGCTCAGTTTTATTCAGAATGCTACTGCATTTGTATGTCTAAGAGAATTCATTTGCATTGATTTCCTTATTAACGTAGTTTCTTCTGCGAATATTGATGAAATAGAAAGAAATAACAGAACTAACACTGTCTGTTAATACAATCTCCAAAGAAGACGATTTTGTTTTACCCGTATACAACAACAAATGGATGCTGTAAAGGAACGATCAAATGGATGCTACTAAAGGCAGAGGCAATTAATATTTATAATTTTTGAATATTTATAATTTTTTAATAATTCAGAGTTAACACAATTTGAACTTTAGTTTTTGCGACACATTAGGTGTGTTTTTTTGCTCCGATACAGAGCAGAATAGAAGTATGCCGCAAAAACAACGATCTAGTATAAAACAGCAGGGCTTTCGCTAAGACTGACATAGGTTGCGGTATTCGCTGTTATGGCAGAAAACAGCTGAAAAAAGGGAGAAAATAACGAGTATACACTACCACCATCGATAAAAAATAGAAAAAAAACCAACAGAAAATTAATTCTTTTAACTTTCTACACATTATAAGGGCTTTTTCTAATTTCTTAACTACCAAAACATTGAACATAACCATGAAAAACCGAAAGCCACCTCACAGAAAAAAATACAATTTCTCATGAGCTTTTCTTTTTTCTATCAGCACATTCTACACTTCAACACGTGAACAAAAAATGAGGCATAGAATTTCTGTACTAGTGAATTCACTGGTGCAGGAGTGTTGTTGTTTCCAATGCGTATATCCTATTCTCTACTGGATAGAGGAGCAAAAAAACACGCCTATTATTGCATCAGATAGGAAAATGGAAAAACCATGTCAAAAAAGATAAATGAATATTAACAATAATGAAAAATTCACCTTGTTTTACTACAAATGTTTCCACTTTGCTCAATACTCACTACGTCTATTATTTCTTTTCATAAATTTCCTATCCTGGAAAAATTCGAATACCGCAAATAATCAGCAGCAATTGAATTTTACTATCACACTCGTAGCAGAAAATATGTAGCACTTTAACTCATATTTCATATTTTCATTACTTTCTTGCTCCTGATAAATTACATACTTTTACAGGTAATAGGTCATGAAAGGTTCTAAATGATTAAACTTTTTACTTCTTCGCTTCTAGTCCTTTACTTTTGCACGCTTATTCTTCCGAAAAATATCCATTCAAGAATTCTTAGGTTCCAATCTTCTAAATCAATCAAAGTCCTACTGATGTTTTCGAGCATTTTTGGCAGAACTTGCTACGCTCACTCTCAAAAGACGCATGACGCGAGGTGTGGAGTCGGGCAGCTATTATCTTCGAAATAATTGACAATTATATTTAAAAACTCGAAGCTCATATGCATAATATGTAGAGCTGGAACTCAATGCATGCAAATTACGTCAAATTATAAATCTAATTTATCTTCTCTATTAATTTTTGTTTATACTGTAGTTACTGTTGAATGGACACGTTCCAGTTACTCCTAGATGGCAGCAGCATTGTATATGTTTAGCATCTGAGCTTCAAGCAATGACCACTAGGTGACGCATTGCACTCTGCATTCGAAATTCGAATGTCCACCACTACGTTTTACTTAGACATAAGGATCTTACTTTCTTCAGCGTTCGTACGTGCTAAGAATCAGACGTACGCGCGCACTATCAACTTGTAGATTTTCACTTATAATAAAACTATATTAATATTTTTGAGGTCGTTTTTATATTTTTGTGCAGTAGTAATACCACCTACATATGTTTTTTTCAAATGAAATCTGCCTACTTTGTTTTCTTTACCCATGCATGTACATTATGTATCTATACGGCATTATATCCATTTTAGCATTCATTACCATTAACATCGTGAAATTATTCAAATCGGTTTTGATCCGGTCAATCACTAAATTAATTCCACGCAACAGCTACTGTTTGTGATGGCATTGCGAATTAATTATACGATGCGACCACCTTCTTGAAATAAATCTGTCCACTTTTCAGCGACCCACTTTAGTTGCGTAGAGCTAGCAAAGTGCCTTCGCAGAATCCGTCAGGATCGCATTAAGAGGTGCTCCGCTAAAGTGAATTAGGGGCCTTATGACAATTTAATTGAGATTCCCTGCCCTCCTCCGACTCATGAATTGCTACAAAACAAGCCAACACAATGGTAGTATCGTAAAACGGTGGCTAATATGTATAACAGACAATGTTGCACTAACTCAGAATGTGTAGCCACATGCTTAAAGACCCAATGAAGAATGCAGATGAATAAGTGACTAATGTGCTAACTTTTCTCTTTTTATTTCGTTATGTAGACCAAATGTATTCTACCTTCATTAGTTGCAACCAGGCCTGGCGACTAAAGTACATTTTCTTAGAACTAAATGCTAGACAATGTGTCCAGTTAATCAGTTAGCTTCTTGCAGCATTCATTCAGTTAAAAATAAAATAACTGATTTGTTTTACGTTCACAAACGTGCTGGCTTTCTGCGCACGTTAGAGTTCGGGATCAGGATAATCAAAAAGAACATTTTGCAGATGTTTTCTTTGATTATTTTTTATCAGTTGCATTATTATACATTTTTTTATTTATATGGTACTATGCGTTTTTTTTTATTTTTACGGAAGTCATCTTACCTAGGGCTCTATATAACTGAATTTAACGTCATCCAAAGTTACTCTCATTGATCGAAACCTATTATTTTCTTCAATTAGCTTTTGTTTACCATTCATTCTATCTGATTCGGTTCAAACGAAATGATTTCATACAAAACTGAGTTCACTGACAAAAACAGCACAAAGAATTTCCCCATCAATTGAAAACGACAGAAAAACACATGAAAACAAAAAACCAAAAATCTAAATACAGGCCACAGGATAATATCGGGATCCATCCTCTACGAGTAATTAAGCCTGTATAAGCATATACTAATTCGCCTACTGGTCATTGGTACGTTAATTAAAATGGCCCCCAATGTAGCGATAAATGTGTAGAAAGGTATTGTATCTATAGGATAATTGTTATCTATTGTCCTGCATCTCTGCATTTTCACTGTCACTGCTCTCCATGGTTTTATTCATCTAATTTCCAATCTTCTCTCATGCATTGTTATCCTGATGGTTGCAATCAGCCACACCATGTTTACGAACCCTAACTCACCTGCCCTCTCTCCCACCTCCACTATACTCTCAACACAATTCTACAATATTGCCTGAGCCTAGGCAATCTGAGAGAGATTTTTCTGTCTTTTAAATTAAAATGCCATGACCAAAATGAAATTTTTATTTGGCCGCTTTGCATGTGATGTGCTCATTGCTGAAACGAGACCAAAGAAAATCGAACTAGAAAAATTTTCGAAACTTCAGTTATTGTTCGATTTGTTTTTTGTGTTTTTTTTTTTGAAAACCAATTTAACACACATAGTTTAGGGTAGCAAAAGAGGAAAAGGGATAAATTAATGTACATATAAAAGAAGGTTTGAGTTTTTGCTTTAGAATGATCCGTGTATTTGTGATCTAGTAAGATAAGTAAAAGTAAAAGGATAACGCGACAAACTTTTGTCACTTCTAGTACACAAATTGACAATCAATGTGAATTAACCTCCGAGCGTGGAGAATTTCGTAAATTTCATTCCCTTCGTACACTAGCAAATCATATAATAGTTACATTTTCTTCTAATATTTAATACGAGCGTGGAGCAATTATTTCCACAGCTTGCTTCACCCCTGATTTAAATCAGGTGCCTATCCAGAACTAGGTGAAAGCAAAGCTCGATGTCCGAGCTCTCGTTCAAACCTGGAGTCGAAGCGGGGACCCCACACATAAGAAGAAAATTGTGTACCCACTAGTCTACTCGAGCTTTTAGTCCAGGGAAATTTGAAATGGTACTTCGGAAAAATTAGGGGAATGCTGGATTTCGGTGTGAACCTTAATACTGGCGTGGGGAACAAAATGTCAAAAGTCCTCATCGATGCAAGGGCTGCGTTACATTTCAAAGGTCACCAAAAATGATTTTTTGTAAATATCTCAGTATTTATCGCCTCTACTGAAAAACACTTTTTGACAAATTTGTAGCTTAGAAAATTTCCTACAACAAAGGGTTGGATAACTTTTTCTTATAATGATAACGGTTTTAACGGTAAGACGTAGTTTTTCTGAAGTTTCGATTTTTTTGTCGAATTTCCCTGGACTATTTCTAGTGAGATAAGAATTCTGGCTACCTACAGGGTTCATGTACATAAATGTGATCGAATTACTGAGAAATCTGTTTGCAAATGTATTTCTCTATATTTCTTACTATATTATAAAGCCTGGAGGACAAAGGATTGTAATTCAATGCTCTGTTTGAAATAAATCGTAGTATTCAACTTACAGCACATCTTTACTTTAACTTCTGCACATCTTGACTCAAACAGCTCCGCGACAGCAGCAAACACTTTAAAGCCTTGGCCACATAGAAAGCGGTCTGTCGCCGCGGGAAGCGATATCTGACCGATGCGGTCAGGCGGTCTGGTTGTATGATACAATGTTGCACCAGCTCTGTCAGACACAACGCGGTCTACCGAATTCGGTCAATCTTTGTCGCGACGACAAGCGATCCGGTTGTACAAATTTACAGATTTTTCTAGTGACCGCCTAAAAATGCGTGAGCAAACTGAACTATTCATCGAAGGTATACGTGAATACACATATTTATCTGACAGTTCCCATGAACATTATAAAATTGTTTTTAAGAAAGCAAGAAGCATGGAATCAGGTAGCCAAAGAAGTTAATATGAGGGGGAAGTAACATAATGACACATGTTTTCTAACATATTTTTAAATGCATATAATAAATTCATTTTTATTTTTCATATTTCATTTCATTTCGCTCACAAAGTATCGCGTTCTATGTGGCGCCAACATATCGCAGATCGCCGCGACGAACGCTGGATCGCTTCCCGCCGCGACAGACCGCTTTCTATGTGGCCAAGGCTTAATTGTGGCCGAACAAAATGCTTGAGTAATAGAACGAAACAAAGAAGTAGACGTAACAGATTATAAGTAATATCAACTTTTATAGTTCGACCTAAACCATAACAGGCCGCCTCCATTAGCAATTCCTAATGGAGGCGGCCTATGGTATGCCATATTTGGTGGCATGCCGTAAAGGGTACACGCTGAGAAATGACCTAATTCAATATATTAACATCTTAATATTGTTATAGTAACAGCATTGTAACTAATACATAATTTTAACAGCTCAATATTTTATGTTAGGAAGTTACAATATTATATTTGCAGTTTAACTTTATATATTAAGGCTGTTAGCTTTTTATGTTCAAAACATCTGTAAAGATATTACCGACAAGAGGTTTTAACATCTTAACATTAGTACATTACTATGCCAATATAAATGTATTAACCAAGGATGGTGAAATTGATGGTGAGGCAACGAAGCACAATGCTAGTATTGTATGCTAGGAGGTTAATATTTAATACAGCAATATCACAATGGAATAACCGGTTCTTGTCCGATCAGCGAAGTTAAGCAGTGTTGGGCGCGGTAATTACTTAGATGGGAGACCGCTTGGGAGCACCGCGTGTCGTTAATACTAATTATTGGTATACCAATATAGCGTTGTAAGACGCTATTATATAATTTATTGCCATGTTAATATTTAATATTAGCCTATCATTATAATATTGTAAGACGTTAATATAACTTATTGTCATGTTAATATTTGATATTGGCCTACCAATATAGTAGTGTAAGACGTTAATATAACTTATTGCCATGTTAATATATATTATTGGTCTACCAATATAATATTGTAACAGACAAATTCACCACACGCATACTAACTATTGGTATAAATATATATAAAATTTTAAGAATGCTATGTGCTGGCAATATAATGTTATTGCTAGGTCAATATAATAATGTTAAGAAATGTTTTTAATATGAATATATTAGCTGCAAAATATATTAAATATACGTGTAGAACAATGATTTTTTCTCTCGTTGAGCAATCAAAATAGTCTATAGAATATGAAATTGTGGGAAACTTCCTGCTGCTGATTGGCGGGTGTTTGAAATGAGTTCTATCGCATTCCCTTCATACCCTAGCAAATCATATAATAGTTACATTTTCTTCTGAAATTTCACCCGCTTATCCAAATAGTAATTTATCCTACACGTGAAGTTTACATCAGCAGCGAAATTTCTTCACTTTGCACTTAAAATAACTCCTTAGGAGCTTTAAATGATCAAATACAGCACAAGTCCTTTCCGCTCAGAGGTATTTTCGAAATTATATTGCATGCCATGAAACTGCCCACAGATCAGATGGCATACCATAAATTGACAGTTGTTGCCATCGGACATGGCAGGGTAAATTGCCAATCGAGTCCCGGTGTAAATGGCAAGAGTGAAATTAACTTCAAGTCTTATGATCAATCAGCAGCTTTCGATTTGCTTTCGATTAAGTTTACGTTTCGTAATCGCAAGAAATATTTTCAATTAGCCGTGAACATATATTTTACAATGCGTGAGTTTAGAGAACCAATGGTTTCAATTCAGAGACGGGTAAATTTATGTGCAAACAGTAAAGACGAGATAAGTGTGCGTCAATATGATGTAATTTTGAGGTGACGGAATCATAACAATTAACACCTCAATAAAGTCACCATATTGTATTATATAGTACTGACAGAATTGCAAGCACGGCTTTCAATAAGAGTATACTAAGCACATTTTGTTCCATAGGTAAAGTAAGACGAACATAATTAAAACTATATATACACTGAAAGAAAAATCTTAGTAAAATCAACAATTTTCCTTAGTTGTTTTTGCGTCAACTACGGGCTATAGTTAAAACAACCATAAAAAAATAGTTGATTACTTTTATGCACCATGACGCGTGGTTGATAAACAACGTCCGTGGTGCAAAAAAAGTAAGCAACCGCAAACAATGGTATTCCAACCATATACATAGTACGAAATATAGGCAGGGGCGGCGTCAATGCCGCAGTTGAATTTGGTGAAAGACAATGCAGCGACAATGTCGCTGTCAATGCAACCAAGGCACCAACCAAATTCATTTTTTTTTCTTTTGTATTGCTAAATCCTGTTGTACGAGGATTAGGTTGGCTTATCACAATACACATCAGCCATTGCTTGTCTATTCCAACAGACCATTCAACCTAATTCAAACAGATGTAATTCAACCTAGTGGTGATGCCAATATATGGTAGGTATCACCGCTAGCTGTGCGGCAAAATTAGAAATTTGGCAAATTCTGCCGCTGCCGCAAATTCGGCCGCAGCCATTGTGCGCGTTACCATACAAAACAGTGCATTCTAATTTTTTGACTGCGCTTTGCCGCAGCCCACTGCTTTGCCACAGCGGAAAACGCTGTATTGTGAACAAAATTGCGTCGTACAACGTAATATAAAGGCTTCACAGCATAACATGAATATGAATTATATCGACAGCAAACCGAACACAATTTTGCCATGTATCTTATGTAACTTCTATGATAGAATAGGAGCATGAGTATGAGGAGTATGAAAAATCAACAGTTTTCCTTAGTTGTTTTTGCATCAACTAGGGCTATAGTTAAAACAACTATAAGAAAATTGTTGATTACTTTTATGCACCATGACGCGTGGCTGATAAACAAAAAAAAATTTCATTCGGAGCATGAAAAGCGTCCAAATGTTGAAACCATTCTACTTTGCGTAGAATAATTCCAAAGACGTTGCTCACTGAATTACGTTTGTTGAAATCAACTATTGCAAAGTAGTTCAAGTACCATAAAAACTGTTGATAATTCGAAATGTTGAAGTTTGAACTATTTTTCGTGGTTATGAAACAATTAAAACAGTTGATTTCATGAACCTTGCGATATTTTTTGTATAACCAGAGCCAACTACTTTTATATCGTTAAATTAACTATACTAACATAGTAAAAATAATTATTTTCCGTAGTTCGTTTAACGATTTTGAATGAATCGTTGCAATACTATTAAAAATAGTTGAACCAACCAAGAGTTTTTCTTTCAGTGTAACTCCGTCATCATTTTCTTGACAATAGGTGCGTTTTTTGCACTTTTGGGCATGTTTAGTTAAGGTAAGTTAAGTTTTTTATCACAGAGCTTTAGGTAAGTATATACATTGAATACAACAGCAATCGCTGCCGCTGCAACTTCACTGTGGCAGCGATTGTTGCTGTGTTCAATGTTCCTAGTTAAAGCTATGGCATAAAGCGCTTAACTTACCTTAACTAACCCTGCTCAAGAGTGCGAAAAATGCACCTAATGTGTTATTACCTAATTAAGTTTATTGAAATTAACTCTAACCCATAATTTTCTGGCACCAAACTAAAACTTTCAATTTAATACAGGAACAGATAATTGGCTATTACAAAAATTTCGGCCAACAACTTTGATTTCAACACTCTCTCCACGCTTAGCTTAAGAAGAAAAGCTATTAAGAAAAGCATAGCCGAGAAAATTTTACGTTTTTAAAATTCACATCGACACTAACATGACATTGGTCCCGAACATCTGTGTCCTGTGATCATCTGTATAAAATTACGAAATTTCTGAGTACGAAAGTTTTATCCTCGGGAAATGTTCGCACGGATAAACTTTTCTATGGAGTTTTGAAATTTTTCTTGTTCTTCTTCTGCCTATGGTCGCCATAGATGTAGACGTTGATTTTTTCATTGTGATTGTTATCCTTGTTCTACTAAACGTGCACCGGCTGGTTTCGCTAGGTCAAGTGGTGATGTTTTTTAGTAAACTTTGTATTGTGGTCATTCTAGATTTTAGGAAATATATTAGAAAATAATTTTATATTTCAAAATTCAAACCAATAATTTGCATAATATCAAGGCCATTTTGGTGTGGAAAAAATCATGATATCCTCTGAATTTTCTTTAAGTGGGATTTGGTTCTAAGGCGAAACGTTTCATTTAGCAAAACTAAGAATTTTCAAGTGATTATGAGTTCCTACTGAGAAATGCATTCTTTCTAACCTTCCAGAGCTAATACACTGAAAGAAAAACTCTTGGTTGGTTCAATTATTTTTAATAGTATTGCAACGATTCATTGAAAATCGTTAAACGAACTACGGAAAATAGTTATTTTTACTATGTTAATATTGTTAATTTAACGATATAAAAGTAGTTGGCTCTGGTTGTACAAAAAATATCGCAACGTTCATGAAATCAACTGTTTTAATTGTTTCATAACCACGAAAAATAGTTGATCAATAGAAAAATATTCATCAATTCACTCAAAACTTCAACGTTTCGAATTATCAACAGTTTTTATTGTACTTAAACTACTTCGCAATAGTTGATTTCAACAAACGTAATTCAGTGAGCAACGTCTTTGGAATTATTCTACGCAAAGTAGAATGGTTTCAACATTTGGACGTTTTTCATGCTCTGAATGAATTTTTTTTTGTTTCTCAACCACGCGTCATGGTGCATAAAAGTAATCAACAACTTTCTTATGGTTGTTTTAACTATAGCCCTAGTTGATGCAAAAACAACTAAGGAAAACTGTTTATTTTTCACACTCCTCATACTCATACTCCTATTTTATCATAGAAGTTTCATATGCTACATGGCAAAATTGTGTTCGGTTTGCTGTTCGATATGATTCATATTCATGTTATGCTGTGAATCCTTTATATTACGCTGTATGACGCCTTTTGTGCAATTAATGTATGCATGTAAAGGACACGCATTGCGATGCAGTGCAGCGCCGAAGCAGTGAGCGCATACAGTGTATATGCTCTGACCTAGCTTTTTTTCTTACTTAATTATCTGTGCCGCTTTTATATGGCTGTTTTGAAAAACATTAAGAATTATGGGCTGCGAATATTTTTTTTAGTCTTTTGGCAAAACAGTAGGATTTTATTAAACCATTTACGTTTACCGCCCCGGACAAATGCCTGGGTTGTACGTTTCTAGAGCTAACCATGCCAGAAGACACCAAAATGGGCTATAGTTATTTCGTACTATGTACATTGTTGGAATACCATTGTTTGTGGTTGCTTACTTTTTTTACACCACGGACATTGTTTATCAACCACGCGTCATGGTGCATAAAAGTAATCAACTATTTTTTTATGGTTGTTTTAACTATAGCCCGTAGTTGACGCAAAAACAACTAAGGATAATTGTTGATTTTACCAAGATTCTTCTTTCAGTGCAGTATATTATTATTGAAATTATGTTTTCTGTTGTTTTTCTTAAGTTACATTAACATTTTCATCCGAAATGTTTCGATTTTTAAAATATCAAATAATTCTGAAGCTCTTTCATTCCTATCCCTAACAGAAATTGATATTAGAAAAGCAATGCAGTGGAACACTTAGCAATGCGGAGCTTCATATAACTTATTTGTATTGGTATGCAAAATGATTGAGTTCAGTGATTTAATTAAGGGGTTACCCCCACTTGTAACTTTAAAGTTTTTGGTTTTTTTTTGTTGCAATTTTTTTAAGTATAACTATCTTAGAATACGTCCTTCAAATTTCAAGTCGATCTAAACATAATTAACCGAGATATGAGCGTTGAAAGAGAAGAAACTGTTGCTTATACAACCGTTACTTATACTTATAAACGCGTTTTTCTCGATATGACATCTTTGAAGTCGGTGACCAAAATTACTCGAAAACTACTGAGCCGATCTTTTTGAAACTTAGCAGGCTTATTTAATACATAAAAATGTAGTGTTTGATCGTTCGATTTATTTTTTTAATGAAAAATTGCCGTTTTATAGCAAAATGACGACCATTTTTTTAAGTGAAAATCGAAATATTAACTTTGACTGGTCGCCATTTTGCGAAAAATGGATATTGTTTTAAATCCTTCGATCAAACACTAGTTTATACTGTTATTTAAGTAAGTCCATCGCTATTTGTTGTTTCAGATGATCCAGTTCGACACAATTTTGGTCACCGCAAAAGGTGAAAATTAAAATTCCATTGTTTTGACGGCCATTTGTAATTAAATCATGTAATATTTTTCAATAAAAAAATTAGTGAAAGGTGTTCAAAGTATGTTCTTTAAGAAAATATAACAGTCGTTTAAAAACATTTCGTAGTTTTGTCAAAATAAATTCATGAAAATGACCTATTTTATTGCGCTACAAGTGGGGGTAACCCCTTAAGTGATTCAGCTCAGTTGCACTCACTTTTTTGACTGAATTGCTCTTCCAACAGAGTTTTTTTATTACAGCAACTTGCTTTAGTGTTTAAGCACCCTGATTAGATGAAGCTACTTCTTTCAACTAGATTTCAAAGCTGAGCACCACACAAATACGGAACAATTTGAATATAGTCTTGCAATGATTGATGTGAAGCGCATCCACTTTGAACTATATAACTTATTCTATTAATCAAAGCTAATCTACCATAATCTAGTCATAAAATTTCATGTATCATCTTAGTGATTATTAACACGGAAAGGCCATTTTGCCAAATAAATTCAAGTGAAGGTTCTTCAATGAAACTTTATTTATCGTGAGATCCAAAATACAATGTGAAAAGTCCATTATGAAATCGTGTACACAAAAAAAAAGCTACGAAAGCCCAAAAGTCACGAAAACTAATTTCTTTGAGTTTATTTCCGATTGCAACGACTGTCAAATTTATGGTATGCCATCTGTGCGTGGGGAATTTCATTTCGAAAATGCCTCTGAGCGGGAAGGTCGTGCGCTGTATCTGAGCGTCAAATGCTCTTAAGGAGTTATTTGAAATGCAAATTCTATTTTTTCGCAATTTCCCACCATTTCATTGCTCAACGACATCTAAAAATCCCTTTAAATTCAAAATACCTACATCTTCTTATAAGAAGTAAAGCATTCCTATGGTTCAGCGCCATTTTGAAACCAAGAACTGTCAAAATATTGCAATGCAGATTGCCGAGCAAATTGCATACCATATTGCCTACCATTTATGGCAGACCATAAAATATTGCATACCATAGGCTGCCTCCACCGGCAATTTCAAATTTCATGCAATGGGAAATTGCTAGTGGAGGTAGCCTGTTAGGTCACATATTACGTAGGGTTCTCGTATTAGCCCCATATTATAGGTGCCTGAGACAAACCTGCTGCTTACTTCTGCCAAATATACTTTCTTACCACATCCAATCCACTAATCTTCATAGCACAATACATCCAAATTTTTATAACAGTAATCTAAAGAGAGAAGAGAAGAAAGTGGTAAAAATGTTGTTTTTAATTGGAATATATTATTGTTTGAGAAAATTATGTTTAACCAATGCTAAAACCTTAATCTAGTTTTTCATTCCGATCCGCTGGAACCTGGTCCTGGCTCCATATCAGTTTCTATATACGCCATGCTAGTGGTTGCAGTAGTTTTCAAACCGATGGTCAGCCTAACTTGCCCAAACCGGAGGCTGACGTTGTCGTCGCCTTCAGTCATTCTGGTTCGCTGCTATGAGTAGTAGACCGAACTTAACACTCTACTTTTTGAGTAACGTTTCTCACGATTTGGCATTAAAGCCCGTATTTTAGCATGGCCAGGATCTTGTCCGGGTTTTCTGAGTTAGGGAAACAGCCAATGACGATCTTGTGATTTGGAATTAGGTATTCACAATTTGGGCTCCCACTCTTATCTATTTAGCCGTTGACTTGTCCTTTTGCTAAGATGGCATCAAAAGAAAGTACAGTGGTTATTGGACTAAGTGCTAAACTTTAGATTTCATTTTAACCAGTTCGATTTGCTATGAGGCAAAAAAGGATTAGATTGCCGAGCTTTGGACAAAATTTCTTTTTATTCTCTTCTACTCGTCTTCTCTTATGTGCCATTTATTATACCTTGTCCTCTTTTAACTTGATTCCAGTAGCATTTCTTAGCAGTCCATTACTTTCAATCGATATTTTGATTCTATCAGCTATTTTGAATTAGTTGGGAAACAACTAAAATCATTGTTTGGTGCTGGCTTTGATAGTTCTTCATTCATATTTTTGAAAATGTTTAATGAGACTCTAAATTACAATAATTTTCTTCTCTTATTATTCTATGACTAAATTTTTATATTTTTGATCATTCCTTTTGCGATCGATGCAAGTTGTTCTTATCCACTCCTTTTAAACCCAAAACTGATGTTCCAAGGAGATCTGTGCTGAGTTTTTCCAATGCATATTTTAAATATAAGTTTGAAAACTGCAAGCTCTTTCAATTTAGTATGAATATACTCGTACTTGATGAATGACGAATTTTGGAAATGTTGGCCAAAAATCAACAAATTTGACTTTAAGCTATATAATATATAATCACATGTGAATAAATAATATATGTATAATTAATAACACAGTGAAGCTAGTTCACTGATTTTTAGTTATATAATAAATAAACACATTCTACAAACCCCTATGTATATCAAGGAACTTAAAGTTAAACTTGACAGAAAACTAAGATTAAATCCGCATATGTTTTCAATTGCCAATCGTGCTCCTAAAGTAGCCGCCTTTGTTTTTGGATTCTCTAGCCCACCTACTAGGTACCTACCATGCCAAATTTAATAAATGCAAAGAATTTATAATTTTCTGGTACTACACCAGGAAGACGCCACACGCAACCTTAAACCCTGAGACAAACCTCCACAAAAATATAGTACTTTATCGATTTATGTTAATAAATGCTAATTTTCACGAGGGAAAATTCTAGCCTGCAAGCATAAAGACGTTCGAAATTTGCTGTGACCGAAAATTATGTTCGAAAACGATCACACAGGCAGTTTTTAGATAAAATATAAGCGAACAACAAACTCAAACGAGAGTGTCTATTGAAAGCAGCCAGAATTCTACAAATACTAGAAATTAATCAGGAAATTCAATGAATCTGAGCAAAGCTTAAGCAATTTTTTTTTTGACATTCAGTCAATGAAATCAAAACTAAAATTCGCCTAGTAGCCTATTCACATCGCCCCGAAATCACATGTTTTTGGGATGACTTCTGCCTTTGACTTAAATCTGGTATAGAATTACATGATTTTTCATGCAAATCAAAATCAGGTATGTAAGATGCTTTTGGCTAAGCCATGTACAAAAGTAAGTGAGCAATACGTTTTTGCCTGTGCGAATATAGTGCTAAATAAAATTTTGAAAATTCGGAAATGCATTGGAAATAATTTGACTTGGAAATAATTTGTGCTGAACATAATTTTAAAAAAAACTCTAGCGCACCTGAACCGCTAGAAACACTAATGTTCGAAGAACAGTGGAAGAATCGTGCAGGTTTTGAGTGCATATTCCACCACATGTGCTGCTTATTACGGCCAAACTGTTTCAAATGCCACGTTTTACTTTGGTCTCTAGAATGCATTATAACTCATATGGAAGAAGGCTTCAGATATTACCACTGGCATGGGTTTCAAAGTTTATGAAAGAAAAACACTTGTTAATTATATTCGTTATCAGTTGCTTATTTCACCAAACTTTGAAAGCAGCATCTCATATAACATCAATGAAGAAAATGCTCAGTGTCTGCAGCACTGTAACTGAAGTTGGTGTTCGGGGCTGCGATCCGAAAAATTTGCAGAATTCGGTTATTTATCGGTTATTTATTTTCATTGTAAATGTTTCCGGTATGAATACTAACTGTCAGCATTTATTGATACAAAAGTAGCACAACCGACTCGTGCTGGCAACCTTTCGCCAGTATCAAAGCCAAGAATATATCAAATCTGCTTCACGTTGTTTAATTACATTCGAAGTTATAGGAGTATAAAGAAATTTAGGGTTACCTGCAGCGAGTTTTTTCAAATGATCGAAAGCTTAATATTTGCTGTTTATTGTCACTACAATATCATTACAATTTGAAAATTCTACGATAAAACCGCTTAATAAAGATATTACAATAAAACACAAAACCAACAATAGCTGGCAACCCTATAGTGGCTTTTCAACCAAAATTTGGTCTGAATAATGTTTATGACAGGTTTCATTAATTGTATGAAATTCGTATTGATTTCATGACTGCACTGGAAGTTATAGTGCAAAAAGTTTTATTTTCTTGAGCGAATTTTCAAAATCAAAGACACAAAAATTACCATAGCTGGCAGCACCAATAAAATTTTTCAACCAAATTTCCATCAAACAGAGATTAGAGTTAGGTTTAGCTACTGTGTCAATTTCATGAAAATCTGGTAACTTATTCACATTTCATAGGGCAAAAAGCAGTTTTTTTTCTTTGTAATTTTTCAAGATGGCACCACTGGCACAGAGCTGCCCACAATTCAAAATCGCTTCTATCAAATCTGGTCTTACTTAAGTCCAAGGCATTCTGTAAATTTTAGCTGTATCTGATTATTGATTCGTGAGTTTCCGTGAACAGAAGTTTTTGATGCTAAAAATATAGGTTAACTTGGAGAGGGTTACCGTTCTTGTCCGACATGAAATTTATTTAGTTTTATTTTGAACGTGTAGATAAAACATAAGATTTATATACAGATTGGTTTTATTGTAAGAAACGGACATTTTTTTGAATATTCGATGGTTTGAATGTTTTCACTTCCAAATTTTCTTTTTCAAAATGAAGACACCAAAATTATCATAGCTGGCAGCTCCAACCGAATTTTTCAACCAAATTTCTACCAAACGTGGCTTAAAGTAAGGTCCAGCAATTGTGTGAGTTTCGTCAAAATCGAACGATTCAATCAGAATTTATAGGGCTAAAAACAGTTATCTTTTTTAGTGGTTTTTCAAGATGGCAACACTGGCACAAAATCACCCGCATTTCAAAATCACTTCTATCAGACCTGGTCCTATTTAAGGCCAATACATTCTGTGAATTTCAAATAATTCTGCTCATCGGATCGTGAGTTTCCGTGAACAGAAGTTTTTGATGCTAAAAATATAGGTAAATTGGGCAAGGGTTACCAGGCGTGCCCGTTATACCATATCTTTTTTTTTTTTTTTGGTTATGTAAAAAAAGCACAAGATTTGCATATGAATGGCTGTTTTTTGAAGAAACGGCATTTTTTCAAGAGAGACGATGATTTGAAGGTTTTCACTTTCAGTGCCTGCCTTTGCTACAGGGTTGCCAGCACGCTCATTAAAAGCTACACAAATCTACAACTAAATAATATCAATATGTCCTAAAAATTTCATAATGATTGAATAGCTCTGTCAAAAGTTATCGAAATTTAAAAATTTTCAAATTTTCCCGTTCGCTTTTTAGGCACCCAGCGCACACATAGGGTTAAAAACTTCCAAAGCATTATCCGATTCATATGTAAAACACGTTAGAAATTGATTTCGTTAACTTTGTTTTTGCGAAAATCATTTGTGCACGAAATAATAGGTATATTAGAAATATCACTTAAATGGCCGCCGGCGCCAAAAGGTTAACAATAACTGACATTTAAAGAGACCTGGACCTATTCTGCATATACATCAATGTATCCTGAAAGTTTCAGCTCAATCGGATGGCGCGTTCCCGAGATTATCTCACTGAAATTTTTTGTACATATATATATATATATATATATATATATATATATATATATATATATATATAGAAATATGAATTTTTGGCCGAATCGATTTTAATACTAATGTTCTTCGAACATTAGTAAAAAATTATTCGCTTAAGAATATATAATTCAAATATGTCTTCATCCACTTTTGCCTTGAGTTTCAGACATGTTCATTGTAAAAGTTACCGAAACAAACCAAAGATGATAAGGGCTAGCAATTGAATCTTTTATGACTAGAGCAATCAATAGCTCTTATAAGAACACATCGAGAGTTTTGTTATTATCTTCACTATTTGTTCAAAAAATTGTTTTTTAAGCGATAACTGCCCACGTCAAATTTTCATGATAAGTCCAGTGAGGTTTTGAACTATTCAAACTTATTACAACTGAGTATATTAATTTTTTAGACCATTTTCAAGCTGTTTTGCTGCTTTGATTACTTTTTGTTTGAAAGTAGTTGCTGGAAATGCACCAGAAACAGAGCAAAAATTTAATAATTTAATTTAGTTGAATCGAAAATTTACAATATTTGTATAGTTATTACAAAAAACTGAGCTTTTGCAGCTGAATCACTTTCAAATCAATTAATTTATTCAATCAAACTATTATATCCATGGAGTAAAAATAGTTTCCTTTACGACTGAACAGTAAAAAGAATCCGTTTGGCCAAAGAAACTCTTGGCTTCAACCCCAGCTTCACTTATGCAAACAATGCCACCAACAGTTTGTATCACTAAACGTCTTCTGCATAAATCTCCTCCACTAATAGTATCCAACCTACACAACCTGCTACACGCGTCTCCATCGGCAACATATTATTCTCCCGTTTCCATGCTAATATTTCTTACTTCTGTTATTTCTGTACTTCACCCAAAAATAATACCACATATGATTTATAAATGTTCACATCGGATATTACCATGGTATTATCCTTGTTTCATTTTCCAGACCTAGACCTCTGCCATCTCCGGTTCGCTTCCATACTGTCTTTCTAAAACGATTAAATCTAGAACGAATTGACAGAAGCAAAAAGGAAAATCTCTTTTATCTTCCTTCATATATCAAGTTCATCCAGATTCATATCCTTTTGCTTGTCCTCAGGACCATAGCCAGAGTTATATGGTCCAACGATAGGAAGAAGGAAGCAAATCGGGACTACAAACATCCACTCTCAGTTAGAGAAGGGCAGACAAAGTTATTCATTATGAATATTTGCATGCCTGATCCTACTATGGGTTTAAATGATGATGACCTAAGATTTTGCAGATAAAGCATATAAAAATACGCAACATATTCGGGAAATCATTTTTCATTCTTCTGAACCTTGAACTTCAGATATAATAAAATACATTCTATGTCAGCACCAAATTAGCCTAAAATATTTCTTGGGATCAGACTAATTTATAAAGGAATTGAATCAGTAAAACAATCACTTGACCTTTCAAATCCACTTCAAAGAGAACTCGTTTAGCTTAAAAGAGGGCAATGTAAGCAAATAAGCAAAATTCACTAATCCTACTTGAACGACGCGTGGCAACACGAAACAATATAAAAAAAAACTTTTCCATTAAGCTCAATGTCACTTAGAAAAAGTACCAACAATTACTCACAGGATTCCATCTTAGATTTCTGGCCCGAAGAAAAAGATTTAGAAACTTTTCATAAGAGCTGTGAATAAAAGCTTGACTGTAATAGACTTTTTTGTGCTATCCATAAAGTTTCAGAAGCGAAGTTCGGAAAAAAATATTTGGTCGTACCTAGAGTATAAAGGGTGGTAGAGAAGACGAAGGGTTGGAACATGGAGGTCAGAATTAGGTCATGAACTTATTTCGTGACAACCATTGCCATTGAAGTTCTTTGTCTAAGTATCATGGAGATACTTTGTTGCATTTGAATTTAAAAAGTAGATTGTTTAACCGAAGATGCATTTGTAACCGCAAGTAATATGAGGATCTTATCTCAAGATAAGGACTTGTCAAGATAGCAGCCCCTAACTGAACCGCAATTTGCTCATGAACATCATTTTACTGCATTTTCGCGTGAGTTTTCATCATGAATTGCTAGCCAAGATGACATTTTACATTCAAAACAATTGCATTTTCATATCTTACTATGATTATTCTATTCGTCGTGTGGACTCTCAGAGCTGAATAACATGTTTACACAATTTGTTCTCCCCAGGCAAGCGACAACGAATCAGAACGAAACGTATTGCTACTTAAATTGCACAAGCATAGAACGTCACCATACATAGGATATCAGACAACGGGCATTTTACCGGATCCTTCGGCTGACGCAAGGACTCTCTATGGTAGACTCAGTCTACCCCAAAATAGTGTAGCAAAAGCATAGGGCATGTAATTAAAGGTTGAAGTGCAACTAGCAACTACTACCAAACTATTTCTCAAACATCAAATCTCATCCTAGAGTACAGCATTAAAACCCAGAACGAAGTGTACTCTATGTTTCATTGCAAAATAGACCAACGAAAAAGGTCTGTAAGGTCAATGCAGAGACGGGAAGGAGCTAGCAGGATTCAAAATGAATTTTGCCGACTTCACTGGCAGAACGTTAAGCTAACTGGCATCTGGAACACTTGCTCTCTGGGACAGAGAAAAGTTTGTAATTAAAAGTTTTCTTCCAGAGGACAATGACAACGAGGACAAAGCTTTTTTACGAACAAGAACGTTCCTACTTAGCGAATGGAGAATCTGAATGTTGTTGCTGTCATTCGACGTTGTAATGCTTATTAAGATTCAAAAGAGTAAAGAGATCAAATGAAATGAAAATCATTTTACTTTTGTACTGAGAAATAGAACGATCAGTTTTATGATACGGGATAGTATAAACAATGCGAGTATAATTGTTTGTTCCGCTTGATAGTTATTTTTGATGATGTGAAGCATGTCAAGCTATGGTATATATAAAATTTGTTTTCAAGATAATCCTTATATTAATAATTATGGATAATAAACGAAACTTTGAAATTTAATAGGAAACAATCATTATTCAGTATGGTTTTTTTCCATTTTATTTATGTTAGCTAATTTTACACCAATTTCGTTGGCATTGTTTTTTACGGGATGATAAAAATTGAAAAAATGTTTATTCACATTGCAAATTTTATTTGACAAAGTGGTTTCGAAAGTAAATAAAATGTTCAATGTAAATAAAAAAATTTTCAATTTTAATCATCACGTAAAAACAATTCCAATTTGATTCGGCTTCGGAGGCTTATTCCGCAAAACGATCGAGTTTCCTGTATCAATATTCTCTGCTTTGATAAGCTTAAGAGACGATATACGTTGTCTATGCTGATTTATAGACAAGAAGGGAACCATGATCACAATTAAAAGACCTTTACCAATTTTGTGCTTAAAAAACTGTTGCTTGTTAATTCTTTTGATAAAGCTAGACATATGCATTCCGAAGACATTTTCAAAGCCAGAGCAAAGGCAAAATTTAGACATTTAAGACATTTTCGAAACCCACCACAATCAAACTCACCATCAGAATTATTCCATCTTGAATGTGAACTTTTGTGCGAAAATTCAATCTGTGTGCAAAAAAACTTTCAAGTTATCGTAGGCTAGTTTTGTGTTGTGGAAAATTATTGACCGTATATCATGATTTAATACCAACTCATCGACTTTTGTCTTTCAATTCTCAAAACTTTATCAAGTACACAATAAACTGAAACAAGCTCCATAAATAATAACTGTACCTACCGATTTCTATTCTTTTTCTCTTCTTTTGAACGTTACCGTCATTCAATTTTCTCTTATTGTTGCACTTATTGCACACAATTTGTATAATAAATTACACAAGCAATAGATACATATTTTCTTTCACCATCCAGCGCCCTTCGAACTCATAAACCCTGATACATTGCTGGAGAATCGACAAATGTCTAGATATGCAATTGGAACCTGCTGCTGGCAAGAGGTTTCGGGATAGCGGAAGATCTGCTACACATTGGATGACTATCGTATCTGCAGTAGCGATGCGAAAGAAAGTTGTAAGAACATGGAACCGTCTACAAGTATGGCAACGACGGTTAACACATCGAAAATGGTAGTAATAAAATAGAAACCAAAACTACCTCGAAAAAATGTCATACATATGAAAGGCGAACTTAAAAAGAGAAACATGCAGAACCAAAGCACCGAGTGCTTGCGGGACTGGATTCAAAAAGATACGTCCAACCAAAGCGTACGGTATGTTCAACGTTGCAATACATGCCAAATACGGTGTATCCAAATTCGCCATGTTTGAAAATTTGTCAAGGGTGAATGTGAAATACATTCCGCATTTTTTGGTTTGGTACGTGCATCATCAATGACAACTAGAACGATTTCGCTTCCTTTACTTTCTTGGAGAATCCGACGGAAGGAAATGCATATTTGTTGGGTGACTCTAAGTATGTAGTGTGCAATGATGTCCTTTCCGATCTATGCAATACTAAATTTCGACGAGGATGACAGCTACGGCGTCCACAATTTTTTCCTCGCGTGGAGCTATTGAGTATTTGTGTCGTCAATTCAAACGAAAGGAGTGGGAAAACTCTCAATGGACTGTAACGCAAAACATATGTGCTAGGTTGGGTGCAATGGTCACGCGATCTGTCGACCCGGGCAACAAGTTTACAAAACGCTTTCTGTTGTGAGTATTCTGTATTTTCATGCACTTAATGTTTAAATTCGAAATGTTTCGATTTGAATGTATGTATGTATGTAAAAGCACATATGTATGGTAGATAAGTCCGAATTGAGAATCGATTGGACGGACAACATGGTGATATTTCTAAGATGCAACTCGAAGGAGCTGAATTTTCAATCTAAAATCCGATATTAGTTGAAGAGATTGCACTGACTTGTGGCTTCCAGAAAAAAGGATTATTTTTGTATGCAAAGATATGTTTCATTGATGATGATGTGGTTTATCAGCAAATTTTTGGGTCGATTGTCTGTTGGGTTGAAATGGGGAAAAGTAATAGACCACTGTGATAATCATGGATTTACTTTGAAAGTAAAATCGAATTGATGGTTGTAGCGGAGTTGTATATCGTGCTATCGAAGCGTGTTTTGCATTTTTGCAATGTCATATGAATATGATTGCATTTGTGTACTGGAATGTAAAAGGTTCTACAGAATCTTTCATTATGTAGCCATTGCTTAAGCCAGGTTAGGCTTTCCTACCTGAAACAAGGTCTCGAGTACCCCTTTTGAACCAAATAAGAACTTAAAGGTTTAGTCCAAGTGATCATTCAGGGTTCTTGACCTTTTTGCGATTTTTGCCTCTGCTCCGCCACGGGTATGACGTCTGTTAGCCAGGATTCACTGAAGTAGCACTGTCTGGTTTCTACAGCTCTTGAACGGGCATAGTACACAGGAGAACTTTAATTGTTTAGAAAATAATGTAACTGAACTCACATTTAAATTGAATTTAAAATAATTAACAAATTATTTGAAAAAAAACCAACCACAGAAAGTGAAGCTTAACCCTCCCCAGACACACTACAATTCGAGCACCTCCCTAGACACACCTGGGTCTATGGAGTCCTGCCGTTTTTTTACCACACTTCGAATCGTTTTAAAATCTGAAAAAATTCATGAAGGTAGATCGATATCTATAGAAAAAGAGCGTGCATTAGGTGATGGATATATATGAATTTTTATTATTGTTATTTAATGGAAATCGACACAAAACACGAGAAATACACGTATTCACTTAAAACATCATAGCTTTTTGTTAAATAAGTTTAAGAAAATTCTACTGTACGAAATGTTTCTTGACATATAGTAGATGAAAGAAAAATAAAGGACATAATGAAACTTCGAAAAAAGTATAATTATTATGACAAGAGAAAAAGTACAATTTTTTTAGAGTCGAAAATTCGTTTGAAATTACAATTTTTGGTTTGAAAGTAATGTAACTCAAAGTTTTATACGTTTTTGTGTTATTTATTATTACTTACACTTATTCTTATTAAAATAAATAAAGTAGCTGAACAAAATTACAAAATGCATTCATTGCATACATGAAGCTTGTGTTCTTCGCAAATTTTTATTTCTTCGCTGGTTAAACTAAGTGCTAACGTTTCAATAAATTTATATCTTCCCAATGCAGTGTTCGCTTCATTAAAATTGTACAAAATGTTACAATTAACTACCGCTTGATCTAATATACCGAAGAAAAGCTTCGAAGAAAATGCACACTTTTATGCTTCCGTAGACACACATGGGTCTTTGGTGTCCGCAGCCAACTTTGACAGCTCAGCAATTCACGAAGAACGGAGGACCGAGCGTGACGTTCACTACGCCAGTTCTGGATCCAAGTACAATTTTTTAAGCGGAGGTTAGAACCCGAAATATTGACGTACCTGTGCGCCCTGACGATTTTCAAAAACGGCCGGACACCAAAGACCCAGGTGTGTCTAGCGGGGGTTAATTATATTTCTGGATTGATCATTATATTGTTTTACATTTAAAAACCTTTGCGGACACAAAGCGCCTAAAAGTAGGCAGGAGAATACATAGTTACCGTGAAAATCATCAGATTGCCGCAAAACCAGTTCGCATTACAGACTATATTAAATACACGAGTGTAGTTTGTAATCAATGTCCGTGCAACCCTGTAACTGTGGATTGGATAGTAAATAAACAGAAAACCTTCAAATCAACGATTGTCCTGAAAATTTTTTGTTTCCAGGAAAAAGGATGCAGATTTTTGATGAGCTTCATGCTTTATCTACATAATCAAAATTTTATTTGCAAAATTCTCCTTTGCACAAGAGCGGTAGCCCATCATAAAATTACCTCTATTTTGATCACCCAAAATTTGTGTTTGCGAGAACTAACGAGATGATTATCAGATTCGACTGAACTTCACAGATTATATTTGTAGTTTGTAAGTAGGACCAAGTTTGATCGAAGTGATTTGGAAATGTGGGCAGCGGGTTCGACAGACCGCGCGACCATTCAGCCCAACCTAGCACATATGTTTCACGTCAGAGTCCGTTGAGTGTTTTCCCAACTCGTTTCGTTTGAATTGACAACACAAATACTCATCAGGAAAAAATAACTAAGCTAAAACAACTGTTTTTTGCACTATTTTCGATACAGTCATCAGATTTTAATTAAATATACACAGTAAGTGTAAAGTATAAACCACCAAAACTTAACATAAACCATGTTTGGTAGAATTTTAGTTGAAAAATTAGGTTGGAGGTGCAGGTTACGGCGATTTTTTCGTTCTTTTTTATGTAGGGTTGGTTTCATTATAATAAATGCTTATATATTTATGGTGACTTTTTGATGACACTTAGCACCAAATATGTAGTTCACTTTTGAAAATTTTCGCGGTCAGTTATCCTAAAATACTTTTGGCCCCTATTACTTATTAAAACAAATTCACAGGATGGGCTGCCCTTTACATGAAGCAGATTTGGTAAGCTTTTTGCTGGAGTGCAAGCAAAGTGCTTTCAGCACCAGATATTTTTGTTATTTTCGTACCAACAGATGCCACCATTAAATATTCACATGGTAAACAAATAAAATGAAAATGAGTAACCCAACTAATATTTTCCACGCTTTCTAAGCATTCCGTATGCCACCCCCAGTCATTTATTACCTTATAACTTACAATCAAGTCATCGGATGAAAAAAAAATTCACAAGGTGGGTTGATTTCGACGTGAAGGCGTTGCGATTGACTTTTGATTACAGTGCAGGTAAAGTGTTGCAAGCATTGAGCATTTTTATCATATTTGTCATGAAGTAAACTGCTTACAAGATAGGCATTCGATAATGAATGTAATTATTAAATCTTTTGCTCTCCTAAATTTTGAAATTAATGTGAGTGGTAGCTTTGGCTTCTTGACCCTAAAAATTTCAATGCAGTTCTTGGATCAAATGGTCCCTGACCTTTGAAACTCAATCTTTCTTTAAAAATCAGTATTTCTAGCGATTCCTTTGTTCTAGAGATTTTTTATTCGCTCTTGCTACAGTGCAAAATCAAATGAACCCAACGTGGCGAGCAGTTGAAATTATCTTCAAACTATCCCTGGTTGCCTCTTTGCTTTTTGTGAATTCTTGTGCGATGGAGAAATTGCTTATTATGTGAAATTGGCTTTGCTCCACTGAAGTCAACACAATATCGACCGTAGCGTTTTCCTTTATGTTGTTGAATCATGTTCCCATACTATGGAAATTGAAGGATGTTATGTAAAGTATGAATCCTAGTTGAATAAGTACAAGTATTATAATATTATATTAGTATTTCAATATAGCTAGCTGGCTTTCATGCTTTGAAACCATCGACTAAGATCTGAAGCTCAACAGCAATACCTGTACTTAACGGAACCCTTTAAAAAACTTCATACTTATTCCAAATTTAATGAAATAATGTATACTAGCAACTATAAAACGGTTGAACATGTAAATAGTTTGTTGACTGGAAAAATGTAATTATGCTTCATTTTCACGCCTGAATGAGGCATTCAGCAACATATTTTCTAAAGCATATTAAATTTATTTTGATTTGTCATATTATGCCCCATAAATTATCAAAGCATGTTCGATCATCTTCTAATTTTTAAAAGGTTTGTATATCTTTTGATCTTAAAAGTCCAAAGATAGTTAAAACTATCATGAAACTTTCAAAGAAGCAATAAGTGTGAAGCAATTTGTTGGATTGCACAGCACACATCCAAAAAGACGTTTGACATCATAGCGTCTGCACTAAGTCTGTCCTGGAAAGGGTCTGATTCGAAACTGGCTCTCATTTGATTACATAATACCCTCAGCTTAATATGTTACCAGAAGCACGTAGCAATCGTTTATAGAGGATTGCATGGAGCATACACAGTGCGTGACTTGCACATCTCAACACAACTAACACTCTATAAGTAAATATATTCTCTTAGTACCGAAGAACGCGGAATTAATTAAACGATTATCGAGCGATTCCCACTAGTATCTTTTTATTACAATACACAGCTATCTAAGTACTCAATAAGTACAGATAATTCATTTCTGTAATTCAATTTCATGGAGAAAGGAATGCGAGACACTAAGTATACATGATTTCAATCGGGGATGTGCAGAGAGCAGCATTAAACCTACTAGAGCTATTACTTCGAAATAACTTAGCATTATCACATCTGGAAAGTCTTTAATTGAATTATAGCTTGCGTTGTGCCGCGGCTAATTAGTATTCTAGTCGTAAACGGACCATCATGCCGACGACGGCAGTGTATCTTTAAGTCGTTCAGATTCCCATCATTCCACCTCGAATACAACAATTCATCACATAGATGAAATCTTTCAAATTGATTTACTCGTATTCCGTTCATTTGAAATTTACAATGTGGGAACAGAAAAGCTTGCACATGTTCACTAATTGTAAGTAAAAATGTTTTACTCATTCTAAACAGGAATCACTACTGTTCTGATGTCTACGCAATATCTAGTGAGAACGACCATGCTTGTGTGAATTATGCATAGATTTGTGTTACAGTTTTGCATTTAAAGCATAGTACTGAGTTCGATTTCACGTGAAATTTTCATACAAAATTTCACGTGAAATCTGCTTCGGCGAAAATTTAGCTTGAAAATAAGCAAGTTTGGTACTGTGTTCTTAGCATGAAAAGTTGCTTTGAAGTTGCTTTCGCTTTGAAAACATAGATGGCACTGAAACATGTTGTCAATCATTTCACGCCAATTTAGTTTGGGCAGTTCATTCTTTCGAGAGAAAAAGTGACATTTAGTGTTTCAATTTGAAAATTGAGCAGTGCAAATGACTTTCCAATAAGAAAATCGATCGAAAAGTGAAATTCTTGACATTTTATCCGTCAAGAATGAGCAGTGTCTCTGCTTTTCTCCGTTGTCAAAATTTTCGCTCGAAAGAATGACCAGATAATGGAAACATGTCAAAATTTCACGTGAACTCGAACTCAGTACCAGCCTTAAGCCAAAAGAATTTAACGTGAAAATTGTAGATTGATTGACAGCTGTTGACCAGAGATATGTACTGCAATGCCAGATAGATACAAGCTGTGTTGTTTTTTATTTGCAGCGATAGATATATTTATGTGATTTGATTGCAAACAAGTTCGAATTTAGCATAGTGTTCGATGGTGAAACATACATAATTCGAATGAATTTGTAAATTTATCACGATCGATGAAAATTACTTCGACCACAAAGTTTATAATTGACAGTCTTGTTCGTGTTAGTTCGGCATTCTGGCCGAATAAAATATGCATTTCACTTTATAAATTCAACATCAATGATGACCCGCGGATTCTTTGAAGCCTTTTTTAATTTTGTATTCGTCTCCAAGCCTGCTTTTAAATTTATTCCCGATGTTGGACGCCACGGAAACGGTCGATAAATATTGGTAAGCCTGCTCCAAACTATGCGAGTGCCACCACTTTCGACAAGTTTCATTTCTTTTAGTTTTAATTAGATTAGTTTCTTGCGGCATTTCATGATTGATTATTTTCATACTTCTGATTCAATATGGGTATCTGCTGGGTTCTCCTCACTTCTTTGGCTAGCAAGCAAATGGTTCAGCATCTAGATCATTGAAGTATTTTTTTTTAACATTTTTGTTGCTTGGTTTCCAAAATAGAGATTCTATTTCACTTGGTAAATTTTTGCTGGTACAATGTAGATTCTGGAGATAGCTTAGCTAAACAGATAGCTCAGTACACGGACGCTCTTTTATTCGGTCCAATATTGCAATTTTCATAGCATTCACAAGAATGGACCGTTTTTCTCCTAGCAAAATAAAAATAAAAATCTTGATGAAGTATTAGCAGTGCATTAATTTGCATCTTTGCCCTTTAAGGCCTCCACAGTCAATTTTACAAGGAGTAAAACTTCAATAAGTTTCTGAATCGAATGAAACTCAGTTCCTTTTAATCGCTCTGGATATTGCAGGCCTATTAATGTATACTATTTTTCAAAATGGAAAACCGTTTAAACATTGTCAAGAGATTATTTCATCTTGTTTTACAACCCAGTAAGTGAGATAATTAAATGGCTTGCTCGGATTTGACATAGTTTTGAAGATCGTTATTATTTTTCGTTGGAGCTTTTTTAAAATATAAAACTACCTAACTATGCATGCGCTGATGTCCTTCGTCAGATCTAGCGTGTCTTGCAGGCGACCGGGTTCAACGTAGTAAGCTGATTCAGGAGCGTCCAAATCTTCGTGGTCTTCGTCCAGATTATCAGCTGCTTCATCAACTCTTTGATCTAGAATGGACCTGCTATTATAGAGAACATCGCAAACTGCCAAAAGGATGCTATGCGCGAAACAAATATGTTGCTCTGTATTAACTATTCTGCCTACTTTTCGCATTTCATTTGACCCATCAGTTATCATGGTAACAATGTCTTTTCCTAGAGAAACATCAAACTCAGCGAAACGCTCTTTTAATATATCTAGGTAGTTTGCAACTGTCATTGATATCCTTACTCGCACCAAGCTCCAGTAAGAATTCACTAAGTAGATGTTAATATTTGTGTAGCGCCTATTTGTTGTCGAGGTCCACACATCAAACGTCAAACTGAACCGTTCACCTGAGATACTAGCCTGTTTTAACTCATTTTTTATTATTTTTTTTATCCTGCTTGCAAAGCCCACAGCCTTTTTTTGATTGTTATTGAGGATTTTGGTAAATCTGTGTATGCATTCGCTAGTATTAATTTCCTCAAATCATTCGAATTATCGAATGCACTAAATGCGAAACAGTCCATACTTATTTATTTACAAACCCCTTTGTATTTTCTTGTTACTGTTACATCGGTTTGTTTTGCTCTATTCTTTACGCATTTTGATGTGAACCAGCATGCTAATTGCTTTTTCATAAATATGGATTCTATTTGCTCTTTTCGAGTCTAGCCGTAATTTGATTGCCGATTATGCTTGACTCCCGGCCCCGGAATCCAGGCCAATTTCTGATCCCGAAAATCCCGGGATTAGAACTCATCAATCCCGGGATTTTCGGGCCCAGAAATTAGCCGGGATTCGCTAATTGTATATCATAGCCCTAGGAGAATGAAAAAGCAAGATAATATCATGGCATAATTCTGTAAACGCTCATTCTTGACATTATAGGAACTCAACCCGCTGCGGACTATCCCCGAATCATCAGTTTTTTAAATATCCTGTGATGACTGCATAGCGCCAAAGGGACATGACACGTCTCGAAACCAATTTGCACTTGAAATAACGTGACCCCGGCCTGATCGTTCATGGGATAAGACTTGACCGTTACTGAGATATTTAGGAAACGTTACTTTTGGTGACCTTTGATCCCGTATAAAAAGTAACGCAGCACTCGGATCGATGGGGACTTTTGATATTTTGTTCTACATGCCAGTACCAAGGCTCACATCTAAATTCAGTTTTCCCCTAATTTTTCCGCAGCACAATGTTAAATTGCCCCGGACTATTAGACATATTAGCTACTGAAAAATCCAACGACAACTAAATATTTTACAAAAAAGTGAATACTACTAAATTTCAAGCTCACCGAAACAAGCTACATGTGAAATTTTCAATAATTAGCTTGGGATGATAAATTATTACTACAATGTTGTGCGATATTGTCGATGACAGATCATGAGAAGGATTTCACTACAGTAGAAAAGACGTCAGTTACTAAAATCATGCTGCAGTTTTCCATTTGAGTTCGGAATGTAATTGACTTGAAGCAAACCAAGGGATATTATTTCGTTTGCAAAATTAATGTCATGTTCTTCGCCGATTGAAGTAGTGTTTGAAACTTCGTAGGTATCGTCCGCTGAAGAGCACCAGTTGATCGTTATTGTCAGCAAGGTCGAATATGAGCTACATAATATTCGCGAAGTAAAAACGTCACACAAGAAGTTCGGTGGCGTGTAGCTGACAATACCTTGTTATCCGTATTTAAAATCGGATAATATAAACATGCCAATGAGAGAGTGTATACTTCTTTTTACAACTTTTTAAATCAACATACCTCAAAAACGGTTATCGTTGCAAGAAAAAGTTGAAAAAATCTTTTTTGTAGGAATTTTTTTGCGCTACAATTTGGTCATCCACAGTCCTTAGTGGTGAAAGATTTTGTGTGCTCAACGATTCTTTCAACGTTTTTCTTAATGTCATCTGCAGTGGTATAAGGAGCGATTTTAGATACAAAAACTCTGACGCATCATAACCGCTAATATTCGATGAACAGAATCGAAATCATGCAGATTTTGAGCGCATATTCTACGACACGTGCTCCAATTTGTTTCGAGGGTCATGTACCGCTTTGGTCTCAACAATGCATTTAAACTCATAGGGTGGAAAGCTTTTCAGGCTTACCATATTCACACAATTTCACAATTTAGGAAAATTATCGGTTATTTTTAGTATTAATTATCGGTTATCTCACAACACTTTGAATGCAGCATCTCTGTAGCACGAATGAAGAAAATGTCCAGTGCCAACTAAAAGTCTGCCACAATTGCATCACATTAAAATCAACCGACTCTTTGAATCTCGTTTCCATCCCGATGACTTCAGCGAAAGTTACAGCGATAGAAAATGGTTTGGGGTTGGGTTAGAGTTGGAAGTTACAGGGCGAAAATCTTTATTTATAAAGCTGCCAGCTCGAACCTTATTTTTTAAGCAAACTTATAACGAACGTGGCTTCTGATAAGGTTCAGTTACTGCGTGAATCTTGTCAAAATCAGGTGACTGAATCAGAATTTATAGGGCAAAAAGTAGTTTTTTTTTTCTTATTGATTTTCCAAGATGGTACCACCCACATTTCAAAATCGCTTCTAGCAGACCTGGTCCTACTCAAAACCAATATATTCTGCAAATTTTGATTGTATCTGATTATCTATTGTGTCTGATTATCAACCTAGGGGAAGAGCGGGAAACAGTGGAGGTTTAACATGTTTTGTATCTAAATATTACAGATAACTAGAACATATATGAGTGTGTTTTGCCAACCCTGTAGTAATAGCAGGCACGATAAAAACCTTCAAATTATTGATCCTTCTGAAAAATTTCCGTTTATTTCAAAAACATACACACGATTGAAAAATTATTTGTATCCACTCTGTCAAAGTGAAACTTTCCAAATTCCACGATGCACCACGGCAACCCAACACCAAATTACCTCTATTTTGACACTCAAAACTTCTGTTCACGAGAGCTCTCAATCGGAAAATCAGATTATTATGAAATTTATAGGATGATTGATTCTTGATTAGGAGCAAATTTGATAGAAGTATTGATTGAAATATGGGTTGCCCTATGGGAATGAGGTCACCTTGAAGCTTTGTATTAAAAATATATTTCTCATTTTAAAGTTCTAGTCTATTAACTTACGTACAATGTTCAGTGATTTGAAAATGACATTGGATTTTTTGAATACTTCGTACTTTATAAATATCTTTTGAGACTCCAAACATCATAACTCTACAACTCTAGGACCTTGCATCCAGTGGCTATGTATATTCTTGAATCATTCTTAGAAACATTATAATCGAGTTACCCTCCAAATATATTCATATGATCAAAGCTGTTGCCAAACAATCACCAACAGGCAAATTAACTGTACTGACCTTCGTCACTTGGAATCTGTTGCTAACTCAAAGAGACATTTTAGAATTTTCAGTCCACGATATCATCACTTCGAAATAAAACACATTCAACTACCCTAAGTGTACCTTTTGACATAGCATCACTTTCGATCTGCTTGACATTAAAACCCTATTTGCTTGTAACGAACGACACAAAACGACATACACATACTCAAGGCTCTGAAAAGTTCAACATACTCGTACTTGTCAACCCAAGAAGCAAAATGCAAATTTCAGTATTCGTATAGGACTAAGCGCCAACGATATTATCCTCCTGTCCACTTTTAGAGCTGTAGTTCAACAACAGGTCACTTTATCCACTGGGATCATCCGAACATTTGAAAGTGAATGAAAAGAAATTAATTCATTTCGACATGAACAACGACGATAAAAAAATAGGAACACGATAAGAATACATGGTAGTATTAAATGGATTCGGTTACACGAATAGGATTGAGTTTGTGGTGATTTCAAGCTCAAGGACATTGTTCAGCCCAATGAAGTTTGAACAGTCAAGACGAGTTAAAATTAAATCCTTGAGTAATGGGTGAAGCCATTAGAAATAGCTATTCCACAATCACAGGAATGCATTATCAAAATATGTTTGTAAACTGCACCTAGCTTCATAAAAAATTAAAAGAAGCCAACGCAGCATCCTGAAATTCTAGCAAAATATTTTTAAACGAATCTCAAAGTACAACATCAATTTCTTTTTTCGAATATCCTTTCTACGCAGCACCTGCCTTTCAAGGGCTCCGGCACTCACGTAAATCACCACCGATAAGCACTTTTTATCTACTCGAGCCTTTCATACTCCTACGCCATCGAAACCAACATTCTGAACATGTTTTCTTTTCAGAAGTACACCTACACCTGGACTATATCGCAGAGTGAGGGGACCATCAGGACCAAAGCCTCTGAATGGTAATTTTTCATGATTGCGATCAAGATTGCCCGTACGTGAACTGTGTAAAAGCTAAAACGGGGCCAGGACTACCATTCAGTTCAAATAGAAGGGCACAAACGACTTAATGGATAAGACATTTGAGAGCTACGTGATCGAAACTTTATGAAAATACGAAAAAAAATTATAAAATGAACGTAAGATCAAACTTTTCGAAAAAAAAAAATTAAATTTCAAAGTCAGCAAGCTGGCTAGCAAGTCCGAAATAACGGCAAATGAAACAAATGCTAACCTAAAAGACTGCAATCTAACAACACTTTGTCGTCAAGTATATTTAATTCCGAGGAGACGAAAAAATGAAATTCCTAAAACTCCTGTGTACCTGCATGCCTCTGAGTGCTGTCGTGTTCAACTCGTTTGCTGAAAAAATGTCCTTGGTGCGTGGCCAATATGCAAAGGTAATATCTCTTGAAACACGAATAAGATGACCTTGTAGCAGAAAATTTAAATGCTAAAAGGATAGCCTTGGCATTGGCTGGTTTGCGACGTCTTTTCGGCTGTTAGATACTCAATTTATTAAAACTGGTTTGCTTAATAATAATATACGGTAGTGGTGTTAAAAATATAGTCTGAGTACTTGATTCTGAACAATTCAGGGTATTTATCAAGGTGGAAGTTGAGAAATGCATTTAACATGAAGGGCAAAATGATTCTCTGGAGTGAATTTACGAAGGCCAATTTTATCCTGACAGGTTTAAATAATACCATCATTTTGCAGCGAAGCATTTGACTGTGTCCTAAACAATCTATTGCAATGCAGACGGAGGGTAAAATTGGAAGGTTAAATTGTATCCTCTAGGCGTTTGACTTGTTTTTGAGAGAACATTTTCAGCACGTTTTTCATAAATCATTTTTTGGCCTTCGTCAGTGAAAATATTGAAGAGATGTGCTGTTTTGTTCTTTTTGTGTTTGAACAAAAAATCAAGCCTAATTTAAGCTGGGATAAGTAGATGAAAGAATGGCAAAGGATTTTATTCACTCTTAAATTTATAATCAATTTTTTCTGTTAGAAAAACGTTTCAAACACAGATATAAGTGAAATAACCTATTTGTGTGCCTATTTGTGATGTATGCCAATTCGTGTGCCTATTTGTGACACACAACGCTCAATAAAAGCTCGATATATCCTCTTACCATCGAATTCAAAAAAGTCTAGCGCATCAGAATCGCTAGAAAACTAATTTTCGAAGAAGTTATCTTTGAGGGATTTAAGATGTGTGAAGACGGCAACCATTTCTTACTCAAAGGAACAAATATCATTTTCTGAGAGCATTTCTTATAACACCAATGATGAAAATGTTCAGTGTTGGCAGCATTTGTCCAACACAGCAGCAATAAATCCACCATAAGATGATGGTGCTTAATCAACCTATCCTTTGAATTTCGTTTTCATACAAGGATATCATCGAATGCTTCTGCGACTAAACTGTCTGGGGTTGCCATCCGAAAAATTTCCAAAGCTCGGAAAATTTAAATATTGGTTTTAATTTTATTTTAAATGCTTTGCTTATGAATACAAAATGGAAGCATCTGTTCGTGCAATATTTACGAAATTGGCTGGTGCTGGCAATCATGTGCTAGCACCATAGCTGCTTCACATTGTGTTGAACCCACCCTATGAATTTCGTTTCGATTGAATGGCTCCGCTGTAAGTTAAAGGAGTGAAAATAATTTTAGGGTTACCAAAATCCAAACTTTTTAAATTTTAGAAACGTAAATATTTCTTGTTAGTTAAAACTGCCGGATCATTCCCATTTGGAAATTTTATGACAACATCCCTCGATAAAGATATGTCAATAAATTACGAAATTCATCATATCTGGCAACCCTTTCTTGACTTTTCAACGAAACTCCTACAGAATTAGAAATGCAACAAGATCCACCTATCACATGAATTTCATTTTGATTCCGTTACTGCATCGGAAGCTATAGGGAAAAACCTTTATTTTCCTGAGCAAATTTACAATACTTAGGAGACACAAATTGTCATAGCTGGCTTTCATATACTAATTTTTCAACCAAATTTCTATGAAATCTACCTTCAAACAAGGTTCACCTACTGCGTGAATTTCGTTAAAATCTAGTGGCTGAATTGGAAGCTATAGGCCACAAACCAGTTTTTTTTTCTCAGCGATTTTTCCAAATGCACCATTGCCACAGTGTTGCCCGTATTTCAAAATCACTTCTATCAGACCTGGTCCTAGCTAATTCCAATATGTTCTGTAAATTTCATATTGATCACATTATCCGATCGTCAGTTGTCGTGAACAGAAGTTTTGAGTGCTGCAAATTGAGATAATTTGATCATGGGTTGCCGTTCTTGTTTACCGCGGGTGTTTGGGCTCGACCTAGAATATAGATTTTAATTAGTATGAAGGGCCGAGTTGAGCATTACCTGTTGTGGTGTCGGTGACAGCTGTGATGTGACAACTTGTCAGTGACAGCAGCTGTGGCAAATTTAACGACGAATCCAGTCAGCTGATATGGTGAATTGTTAATGTTGTATCTGAATTCAAATGTTAGTAGTGGAATAACAAATTGGAAATGTAATGTTATATCAGTAGAATGAAATGTACCGGAATTTTCATAAAGAAATTTTTCAAGTTCATTGTTATAGTTGAACTCAAATCGATAGGTCGTAGTTTGAATAGTTGTCGTTGAATTTAAATCGGTTGCTAAAATTTGTTCATTTAATGGAAATTACTCGTATTGTTAAATTTACTTAACGCATAATAAATAAGTTCAAGTTCTAATTCGTCGCAGTTTTAATCTTTTATCTAGAACATTTTTTGGTCCTTAAACGGGATTTCGCGCGGTTTAAAGAAACAGTGATAACAGTGTTGAAGATAACAGTTAAAATATAACTGTATTGGAGTAGCGGTCATAACCTGGTGAGTCGAATCCAAATCTTCCTTTGTTAAATTTGGTGCTATTTATTGCCTTTAGTTTTGACTTGATTGCATTTAGTACATATTCGTACATTTATTCTTTGAATCGATTGCATACCGATCGGCACCACTGGCATATTGGTGCATATCGTTGCATATTATTGCATATTGTTACATATCGTTGCATATCGTTGCAAATTATTGCATATTGTTACATATCGTTGCATATTGCTGCATATTGGTGCATATCGTTACATATTGCTGCATATTATTGCATATTGTACCATATTATTGCATATTGTTGCATATCGTGGAATATTGTTGCTTATCGTTGCACTTGTTGGATATTGTTGCATTTATTTTCACGCCGCAATTCTCTGGTAATTGCTTAATAAGATCGTTGTTCAATTGAAATGGATAATTTAATAATCCAACAAAAATTAAATGCCGAACAATTAGCACGGCTTCAAATTAATTATAAAAAGGACCCAAAGAGCCGGAAAATGGCTTCTTATTATTTCAAACTAAATGAAAAGGTCCAGAAACTATACGACACTTTTACTCATACGCATAATCAAATTTTAAAATTGATAAATGGGGAAAAAGACATAGAGAGGGAATATTTCCAAAATGATGAACTTGGGAAATTTGAAGAAAGCCATTTGGTGTTTTCATCCGAGATAGTGGAGTTAATGAAAGAAGTGGGAACTGTCCAACCAGCAGAAGAAGCTCAAGGGAATAAGGAACATGACCTCAAATTACCACGAATTAATCTTCTTAGGTTCGCAGGAGATTATATTGAATGGGTTCCTTTCCGTGATTTGTTTATTTCATTGGTGCATAACCGTCAGTCGATCTCCAAGGTAGAAAAATTGCACTACCTGAAGGGCAGTATATGCGGGGAAGCTGTAGGTCTTTTAAGGCATATTTCTACGACCGAAGGAAACTATGATGCAGCATGGGACTTATTAGTGCAAAGATACGATAACAAGTACATCCTTTTAAATTCACAATTTAAACAGTCGTTTAGTATTGGAAAGGCTAATGAATCGTCATCTTCACTCAAAACATTACTAGATCGAACTAGTGAATGTATTCAGAGCATAGAGCATTTAGAGGTGGAGAATTTATGGGAAAGCATCATTGTGTATATGACCACGCAGCGGTTGCCACCAGATACTAGACAAATGTGGGAACAACAGCGACAAACTGATCGGAAGGATGCAGTATCGTTTAGTCACATAAAAGATTTTTTGGAAAATCGGTTTCGCGGTTTGGAAACTGCGGGCTGCAATCGACCCGAATTTCAAAAACGCCTTTGTTCACAAGAACGTCGCGTTTTCGCTGTTCAAATTGAACATGAACTATCATGCGTGTTATGCAAAGTAAACCATTCTTTACATAAATGTCCCAAATTTTGCATATTGTCACAGAACGATAAATTTACAACAGTGAAGCGCCATCGCTTATGTATCAACTGCTTAAAAAAGGGCATTTAGTTGCAAGTTGTGAAAGCAAAATCACATGTTTGAAATGCAAACAATCTCATCATACTTTACTTCATAGAGAAATCAGCCCATTTAACTATATGAAACAGACCCCAAATCGATCATCAGATATTACGTCTGCTTTAGCAACGACCAATTATGGGAATTCATCCTTTCATCAAGTTAACATGAGGTCAGTGAATATATTGAAGCGGGAAGTATTGCTAGCCACAGCTTTAGTTACTTTAACCACGGATGTTGGACCTTTCATCTTGCGAGCCCTTCTTGATCAAGGTTCCCAAACGTCGCTGATCACTGAGTCCGCCGTTCAACAACTAGGTCTGAAACGAAAGGCAACAGATGTTAATATAGCTGGAATAGGTTCAGTTAGAAGCTCAGTTAGAAACTCGAAACAAAGAAATTATA
Source organism: Nemotelus nigrinus (assembly GCA_947369275.1). Lineage (NCBI taxonomy): Eukaryota > Metazoa > Arthropoda > Insecta > Diptera > Stratiomyidae > Nemotelus > Nemotelus nigrinus. The sequence goes on along the minus strand of OX376373.1, from coordinate 96,319,404 downwards.
CACTTCGAAGCCTTAATTCTTAAGACATTGACAAATTTGATTCCTGCAAGACATATTCCACTACCTGGCAAAGAATGGTTTGATAGAAACCAATTAGTGGATCCACATTTTGACCAACCTGGTCACATTGACTTATTACTAGGTGCTGATATCTATGCTAAAGTGATTCTTAGCGATATACATCGATTTCCACAGGGTCCAATAGCCCAGAACTCCAAACTTGGTTGGATTCTGTCTGGAGACGTTGGAGTATTAAATCGGTCACAATATCAGAGTTTTAAAGTAGAAATAGATGACAGGTCGAACGTGAGTACGCAACTTCAAAGGTTTCGGGAAATTGAAGAAGTTCCTACGAAGCTGGTAAATTCCGAAGAAGACGAAGCGTGTGAGAGGCATTTTGTGCGAAATGTACGAAGGGATAAAACTGGTCGGTACGTAGTACGGTTGCCATTTAAGAATGAAGAAGCAGTAAATGCATTAGGGCATTCACGATCAACAGCATTATCCAGTCTTTTAGCTTTGGAGCGACGTTTTCAAGCTAATTCAGAAGTTCAACGGGAGTATATGGATTGTATTCAAGATTATCTTCAAGCAGGACATATGAAATTGGTTTCGAATAGCATTCAACATTTAGAATCAGATAATTTAGATCACAGAAACTTTTATCTTCCACACCACGCCGTACATAAAGAAAGTACTACGACTAAATGCTGTGTGATTTTTGATGCCTCTAGAAAGACAACCTCGGGAATTTCATTAAACGATCTCCTTTTAACTGGTCCAGCAATCCAGAACAACATGTTAGCTGTCTTAACCAATTGGAGATTCTATAGGTATGCGTTCGCAGCTGATATCACTAAAATGTATAGACAAATCAATCAGAAGTTAGCAGAAGACGAAAAGGAGATGTATCCAGATGCCGTAACTGCTATTAAAAGGGAATTTTATGTAGATGATTTATTGTCGGGTGGGCATGATCTGTCAGAGACGATACACAAACGAGAAGGAATCAGAAAGCTACTGAACTCAGGCTGTTTTCCTCTACGCAAATGGGTTGCTAACGTTGTTCGCATTTTAGATGGAATTCCTCTTGAAGATTGTGAAATGAAAATATCTCATGAGTTGCAGTTAGAAGATGGGTACAAATCATTGGGAATTGTTTGGTATCCTCTACAAGATGCTTTCGGTTACTGTCTCAGATTGAATGAAAATAACAAGCCAGTTACGAAAAGACAACGAGTTGGCGAGTTGGAGGACGTTTGACAAAATCAGCATTATCGTACGATGTGAAGTATCCGATTATATTACCGAAAAATGGAACTGTCGTGAAACTTTTACTACAAAAATTGCATATCGAAACAATGCGTGGAGGCACGCAACTTATGTTAAATACTCTTCGCAGAAAATTTTGGCTTTTGAATGGGCGCAACACGATAAAGCGTATCGTACACAGATGTGTCAAATGCTTTCGTGCCTCAGCTAAGTGTTCCACACAACTTATGGGTGATCTTCCTGCGGCTAGAACAACAGCATCTAGACCATTTACACATGTCGGTATTGATTATTGTGGACCGTTTGAACTACGAAGCAGAAGAAGTAGAGGTTGCCAATTATACAAAGGCTATATCGCAATTTTCGTTTGCTTGAGTGTAAAAGCAATACATATTGAACTCGTAGGCGATCTTACTACTCAAGCATTTCTTGCAGCATTGCAACGGTTCATGAGTAGAAGAGGATTTTGCAGTCACATATATTCAGATTGTGGAACCAACTTCGTTGGAGCAAACACAGAATTGAGCCGCATACTGAAATTAGCAAGCACCAATGCAGCGGAAGAGTTGGCGAATAAAGGAATTGTTTGGCACTTCAACCCTCCTGCCTCTCCGAATTTCGGTGGATTATGGGAGGCAGGAGTGAAGTCGATTAAGACACATCTACGTCGAGTAGTTGGAAACGTTGCATTGACCTATGAAGAAATGTCAACAGTGCTAAATCGTATCGAAGCTTGTCTCAATTCACGACCGTTATGTTCCCTCACTGATGACCCAAACGACTCGCAAGCTCTAACACCAGCCCATTTCTTAATTGGAGATATGATGCTAGCCCTACCAGAGAAAAACGTAATGGAAATTAATATGAACCGGTTAAGCCAATGGCAGTTAGTGCAAAGACGCACGCAGACGTTTTGGACCCGATGGAAAGAGGAATACCTTTCCCGACTCCAAACACGACCCAAATGGCTATACCATAAAGAATGCCCCAAAGTAGGAGACTTATGCGTAATGAAGGATGAAAGGTTGCCAACGTATCGTTGGCCTTTGGCGAAGATAACAGAATTACATCCTGGAACGGACCAACTAGTACGGGTTGTGTCATTAAAGTTGAATGGAAAGATTTATAAGAGACCTAGAGCAAAAATAGCAATCTTACCAAGGCAATAAATTGAAATGCACCAAATAAATGAAATCCCTTTGAAGTCCTTATTCCTTGTGTTCGTTCGATTCCTTGTTCGAGGTGGCGAGTCGGGGCGCCACGTACAAAATAACACCTTTGTTCCTGGATGTTATGTACCTGTACGGAGGAAATGCCACAGGTAACATTAACATCTCTACTCTTTGTTTCGAACCAGTCTTGATCCTGGAATTCTAATTGTTCCTGAACTACGATAGTCAACGTTTCATGGAAGATGAGACAATCATAAGCTCGATAACCGGTAACTTAGCATTGATGGTAGAAAAAAATTAGCAAATCTTTACAGGTATTAGTTCTGATCCTGTCGGACCAGCGGAGGGAGTATGTTTGGGCTCGACCTAGAATATAGATTTTAATTAGTATGTAGGGCCGAGTTGAGCATTACCTGTTGTGGTGTCGGTGACAGCTGTGATGTGATTGTCAGTGACAGCAGCTGTGGCAAATTTAACGACGAATCCAGTCAGCTGATATGGTGAATTGTTAATGTTGTATCTGAATTCAAATGTTAGTAGTGGAATAACAAATTGGAAATGTAATGTTATATCAGTAGAATGAAATGTACCGGAATTTTCATAAAGAAATTTTTCAAGTTCATTGTTATAGTTGAATTCAAATCGATCGGTCGTAGTTTGAATAATTGTCGTTGAATTTAAATCGGTTGCTAAAATTTGTTCATTTAATGGAAATTACTCGTATTGTTAAATTTACTTAACGCATAATAAATAAGTTCAAGTTCTAATTCGTGGCAGTTTTAATCTTTTATCTAGAACAGCGGAATTTTGAAATTTTTTATTTGATTTGGTGTACAAAAGTAAACATTTATCAAAAATTTGACTTTATTTTCAAAAATCAAAAAATTTTCAGGAAGGTCGATGATTTGAAGGATTCTTTTTCAGGAGCTTGCTGTAGCCACAGACACGCCCGCACAGTCTTGAAAGTCCATTTGTGTTAAATTCCAGTTAACATCAATACGCTTTGCAAATTTCACGATTATCAACTGTTTTTCTTAGAAGTTATGACAAATCGAAATTTGAAAAAAAAATCCTTGCCTTTTTTAGGCACTCACCGCCTATACAAGGCTCAAAATTTCCAATTCTTCATCATAAGCAAACTAGAACGTAGATGAATATAGTAGGTAGGTCCACGATTAGAACTCAGATATTCGAAATCTTTTGGCGGCGGCGAGCATTTTAGTGAATTTTCGGATACTCCTATATTTCCAAGCAGTGTAAATTTTTGTTAAAAAAATGTCTGGAAATGAAAACTTATTATGTTTAAAGCTTGTTTATGATAAAAAATTGGAAATTTTGAGCCGCGCGTGAAAGCGAAGTGCCTAAAAGTAGGCAAGGATTTTTTTTCAAATTTTGATTTGTCATTACTTCTGACAAAAACAATGGATCATCGTGAAAAATACTAAGCATGTTGATGTTGACCAAAATTTATCAGATATAGATTTCCAAGACAGTGCGGGTTACTCTGTAGCTACGGCAGGCAACCTATCACCAAATTACCTCTATTTTCAGTACTCGAAAGTTCTGTTCACGAGAACTGACGACCGGATTATCCGATCATTATGAAACTTACAGAACATGTTGGTTTTAACTAGGTTTCCAACTAGTGACGCAGTATTTACTTAAATTTATATACTAGTTCCAACTAGTGACGCAGAGCATCTTTTTTGCAACAGTTTACAATATACAGCACTGTCAGTCGAACTTTCCACTCCAGATTCCACCTGCTTAAAAACTTACAATAACTCAATTGTATTTGACTTTCGTCATGCTGATTATGAAAGCATTAAACATGTTCTTGATACTACTGATTGTTCGACTACACTTGCAACACAAGATCTCGAGACAGCCATTTCCTCTTTTTACACTGAAATATTTAACGCCGTTGAAATATATGTTCCAAAAATGAAAAAAAGAATAAATTGTCTGAGCCATGGCTTGATAGCGACCTTAGGCATATGCGAAATCGTAGGAACAAACTTTATAAGCTTATTAAAGAAAATACCGATGTTATTCCTGCTATTCAGGAAGAATATAATGAAGCTGCTTAGCAATTTTTAGCAAAGTCTCATGAGGCTTATGCCACTTACATTAGAACAACCGGCAAAAATATAGTCCACGACCCGAAAAAATTCTTCAATTTTGTTAATGTGAAGCGCAAAACTACTGGCTATCCACCGTCCATGTTTCTTAATAATATAACATTTTCCTTTCCTAAAAAGATATGTGACCTATTCGCTGATAGTATCCAAGAAATTTTCAATGCACCAGACCCAGCAAACTCACACTTTTCTTCATCTGATTCAGCTTCAACAGCTTTTGTGATCCATTTAGAAATTTTCCGTGATGAAATACGTAAAGCTATTTTGGATCTCGACTGCAACAAAGGTCTTGGGCATTATCTTCTTCCTCCGATCTTCTTGCGCAAGTGTGTAGAGCAGCTTATAGATCCCTTGCATATTTTCTTTAATAGATCACCTTCGTCGGGAATTTTCTCATTCTGTTGGAAGCTTTCGTATGTCACACCCATATTCAAAAATGGTGATCGACGCTGTATCCGAAATTATAGGGGCATTGCCATTTTGTCTTCGATTCCGAAACTTTTCGAAAAGGTGATATACGATAAACTCTCTGCACTTGTTGATTCCCGTTTGAAAGAGCAACAACATGGCTTTAGAAAAGGTCGCTCAACTACCACGAATTTGACAATCCTTATCTCTGACGATCTATGCAAGGATACCAAATTGACGCAGTCTACACTGACTTCAGTAAGGCGTTTGACAGAGTTGACCATTCTACCTTGATTAAGCTTCAAAAATTCGGTATTGCCGGGTCTTTACTCAGCTGGCTGACCTCCTACCTTCGCGATCGAACACAATGTGTCAAATTTCAAGGATTTTTATCGAAAAACGTTAGTGCTACCTCTGGTGTACCCCAAGGTAGCCATCTTGACCCACTTCTTTTTCATATATTTATTTCCAACTTATCTGATGTCCTAGCAGGCATACCTCATTTACTCTATGCGGACGATCTCAAACTTTATCAGACTATTGAATCGAAATCGGATGCCCCCTTTCTCCAATCCAAGCTTGATACACTTGATCAGTGGTGCAATACAAACAAGCTCTCTCTTAATATCAATAAATGCCAAGTTATTAGTTTTTCCAGGAAATGCACGGTCACACACAATACGTACTTCCTCGGCAATAATATGCTAACCCGAGTTGATAACATTGCTGACCTCGGTGTTATCTTAGATGAAAAACTCCGCTTCACCTTACACTTTGATAAAATAATTTCCCGTGCAAACAAACAGCTAGGATTCATCCAAAGACGTTCCAAGGAATTTCGTAGCCTGTGGGTCACAAGATCCTTATACACTTCACTTGTACGTCTTATTCTTGAATACGCTTGCATTAGCTGGAATCCCGCTTTTGAAACCAACAGTGACAGACTCGAGTCAATACAAAAACAATTTTTACTCTTCGCCTTGAGAGAACTGTACAACCCTTATGATTTTAATAGTCTACCCCCTTATGAATTTCGACTGGGACATATAAACCTATCGACACTAGCCTCCAGAAAAATGATGATATCGGCCTGCTTCACATTCGACGTCATTAGAGGCGCTATTAATGTAGAATTCCTGAATAGTAAAATTTCGATAAATATCCCTGTGAGGAGCACCAGGTCCAATCGTTTCCTAAAAGAATATTCACATTTGACGACATATGCAGCAAATGAGCCAATAAATAGATGCTGCAGAATATTCAACAGCATAAGTTATTTATATTTCCTACGATTTCCAAATCATCCTTCAAATCCTCTCTTTTGCATGCCATCCATACCTCTAAAGCTTAAGCCATAGCTTATATGTCAATATTTTCATTTATTGATTGTTATTTATTAATCTATTTGTTACTTTTTTCATTTGTTTGTTACTTATTGAACTTGTTTGTTTGTACCTTTTACTTGACTTCATTTTTCCATTGTATTTTTAATTTGTTATTTTATATCTGATTTTGTACCTTGTTTGGTGAATAAGTAAATAATAACTAGGACCAGGTCTGATCGAAGTAATTTTGAAATACAGGCAACCCTGTGAAAAAAAGCTTTTTGGCCTATAGCTTCCTATTTAGCCATCACATTCAAACGAAATTCACACAATATTTTGACCTTATTTTAGACAACATTTGGTGAAAATTTGGTTGAAAAATTAGAATAGAGTTGCCAGCTATGGTGATTTTTGTCTCCTAAATCTTGCAAATTTGCTAAGCAAAAAAAGCTTTTTTCCCTATTACTTTGCGGTCCAGTAATGAAATCAAAACAAAGTTCATGCGGTAAATGGACTTTAATGTGAGTCAAATGTCGTAGGAATTTCGTACAAAAATCATGAAAGGAATGCCAGCTATGACAAATTTTGTAATTTTTTGGAATTTCTTTACTAAGCGGTTATGTCATTAGATTTGCAAATAGCAATGATCCTGCAATGATAAATAACAATAAATATTAACGCTTTAAAAATTTGATAAGTTTTGAGGGTGGTAACCTTAAAATTCTTTTCACCTGTATAACTTCCAGCGCAGTGATTGTATCGAAACGAAATTCACAGAGTGGGTTTAACTTAACGTGAAGAAAATTTGGTATTTAGTTTGCTTTGCTGCTAGCACAGGGTAACTAGTATCAGGCATTTTCGTAAATATTGCACCAACAGATGCTTCAAATTACATACTCATATGCAAAGCACTCGCAACTTAACACACTAAACATTTTCATCATTTGTGTTATGCCGGATTTATACACTGGGACGAGCGTCTCGTGTACAAGAGTAAACAAGACTCAACAAGACATTGGACGAGACTCAACAAGACATAGGGTGAATTGTTTACTTAGGATATTGCACCATGCACCTTTCATAGGGTGAATTGTTTACTTAGGATATTGCACCATGCATCTTTCGATAGTTGTGAGCTGTTTTGTTCAGTTCAGTGAACGATGACTGAGGTACGGGCTGTGGCTATTGCAACTGCCTGGTGTGCGTTGAGTTATTTCAATCTGGGACACGCAAACACATGTTTGAAGTCCCGGCGAATGCGCTAGACTTTTTTCATTTCGTCCACGTTTCTTTCTTTGGCGCTGCATCATTCTTCTTATGGATCCTCAATATTTTGCATATGTCACTGCGGCTATAGCTCAACTGATGCATGCACTAAATATCAACACGCTTCTGAATTCAACTAGCAAAAGATGAATGAATAAATTTATGTTTCCAATTGTCTTTTTATTATAATACAGATGACACATGGAGCTTATGAAAAAATGCCCAAGTAATAGCGGGGCTAGATATTTTACTACACTCAAAAAAAATTTGGTTGAATTTTACCCTAATAATAGTAGGAAACTGGTTTCCTACTATTAAAGATGTAAATTTACAAAAGTGCGTAAAAAGAATATTTTACGTCTTAAGTGTTTAAATTTTTTTACGACCAAATCGTGTAATTTTACCCTAAAAAGAAGTAAATTTTGGACGGAAATGGATGAAATTTATGTAGTAAAGGTTGCTTTTTAAGATATTTCTAAAATTATAAGCGTGATTAATTCGTAAATTTCATTAAAAATGTGTACAAATTACAATGCAAGCACTGGTAAATTTCTACATCAAAAGTTATTTATTGTGACAAATTTTAAGACATTCGCACTACTTAATCGTGAATTTCATGATCTAAAGTTTAGCCACTTAAATCAGGGAAATGCTGTAATATTGCCCCAAATGAAATAAAATTAACAAAAAACTGTAAATAGTTTTAAAAGCCAAAAACTCTAGCGCACCTGAACCGCTAGAAACACTAATGTTCGAAGAACAGTAGAAGAATCGTGCAGGTTTTGAGTGCATATTCCACCACATGTGCTGCTTATTACGGCCAAACTGTTTCAAATGCCACGTTTTACTTTCGTCTTAAGAATGCATTATAACTCGTATGGTGCAAGGTTTCAGATATTACCACTGGCATGAATTTCAACGTTTATGAGAGCAAAACACGGGTTAATTATATTCGTTATCAGTTACTTATTTCACATAATTTTGAAAGCAGCATCTCATATAACATCAATGAAGAAAATGCTCAGTGCCTGCAGCACTGTAACTGAAGTTGGTGTTTGGGGCTGCGATCCGAAAAATTTGCAGAACTTTGCGAATTGTAACATCGGTTATTTATTTTCATTGTAAATGTTTCCGGTATGTATACTAACTGTAAGCATTTATTGATACAAAAGTAGCACAACCGACTCGTGCTGGCATCCATTCGCCAGTATCAAAGCCAAGAATATATCAAATCTGCTTCACGTTGTTTAATTACATTCGAAGTTATAGGAGTATAAAGAAATTTAGGGTTACCTGCAGCGAGTTTTTTCAAATGATCGAAAGCTTAATATTTGCTGTTTATTGTCACTACAATATCATTACCATTTGAAAATTCTACCATAAAACCGCTTAATAAAGATATTGCAATTAAACACAAAACCAACAATAGCTGGCAACCCTATCGTGTCTTTTCAACCAAATTTGGCCTGAATAATGCTTATGACAGGTTTCATTAATTGTATGAAATTCGTATTGATTTCATGACTGCACTGGAAGTTATAGTGCAAAAAGTTTTATTTTCCTGAGCGAATTTTCAAAACCAAAGACACAAAAATTACCATAGCTGGTAGCACCAATCAAATTTTTCAACCAAATTTCCACCAAACAGAGATTAGAGTTAGGTTTAGCTTCTGTGTCAATTTCATGAAAATCTGGTAACTTATTCACATTTCATAGGGCAAAAAGCAGTTTGTTTTCTTTGTAATTTTTCAAGATGGCACCACTGGCACAGAGTTGCCCACAATTAAAAATCGCTTCTATCAAATCTGGTCTTACTTAAGTCCAATGCATTCTGTAAATTTTAGCTGTATCTGATTATTGATTCGTGAGTTTCCGTGAACAGAAGTTTTTGATGCTAAAAATATAGGTTAACTGGGAGAGGGTTACCGTTCTTGTCCGACATGAAATTTCCAAAGTTTTATTTTGAACGTGTAGATAAAACATAAGATTTATATACAGATTGGTTTTAATGTAAGAAACGGACATTTTTTTGAATATTCGATGGTTTGAATGTTTTCACTTCCAAATTTTTTTTTTCAAAATTAAGACACCAAAATTATCATAGCTGGCAGCTCCAACCGAATTTTTCGACCAAATTTCTACCAAACGTGGCTTAAAGTAAGGTCCAGCAATTGTGTAAGTTTCGTCAAAATCGAACGATTCAATCAGAATTTATAGGGCTAAAAACAGTTATCTTTTTTAGTGGTTTTTCAAGATGGCACCACTGGCACAGAATCGCCCGCATTTCAAAATCACTTCTATCAGACCTGGTCCTATTTAAGGTCAATACATGCTGTGAATTTCAAATAATTCTGCCCATCGGATCGTGAGTTTCCGTGAACAGAAGTTTTTGATGCTAAAAATATAGGTAAATTGGGCAAGGGTTGCCAGGCGTGCCCGTTATACGATATCTTTTTTTTTTTTTTTGGTTATGTAAACAAAGCACAAGATTTACATATGAAAGGCTTATTTTTGAAGAAACGGCATTTTTTCAAGAGAGATGATGATTTGGAGGTTTTCACTTTCAGTACCTGCCCTAGCTACAGGGTTGCCAGCACGCTCATTAAAAGCCACACAAATCTACAACTAAATAATATCAATATGTCCTAAAAATTTGGTAATGATTGAATAGCTCTGTCAAAAGTTATCGAAATTTTAAAATTTTCAAATTTTCCCGTCCTCTTTTTAGGCACCCAGCGCACACATAGGGTTGAAAAATTCCAAAGCATTATCCGATTCATATGTAAAACACGTAAGAAATTTATTTTATTAACTTTATTTTTGCGAAAATCATTTGTGCACGAAATAATAGGTATATTAAAAATATCACTTAAATGCCCGCCGGCGCGAAAAGGTTTACAATAACTGACATTTAAAAAGACCTGGACCTATTCTGCATGTACATCAATGTATCCTGAAAGTTTCAGCTCAATCGAATGGCGCGTTCCCGAGATTATCTCACTGAAATTTTTTGTACATATATATATATATATATATATATATATATATATATATATATATATATATATATATATATATATATATAGAAATATGAATTTTTGGCCGAATCAATTTTAATACTAATGTTCTTCGAACATAAGTAAAAAGGTGAAAGTCCTATCAAGTCAAGGAAGTAAAATATAAATATTTTTATTATCAAATACAAAAACTTTTTCCTTTCAGTTTATAGTTTATTTCAATTGGATATATGTATACAAATATGCACATAAACTTAACATAATTACTATTCTTCACTTCTACACTTGTTACACGGAAAGAAAAGACTGCACTGTTCACTTAACTGCAACTATTCAAATGTAGTCAATGATCACCAAACGTCATACTCGTTCAATCTTGCCAAATTACCGTTGTTCGTCACAATATTACAACAATAATAAGCCAAATTCGAGAAAATGATGTAAGTTTATGGCTTTGGCGCAAAGGTGAGTAGCAAACTAGTAAACTTACGCTCTTTTTGCTTCAATTTACAGAAAGTTGTATATTATTCAGCTGATATGAGGTAAAAGCAAAAAATGCAGATCGAATGTGTAACAAAATTTGTGATTCGTTATTTTAAACAGAAAAATGAATATATTTCCTGTTATCCTACGCACTAATTCTCTTCGAATTTTGGTTCCTGTTTTTGCCAACTCTTAAACAAAAGTCAGTATTTTGATATAATCACTAAAATTTCTACTCAATATCTGTACAGGAATTAACCAAAGCTTGTAAGGTTTATGAAAAATTAAAGAGGATCTCAGAATTTTCAAAGATAGTTTTTCCCCATAAATTCATTCATTCATTCCAAGAGCAGAAACTTTTGCGCCACACTGTAGTTTCGTTATCATTTACAGTGAACTTTGTCGAAACAAAGAGACACATATATTATCACGTAAGCTACTTTTAGCTCAAATTGCTTATTTCCGATTATGTACAGACTATTTTTCGAATTAGCTAAACAATGTAGAGGTAGTGCTTAAGTAAAACCTGAGTGAATTAAGCTTAGTTAAGGAGTTCACGGTGTACACTTACGTCTGACAGAATTACATAAGCAATTATGCAACAAGACAATGGAGTTTCGTTTTTAATATTATCAAAGAAATAGCTTGTATATGTAGCATGGACATGTCAGAGTTAAGCTTGTTAACTTTAAACAAACACTTTAAAATTGATCGTAAGAGAGTAAACTTAAAGAGAGGAGCGGTCAATAATAGACACAATTCAACTCCAGAAACAACAAAATTAAAAATCATCTGCAAACCAAACTCCATGTCCACTTCTCCTTTTTTTAGATCAAAGTCAGTGGGCAAAGTGACCCCCCCATCTCAGGTTATGATCCAGGTTATGAGATATATATATATATATATATATATATATATATATATATATATATATAGATATATATACATATATATATATATATATATATATATATATATATATATATATATATATATATATATATATATATATATATATATATATATATATATATATATATATATATATAAAAATATATATAAATATATATATATATATATATATATATATATATATATATATATATATATATATATATATATATATATATATATACTAGGGGGCTTTGCTCACCAACCCCCAGACCATTTACGATTTTTAATTGTACATTTTACTGGACGTATGTACTAAAGCCGTGCGAAAATCAATAAAAATTCACAGTCGCAGAGATCAATTTTTTTGTTTTCTTAGATCTGTAGAAAATGTTTCATCCAAACCTCGACAAATATTTCAACGTCGTTTAACAGAAAAAAAAAACAAAAAAAAAAAAAATATTTTGGATGATCATGTTCTGCGGGTCTCATTTTCTTTTCCTTCTCATAACGCTTCCTCAAAAACGATGTTCTTTATAATTTTCTCTTCCGTACGACATTCTAAAATAAAAATATAATGCGACCCAATTTCCAAAACTTTTTTTATTAATAAAGATATAGGTATATCAAAGATATAGGTATATCAATATTATATATATATATATATATATATATATATATATATATATATATATATATAAATATATATATATATATATATATATATATATATATATATATATATATATATATATATATATATAAATATATATATATATATATATATATATATATATATATATATATATATATATATATATATATATATATATATATATATATATATATATATATATATGTAATATATATATATTTATTTATCTGTGTCTCTTACGATCAATTTAAGTAAATATTCATTTAATACTCTTTGGTTACGTTCCACCGAGCCGAGTGTTTCATGATGTATTGGTGTTGAGAAAATTTGTTGAATTTTTAATAAATTGCAAATGTTTTCCATAAGCTCATTGGCCATTATCTGATTTTAAAATTTTGAAAATACCATGCTTTAATATTAGTTGTTCTACTAATGTTTTGGCGATAGTTTTGGCGTCTTTTGTTTCAATAGGGTATGCAATAACGTATTTTGACAATTCGCATTGCATTGTGAGAATGTATCGGTAACCGTTGGATATTCTGAGTGGCCCTACTGTATCTATAGCAATTGTTTCGAATGTGTTCCTTGGTGTGTCTGTTATTGTTTGTTTTTCTTTTATGTGTTGTGTCTGTTTATTTTTCGTACAAGTTTCACAATTTTTAATAAATGTCTTTATCATTTTATTCATATCTTTCCATATATATTTTTGTTTTAATTTTAGCAACGTTTTTCTGACACCTAAGTGTCCTCCTTTCGGATTGTTTATTAGTTTGAATTGTATTATTTTGTCGGTTATTCGTTTTGGTGGTTTGTATATTATTATTCTTAGGGGTTCTTTATTGTTTGTTAGAATACTCTTCTGTAGTTGATTAAATTTGTTTTTAAATTCTTCCTTATTTATCATTTTATATATTTCACCATTTTCTTCTATGTATACTTTCGTTACATTTTTTCTAGTTGCTTGTGATGTCAGTTTCTCCAATGTCGAAACTAATTCGGATGGATTATCGCTGCATCTAACTAGGATTTGATTGTTTTCAAATATAGTTTCTGGGATTTTTCCCATTTCGAACTTTAATTTCGTTAAATTTGTTATATCAGCTGGGGAATCGGTGTTCCATATATAAATTTCGTTGGCCATTAGGTTTGGTTTGGTTATTCTTCTTGTTTGCGTTGTTTTTAGTGTATTCTACGTTTTTTACCATATTTCTTGTAAGGGGTAATATTTTCTTTTCTTCGGTAATATTTCTCTGCTTTGGTATCATATCTTTTAACGTGTCTGAATTTAATTTGATGCGTGACAATGCATCTGCATTGACGTTCATCTTGCCTTTTCGATATATTATATCGAAATCATAATCGCATAAATCTAGTCTTATGCGAGTCATCTTTGATGATGGGTTTCTATGTGTAAATAGTGATATAAGTGGCCTGTGGTCTGTAACGACTGTAAATTTATTTCCGAATAAATAGGGTCTAAAGAAATTTACCGCCCAATGGATTGCCAATAGTTCCTTTTCGATTATCGGTTTGTTTAATTCATGTTTTACTAGGGTTCTACTTGCGTTAGAAATGGGTAAGTCATGTCCTATTTCGCCTTGTGAGAGTACTGCACCTAATGCGTAGTCTGATGCATCGGTTGTGACAATAAATGGCTTATTGAAATCTGGGTATTGTAATATTGGTGCAGTCATTAGTTTATACTTCAGTACTTCAAATGTTGATTGACATTTTTCTGTCCATATGAACTTTGTATTCTTTTTCAGTAAATCATTTAGGCATTTTGTTGTTTTGGCGAAGTCTGGTATAAATCGTCGATAATAATTAGCAAATGCGACGAATCTTCGGACTTCGTCTGCGTTTGTAAGTATGGGATAGTTTTTAATTGTTTTAAATTTTGCAGGGTCTGTTCGGACTCCATCTTTTGTTATTAAATGTCCCAAGTACACTACTTCACTTCTCAAAAAATTGAATTTCTCTGGGTTCAGTTTTAGGTTGTACTTTTCTAGCCTATCAAATATTTTCATTAAATTTGTATTATGATGTGCGAGGCTGCAGCCAAAGACGATTATGTCATTGACATATAAGAATGCTGCTGAGTCTAATCCACTTAAGGCTACTGCTAGCATGCGTTGGAAGCTGTTTGATGAAATTGTTAGACCGAAAGGTAATCGTTTGAACTGATAATGCCCTTTATTTGTTGAAAAGGCTGTCAATGGTCTTGATTCCTCTGTCAGCTCGATTTGGTGAAAGGAACCTGTCATGTCCAGGGTGGAGAAGTATTTCGCTCTTCCTAGTCTGTCTAAAACATCTTCTAGCCTTGTGAGTGGAAACTTGTCATTAACAATTTTTTTGTTGAGTGCTCTAAAATCTACAACTAGTCTCCATTTTGTTGGGCCTGACTAACTTTTCTTTGGTGTTAAAAGTAGTGGTGAGTTATATGGACTGGTAGAGTTTTCGATAATGTTGTCCTCTGGCAATTGGTTAACTTGTCGATCTATTTCATCAATATGTGTATGGGGCAGTCTATAGTTCTTGATATATGTTGGTGTATTATCCGTGACTTGTATATTTTGTTTAAAAAAGTTATTTGATGTAAGACTATCGTGTTCTAGGTGGAAAATATGTTGATAATTTTGGATAATTTCTAATATTGATTCTTGGTCTTTTTGGTTCAAGTGTTGCAGTTTAATGTGTGTTAATAATTCTTGAAATCTTTGCTTTCTTTTGTTGTTTTTATTTACTGAAACATTATTTTTATTTATTTTATATTAAGTTAATGGTTCTGTTTCTACTTTAAATTTTTGAATTATCATGTCTTCTTCGTTCGTGTTCAGTAGCTTTATATGTTTGATGCCTTCTGCTGGTTTTATTGTGCTGCCTATGAAGACTCCTGGTGTTATTTCTTTGTTAATTACTATCCTGTCTTCTTTGATGATAAATTCGACTGGACAAATGTATTCGCACCTTGCGAGTATTGTTAACTTGTGTATTTCGCAATTTGTACTGATCGGCATGGTATACTCTTCATTGTCGACATTAATCGTTATCGTATAAGTTTCATAATCAATTTTTGCTAGTTTTTGTACAAAGAAATCTCTTCCTAGTATTCCGTCTGTAAGGATGGGGAAATCAGGTTCTACTATTTGGAAGGGGTAACGTATACGTTTTTCACCAATGTTCAAGTCTAGATTAGCAGTGCCTATTGAAAATATTTCCTGGTTTGTTATGCCAGAGAATTTGCATCGTTTATCCGCTTCTATTTTCTCATCCTCTGAAATTGCACTTATTTTGCAGATTGATATATCGGCTCCTGTATCTATCAATAGCTTCAAATTTTTCCTTGATTTTTCGCAATATAGCGTAACGTAATTTTTTAATTGTGTGTTTAGTAGGTACCTATATTTTTTCTTCCTGTATCCCGGGGTCAACTTTTATTCTTCGTTGCTGCTGGCCTCCGGGCCTATTGAGTTTCCCTGTATTATATTTATTCTGTTTTGTCTGTTACTTTCATAGTTTCTGTTTGTTCCTCTGTTGTTCCTATTACTTGTGTTAGGGTTCTGATATGTATTTCGATTTACTTCATGATATCTGCTGTGATTATTTCTATGGTTTACTTCCTCATATCTGGGATTGTAACTATTTCTGAAGTTGTTTCTATAATTGCTGTTCTGGTCTATTACATTATTTCTTGTGTTGAAATTACTGCTGTTATTCCTGTTGTTATTTCTGTTACTATTAATATGGTTTTGTCTATAATTATTATTCCTATATGTGTTATAATTATTCGGTTTATTTCTATTATAATAATTCAGTTGCCGATTTATATTATTTCTTTGATTCACGTACATAATGTTTTCTGTAGCATTATTGCTTGATTCAAATTCAGTTGCTATCTGAATAGCTTCTACGAACGTTTTTGGCTGTGCCGCAAAAATAGTAGGTTTAAGGGTTTCGCTTAACCCATTCTTGAAAATAGTTAGTGCATACGAGTCGTTTGACTTGTGTATTGCATTTTTCTCTGCTTGAGACGGATTTTGACCCAAGCTGTTAATTTGAATTTCACTTAACTCGTTAATGAGCTCGGATAGTTTTCACCAAATTTTTCAACTGTTCCGCGTTGACTTAATTGTGCTAATTGGGTATGAATGTGCTGCGGGCTTTTTTTTGCTTTTGTATCTATTCCTGAGACTATTTTCTAATTCTTCATAATTTTTAATGTCTAATGTTATGAGTTGTGTTCTAACTACTGTTCCTAGTTTTACATTTTTAGTAAAATTTAATAGATTGTTTTTTCCGTCTTCGTTAAGACTTTGATTTAGTTGACTTGTTATTGTTAGGAACGCTTCCAGTTCTTTGGGGTTTCCATTGAAGACTGGTATTGATTTTAATGATAACTCGATATTAAAGTTGCTCATTTTGTTGTCTATCGAATCTTTTAGTTTTTCTAGCAATAGTTCCTTTGCTTCTTTGTGTTTTTGTTGTAATATTTCTAACAACTCTTGACTACTTTCTATTTTAAGTGCTTCTTCTTGAATATCCTCTAATGTTTCTAATTTTTCTTAGATATAATCTTGCTTATAAGTTCTGTCTGGTGTTTTCTTTAGGTTAGCTATAATTTTTGAAACTATAGTAATGTTTTGTTCCTATTATAATGATTTATCATGGACCATATGAAAACTTACCAGCAATTGAGAATTTGAATTTGAATTTTTCATTTCACTATCAAATACTAGATGTCGTTTGTGACGCTAAATGGGACAAAGTAAAGGGTGAACTTGGATACTTGTCCCCTGGAGTAGTTCAATCTACTCACCGCAGAGTGCACACCGATATGTAAAGTGAATTTTGCAACACTTCTAAAGCACTCAAACTATGCGTTGTTTTGACAGTTGTTGTGGGAAGGGGGGTAAGGGCTTCGAGGGTCTTCTTGAGATTTGTATTTGTGGCGCGCAAATAAATATATGGAACGATAACGAATAATGTTAAATGTGATAAAAGGTATATGAAGTATAGGAGTGAATAAAAATGAGTAGAAGAGCACAATGGCCGTACGAAGAAGTGCATAAAAAAAGTTGAAAAGTAAAAATATGTTTAAAATGCAATGAATTGATATGTGAATAAAAATGAATAGAAAAAGCAGAGTGGGAATATGCTTATGCTTAAGTGAATGGAAATGTGTAGAAAAAATAAAAAAATGCTAATATTTAGAAAAGTAAAAAATGGAAATATTAGAACAAGCAAACTTCGATGATGGATTGGAAATTATCTTTACCCAATGGGCAAATTTGTAAATATTCCATATTAGTAATATCGGTTAAGATAAAAGCTTCCAATTGTGTTCTCGCCAATGAAGCGATACTTGGAGAACTGGGACCATATGAAATGCAAATAATATATTTTTATATTAAATGTATGTTATGTTAAATGTGGAGTAAATAAAAACATTTTGAGTACAATGGTAAATGGAAATTGGTGTAACATATGCAGTACTTTAGATTCAAGTTATGTCTGTTTTACTGTAATTATTATGGAAATGCCTGTAAATAGGTATCTATACTGGTTACAGTTTCCCGATATGTTAGGTAGTAGGCAAATGGTTGTTTTAAGACTAATGAACAAGTTGTAGTGCTATGAATATGATTGGTGGGTGCTTTTGTGCTTAAAATTGAATGCAAATTAGGCAAACTTGGAGTAATAATGCAGTTATTAATATTCGCTGGCATATTTTGTGAGTGGATGCGAGTATAACAAATACTATTAAACGTGTAAGAATAACGCATCACCAAAATAGAATAATTCACAGAATGTTTTTTTTACCGATTTACCGAATATAATCTTGCCTAAAACCTCATATATATATATATATATATATATATATATATATATATATATATATATATATATATATATATATATATATATCAACAGAGTCAAGTTTAAATTAGGATATTTTTAGAGTTTTCAGGTGCCCCTATAATCCTATGGGAAGACAAAATTCGGCAGTAAACAAGTACGAAAATTGATAATGTCTGTGGATTTTAGGGCTTAGGCAGCTGGTGAGTGCATGTGAAATAAAAAATAATTAAATTTCTAAATCACAAAAGTTTTGCTATGATAGCCTAATTAAATGTTATTCCTTCATTTTCGCGAACAAGTGCTATTTTTTAAATCATTTTTCTTTATTCTCTGCAGAGGATTGAGATTTCTGTTCAAGAATATTACTGTTGATGTTTCTGTTCGTACGTGGGTACTAGCATCAGCATCAAGTAATAGGCTAGCAATTCTAATCAAATGATGGAGCTTATACGTATATGAAGTTTACCCTCTAGTTTGGAACTATTTGTAGCCTGGCTTTACTTTTTAAATGAAAGTATTACTTCGCACAAACATGCTCATTCAAATGGATAGCTCATAGGGGAGCATAAGTCTTTCATTTACCTGAGGAGAATTTACCAAAATTATTCCGAAATTGACTTTATAATGAATTGTAGATTTTTTTCAAACATTTAATTATGATCATCTGAGCTGCCGACCTGGAAACAAAGAACTAAACATTATGGTTTACACAGAAATATAGACATCGGTCTGGAGTCATGCAAAGGAACTCTTCGGAGGACGGACAAAATTTTCAACGCAAACATAAATATTTTACATGCTTTCACTTTAACAACTGCAATAAGCTAGAATACAAGTAAATTATTAGTATTTTATTGATTCAAGCTTTGAATTCGAAAATCTGCTGTACACAATCATTATGCTGATTTACAAATAAATCCATGACTCCTTCTTATCCCATTTTTAGCGAAAATGTTTCTTCGCTTTATCTCTATCACTTTTTATCTATATTTTTCACATTACTTTCGGATACTCCACGGCATCAATGTCTTGTTGTGATAAGTACTCGGAAACGATATCAAATTTTAAAGCAAACTAACATCAAAAACCTAAAAAATTGAATATGGTATAGAAGTATTAATTATAATAGGTGCGTTTTATTTGCACACCCGAGCAGATCAAATTTTGTTAAGTATACTAAAATTCAAATCAAATTTTCTTAAGTATATTGAATACAATAAAAAAATCCTGCCCATGTGCATGATTTTTTTGTTGAATTCATTCAATATACTTAACAAAATTTGATTTGAATTTCGGTATACTTAACAAAATTTGATATGCTCGGGTGTGCGAATAAACGCACCTGATACCTTAGACAACGTATGTTGGACTTAAAGCTTTTCCGAGCGTAGAATATTTGATGCGGGAATATGGATCATTTCGCGGATAAAACCTCCGAAAGCATTATCAAATAGAATTGTTTTTTGGTTGCGAGAGGATCTAGAATTCAACAAATAAGTTTTAAAAGTATGTACTGTTTCTTTAAAAATCTATAATCTCCCACTGCAAGTGATTACACCAGTCATGTATACACTATGAGCTGATATCTATAAAGAAACAGTGCATACTTTCGAAAACACTTAATTAAATTTGAATTTTTGATTTTGGAATAATTTACAACACAATATCTTAATTATTCTGTGTTTTATTTAAATACAAAATTATTTTGTCTTTATTGAAAGCCCCTGTACAATTACACGTTTTGATGGCATTAATACTGTATTTGAACCATATGGTGGGCGGTTGGGATTATGCAGTGATTGCTTTGATAAAATGTCAATTACTTTTTTAAATATTTGCGTAGTTGGGTCATTAATGTCGTGATAAGGGGAGTAAGAAGTGCCAATATATATGAAAATTAAGTTTTCTGTTTCAATATATTCACCTCCTACTCAGATACTTTTTTCGGATTTTTCAATTAGTTTATACAAAACACCTTTTCAAAAATGTTTTGTCTTTGTCTCTTTTTTTCATTGATAGCTTCTTTCAACCATTGTAAAATTGAAGCATCATATTCTCAGGATTTGGAGACGAGTTTATTTTTAAAATGTTTTAAAATACAAGATCCGTTCTGGGTCCCAGAACGGCTGCCATGACTGTCTCAGCAGACACTTCAGTGGTGGTGTGCGTATTTGTGTCATTGCATAAAACCTTTTTTGGACTCAGGCTCATAATGATTAATCCAAGTTTTGTCTCCAGTAGCGATTCGACTCAAAACTCCACCCTCGTCTTCACTATAAAGTTCCTTGCTGTGGCTCGTCTTCAAGTGAGGATGCAAACGGATGTCATTTTTTCCATTATAGTTTGAGCCGACTTTCATTGTTTGGCGAGGAACTTCATAACAGCGGGGTACTCGATTATATTTTACATTTCATCCAGATTGAGTTGCTTGGTTGACGATAGTTCAAAAACTAATGGATCAATTAAAATAAAACTTGCAATCGATACTTATAATGCATTTCTAAAGCCATTTCGTTTCATTAAACTACCCCCTTTAATGATCTACCTACTCATTTCACGAACTTAATGACCCACTCTAAAAATATTGTACCGTTCAATCGTAAATATCATTTTAAATGCAAACATGATTATATGAATAGCAGTTCAATTCGGCATATCACACAGCTATTTTCTTCATTATATATTATATTTTACAGTTACTTTAGACCGTGCTCAAAATGCATACACTAAATTTAGTCTAGTTTGATTTGAAATTTAAGTCTTTGCACTGAAGAAAATGCAAGTCATGTTTTTGGTAGTGTCAGTTAGATTAAGCCAAGCCTACCAGCTGCAAGAGTATCCAGAAGAATAAAATAAAATAATTATAATATGGATGAAAACATTATTACCACAATAACAGACAAAAATCTAATTTAAAATTCAGTTTAAAAAACACAATTACCACAATAACAGACAAAAATCTAATTTTTAATTTTCATCCGCATCTGTTAAATAGTTTGTTGTGCATTAATTAAGGAAGAACCGCGCAAAATATTAACTAAACTCTAACACAACTTTGAGACAAGTGGCATTAGCTTTGAATAACTTTTCCTCATCTGCTTTCATCAAATTTACGTAAGTAAAGAGCTGGTGAGATTTTCTAGAAGTAATTTTCATTTGGGGGGCCAATATTTATTAAAAAACAAGGCTTTGATCGAATGATCAAATTTGCTTATATTAATTCAATTTCAGTAGCACTCAAACTGTAGAAAGCATAAAAACTCGGGGGACATCTATCCAAAATCTCTCTTCATATGATGCAAAAATACATTTTTTACCATGTCTTTAATTTTAATGTGGGTTGTATGTTTAATTTTGGGGTACAATCAGCAATGGAAATGTGTATATCATGTGCAGCACCTTTGAATTCGAGTTAGGTTCGCATTTTACGTTAATTAGCACGAAAATGTGCATGCTGTTCGGATTGAAGATGTATTTAGATATCTTAATAATTGAAATGCATACATATTGATTTTGTAATGTTGCGCACTGCCTGCAATTACCCCATTATTTCGGCTTGTAATCAAATGGCTGTTTCAAGGCTAATGAAAAAGTTGCAATTTGGTATCAAATTTACAAGGTCGGGATAGGGAATTATAAATGACGTTGACTCGATGCGCAATAAATATGCGTGTGCGCAGGTATAAATGAATAGAAACTAAGTGAATTTGGAATAATAATGTAATTTCTTATATTCGATAGGATGTTTACACAACTTTTTCACTTTCGAGCATTAAACTAAAACAACCAGCACATGTTTTCTGAGTTGAGGTTTTTGGATCTAAATTTCTTCCCAAATTAAAAATGTGGACATTGTCTCTGACAACTCACGTTTTTTGTTCGAACTGGCTAAGCGGATACTAAGACTGAACCAAAAGTGACCTTTCCAAAATATCTCAGTAACGGTTACGTCTTCAGAAAAACAATGTATGACAAATTTGTAGCTTAAAAAATTTCCAACTAAAAAGATTATATAACTTTTTCCTGTAATCATAACTGTTTTTGAGATATTTTGATCTAAACATTTGATACTAACAGCATCCTCTTTCTCAGGGCATGTAAATATTACCCGATTTTGATTACGACTTGGAAAGTTTGTGAGTTTGTTTTTTTATGTTTAAGAGGCGCATAAAAAAAAGCAAACAAGCTTATTACAAATGTTTAGATCAATATATCTCAAAAAAGGTTATGGTTACAGGAAAAAGTTATATAATCTTTTTTGTTGGAAATTTTTTAAGCTACAAATTCGTCACACATTGTTTTTCTGAAGACGTAACCGTTACTGAGATATTTTGGAAAGGTCACTTTTGGTGACCTTTGACCCCGTATAAAAAGTGACGCAGCGCTTGGATCGATGGGGACTTTTGACATTTTGTTCAACACGCCAGTACCAAGGTTCACACCAAAATTCAGCTTTCCCCTAATTTTTCCGAAGCACCATGTTAGATTTCCCCGGACTATATGACAGACTGATTAACTTTACAAAGTATTCTCAAAATTTTTTGATACTAATAACGTTTCGAAAGTTTATCTTTTTCTTTGATTTCGTTAGATGCGAAAGATAACTAAAATAAATTCTTACAACTATTCTAAAATGTGCACTAACCTTCTCGCCGTCTGTCTCTAGCGTCACGTGGATCACGGGTTTGATCCCCGCCGGAATCGTCGTTCGAATCGGCACGTTTTTATTTGGCTGGAATCGTTTTTTTTTCTACCACCTTCGCTCCCGAACTACCTTCCGCTTCACGCCGTCGCCGTCGCGACCCGAATGTTCAAGGCAACGCCCGATTTCCGGGTAGGAAAAAGGAAGTGGCTCACGCAGGATCGCGGGTTCGAATCCCGCCATCAACCCGATTTCGATTCGCCACTTTTTTATTTGAACGAAAGTCCTTTTTTCCACCTCCACCGACACACCAAGGATGTTCCTCAACGTACCTGAGTCTTAGTCTCCCAAAAATATTCCTCCGTTCGCCTTCACCGTCGCACAAAGAAATCTTCTTATTCGTACCTTGTTCTGGGTCTGACTTGCCCAGATGTTCTACTGGTCGTTTTCGCCGTTGCACAAAGAAGCCTTGTACCTGATGTAAATGATTTTCAAAAATTAATCCACTGTTCGCTTTCGCTGTCGCACCAATAATTCTTGTACCTTATGTAAATGATTTTCCAATGTAAAAGCGTATACACGTATTCTTACACATTGTTACAACGTAACAAGACAAAAAGTATTTAGCGGGCCGTTATGCCATAAACCATCAATAGTTCAAAGGCTCAGGCAAGTACATGACTAAATATTAAAAGAGGAAATACTTTTTTGCTCAATCATATTGCTTCTTGTACGTTTTTACTACTCAATCACCAAGTTTAAAAATATTTTACATTTTTTTTCTATGGTAATTCCAAAGCTCAAGATTACGTTTTGAAGTGAATGCCTAGCTATGAAGGCAAGGAGACACATATGGGGGAAGCTCATACCAATTAGCCTATATCGATTCCATTATTCTTTTTTTAAGTGCCACATTATTTCTTATTTTCTGAAGCGCTGGTGCTATGCCCAGTCGTCACTAAAGCTATAATATGACACTTAATTAATGGAGCGCTGGTATTATGCCCAGCCAAACACTATTAAGACAACACAAGACAAACAAATACAGCCATAAGTATACGGCGGGATTCAAAACCTCAGGTTGTAGATCGCTGCTTCACGAGCTGACACTTTATACCCCGGTACCTCTCATACCCTGGTCCAAGACCTCTCATACCCTGGCCCTGGACCTTCCATAGCATAGTCTTACCATACCCGAAAGTATTTTACATTTGATGTTTTGATACATCCCCCTCTCTCCCTATATATGTTTAAAATCTCCCGAAAAATCAAGTTTACAATAGAACGGTTAAGCAGTAATGCATATTCATCAAAAGATAGTTGCAGCGTATTCCTATATTATAACCCTAACATTTTTCTAGTAAATTTTTCCACATACAGATATCCTTTTTCAATTTCAAGACTGCTTATCTGTGGTAATTTAGAACACGCAGAGGTTCGATGGTTTGAAAAGAATTTTCACGTACCTGATCTAGCTAAAATGTTGCCCCAATATTAATTTTAAATCAGGATTGTATATTTTTGA
The DNA here is from genome assembly GCA_947369275.1 of Nemotelus nigrinus. Taxonomy (NCBI): domain Eukaryota; kingdom Metazoa; phylum Arthropoda; class Insecta; order Diptera; family Stratiomyidae; genus Nemotelus; species Nemotelus nigrinus. Next base: position 96,294,748 of record OX376373.1, on the reverse strand, counting down.
TAGGCATAAATACTATCTGTGAATTTCGTGATGATCCGATGTTTCTGCCAGGACTTATGACAAATAATATCTTTGAAATCAGCGCCCACATAGAATTAAAAATTACCA
>OX376373.1:96182991-96294440 GCA_947369275.1 Nemotelus nigrinus | reverse complement strand
TTGAAAATTCTATGAAAAAATCGCTCACTAAGGGTATGCCAAAAAGTACAAAAACGACAATAGCTGGCAGCCCTATCATTGTTTTGGAATTAAATTTCTACTGAATATTGCCTACAATGAGTTTCATTTCCGATTTGAATTTCGTATTGATTCAATGACTGTACTGGAAGCTATAGGGCAAGGAGCTTTATTTTCCTCCAAACGTGGTTTAAAGTAAGGTTCAGCTACTGTGTGAATTTCGTCGAAATCGAATGACTGAATCAAAATTTATAGGGCCGAAAGCAGTTGTTTTTCCTAGTGATTTTTCAAAATGGCACCACTGGCACAAAATTGCCCTCATCTCAATATAACTTCTATCAGACCTGGTCCTACTTTAGACCAATACATTCTATAAATTTCAAACAATTCTGATTATTGGATCGTGAGTTTCCATGAACAAAAGTTTTTGATGCTAAAAATATAGGTTAATTAGTAAAGGGTTAATAAGCGTGCCTGTTGTAAAGTTTCAAATTTTTTACATTGGCTGTGTAGACAAAGCATAAAATTTATATATGAGAGGCGTTTTTTCCAAGAAACGACATTTTTTCCGGAGAGTCGATGATTTGAAAGTTTTAACTTTCAGCGCCTGTCTTAGCTACAGGGTTGCCAACATGCTCATCAAAAGCTGCACAAATTTACAACTAAATAATATCAGCATGTTATGAAAGTTTCATAATGATTGAATAGCTCCGTCAAAAGTTATCGCAATTTAAAAAATTTTAAATTTTCCCGTTCTCTTTTTAGGCTCCTAGCGCAAACATGGGGGTTAAAAAATTCCAAAACACTATCCGATTCACATAAAAAACACGTTCGAAATTCATAATGCTAAATTATATTTTGCAAAAATTATTTGTGTACGGAATAATAGGTATATTAAAAATATCACTAAAATGGCCACTGGCACCAAAGGGTTAAAGATAATTGACATTTGGTGAGACCTGGACCTATTGTGCATATACACCAATGTATTTTGAAAGTTTCAGCTCAATCGAATGGCGCGTTCCCGAGAAATAGTCACTGAATTTTTTTGATGATATATATATGCATACATATATACAGTAGAGTCCGCTTATAACGACGGCCAAGGGACCGCACTTTTACCGTCGTATTAACCGGACGACATTATAAGCGATTTTCGAAATGTATCTATACATTTTACTCATATTACTACTTGGTTACATAGCAAAGTAAATACAAACGATACACAAGATGTTATCATAACAAAAACTAATTTATTGGAAAAACACTAAGTAAGGGTGTTTTACAGAATGTAAGACACATGTTAAAGTTTTGTAAACTTGCAGATATAAATTATATAGCAGCTGAAAAAGAGTGTGTTTTAGTCTTTTTCTGATTGGCTTCTGCCTTATAATAAGAATTAGAAATTAAGTTAATAAGACGAGACATTGTTTCGTCATCTTCGTAAGTAGAATGTATGAATAAATTAAGATTGTCAGCAGCTTTGAGAGTTTCTTCGATGTTAGGATTCGATCACCACTTCAGTCTCATCATCGTCACCATTTTCGTCTTCTTCGACTGCTTCACGTCCTTTGAAGATAAAATTTTGCACGATAATTTTTTTTTAACTATGCCATTCGAGTTCGCCGCAACCATGACCATTATCCTTTCCTTAGATAGTTTTCCACCAGCACACATTTTGCTTTTAAATTTTAAAGTGTTGTCTGGTGTTAGTCTATAAAACAATCCAGTTTTATCGTTGTTAAAGATTCGGTCGTTTGTGAAACTTGCACGCAAATTGGGTCAAACAGTACAAAGCCAATCACTAACATAATTTAGACTCACCGACATTGATTCTCCACTTACCTTGCCGGACACCAATATTGTGTCTAATTTTGAAGCAATTGATCCAACTTGGTGTACATGTGAGATTCGGTACATTGAATTGCGAAGCAAATAACTGGGCTTTATGCTGTAAAATAGAGTAATCCTCGCTTTCGTTGCACTTTAAACCACTGAAGCAATGTTTGATCAACTTGATCCTGTGTGGACGCCCGAATTCGCTTGGGAATCAAAACGTTATTATTGAACAGCTTTTAAATCTTTCACTTACTATTCTTTATTGTTGATACGGTAGAGTGAAAAACACCAAACTCATTTGCAATAGTCACATTTGATTCACCTGCTTCTAAACGTAGAATTATCTCACTATTTTCTTCAATAGTAAAACCTTTCCGCGTTTTAGGGCGTTGGCATTTTTACGCATACAAATAAGACAAGGAACGGCATCTGGGTTGGTGGCTCGGAATTGCGGGGAAACAATAAACAAATGATCAACTGAGACACGACTGCTTGACCTTACAGACTAACAACAAAATTTCGTCGTTGTAACCGGACAATCAAGAGCTAAATTCAGCTAAATTACGTAATTACGTCACTATAAACGGTTTATTGTTATAACCGGAGTCGTAATAAGCGAACGTTTTGTAATACTATTGTATGAGAAACCAACCAAACCGATTCAACTAAGTCGCTATAAGCAGTCAGACGTTTTAACCGGAGTTGTTATAAACGGATTCGAACATTAGCAAAAACTGATTTTTGCCTTATGAATTCTGATTCAGTTACCAGATATGCAAGAAATTCACACAGTAGCTGAGCCTTTCTTTAAGGGGGAAAATACATGTAAAATGAAAACAAAATACTAATTTCAGATTGAATTAAAATGTATATATTGTTTGTTCAGAAAATTTCTAATCTTAAATCCTTAAAGTAAATGTCTTACAGTAAATGAAAATATTTTTTCAGTAATTTTTCAACACAAAATGGCGGCGATGCGAGCTAATGAAAAAAACACATCAAAGACATCCTCGTAGAATTTAACGCCTTTTCCGGGGAACTTGTAACAGTCAGAGAAAAAAATATGCTAATGAGATTTATAATTCATAGGTGAACCAATAAAATTTAAAAAAAAAATTACATTTTTACATTAATTTTAGGTAAAAAAAAAAAACTCTAGCGCACCTGAACCGCTAGAAACACTAATGCTCGAAGAACAGTAGAAGAATCGTGCAGGTTTGAGTGCATATTCCCCCACATGAGCTGCTTATTACGGCCAAACTGTTTCAAATGCCACGTTTTACTTTGGTCTCAAGAATGCATTATAACTCATATGGTAGAAGGTTTCAGATACTACCACTGGCATGAATTTCAACGTTTATGAGAGCGAAACACGGGTTAATTATATTCGTTATCAGTTGCTTGTTTCACAAAATTTTGAAAGCAGCATCTCATATAACATCAATGAAGAAAATGCTCAGTGCCTGCAGCACTGCAACTGAAGTTGGTGTTTGGGGCTGCGATCCGAAAAATTTGCAGAACTTTGGGAATTGAAACATCGGTTATTAATTTTCATTGTAAATGTTTCCGGCATGAATACTAACTGTAAGCATTTATTGATACAAAAGTAGCACAACCGACTCGTGCTGGCAACCTTTCGCCAGTATCAAAGCCAAGAATATATCACATCTGCTTCACGTTGTTATATTACATTCGAAGTTATAGGAGTATAAAGAAATGTAGGGTTACCTGCAGCGAGTTTTTTCAAATAATCGAAAGCTTAATATTTGCTGTTTATTGTCACTACAATATCATTACCAATTGAAAATTCTACGATAAAACCGCTTAATAAAGATATTGCAAACAAACACAAATCCAACAATAGCTGGCAACCCCATCGTGGCTTTTTAACCAAATTTGGCCTGAATAATGCTTATATAAGGTTCCATTAGTTGTATAAAATTCGTATTGATTCCATGACTGCACTGGAAGTTATAGGCAAAAAGTTTTATTTTTCTGAGCGAATTTTCAAAACCAAAGATACAAAAATTACCATAGCTGGCAGCACTAATCGAATTTTTCAACCAAATTTCTATCAAACAGAGTTTAGAATAAGGTTCAGCAACTGTGTCAATTTCATGAAAATCTGGTAACTTATTCACATTTCATAGGGCAAAAAGCAGTTTTTTTCTTTGTAATTTTTCAAGATGGCACCACTGGCACAGAGTTGCCTACAATTCAAAATCGCTTCTATCAGACCTGGTCCTACTTAAGTCCAATGCATTTTGTAAATTTCAATTGTATCTGATTATTGATTCGTGAGCTCCCGTGAACAGAAGTTTTTGATGCTACAAATATAGGTTAACTGGAAAAGGGTTACCGTTCTTGTCGGACATGAAATTTAGAAAGATAAAGCATAAGCTATGTATACAGATTGGTTTTATTGTAAGAAACGGACATTTTTAGGATATTCGATGGTTTGAATGTTTTCACTTCCAAATTTTGATTTTTTTCAAATATAAGACACCAAAATTATCATAGCTGGCAGCTCCACCCGAATTTTCAATCAAATTTCTACTAAACGTGGTTTGAAGTAAGGTTCAGCTACTGTGTGAATTTCGTCAAAATCGAACGATTCAATCAGAATTTATAGGGCTAAAAGCAGTTATCTTTTTTAGTGATTTTTCAAGATGGCACCACTGGCACAGAATCGCGCGCATTTCAAAATCACTTCTATCAGACCTGGTCCTATTTTAAACCAATACATTCTGCACATTTCAATTAATTCTGCTCATCGGACCGTGAGTTTCCGTGAACATAAGTTTTTGATGCTAAAAATATAGGTAAATTGGGCAAGGGTTACCAGGCGTGCCCGTTATACCATATCAAATTCTATTTTTTGTCTATGTAAATAAAGCACAAAATTTACGTATGAGTGGCTTTTTTTTGGAAAAACTGCATTTTTCAAGAGAAACAATGATTTGGAGGTTTTCACTTTCAGTACCTGCCCTAGCTACAGGGTTGCCAGCACGCTCATTTCATCTACAACTAAATAATACCAATATGTTCTGAAAGTTTCGTAATGATTGAATAGCTCTGTCAAAAGTTATCGCAATTTAAAAATTTTCGAATTTTCCTCGTTCTATTTTTAGGCACCCAGCGCACACATGGGGTTAAAAAATTCCAAAACATTATCCGATTCACATGTAAAAGACGTTCGAAATTTATTTCGTCAACTTTATTTTTGCACAAATTATTTGTGTACGGAATAATAGATATATTAAAAATATCACTAAAATGGCCGCCGGCGCCAAAGGGTTAAAAATTATTAACTTTTTGTTACACCTGGCACTATTCTGCATATACATTAATGTGTCCTGAAAATTTCAATTCAATCGGATGGCGCGTTCCTGAGATTTTTTCACTGAAATTTTTTGATGATATATATATATATATATATATATATATATATATATATATATATATATATATATATATATATATATATATATATATATATATATATATATATGTATATATAATATATATATATATATATATATATATATATATATATATATATATATATATATATATATTATATATATATATATATATATATATAGAGTCATTTCCACAAGAGCGTATACTTTGTAACTTTTTAATGCACAATTTCTCAAAGAGTGGTGGGGGACTTTTAGTTACCTGCATTTTTTCTCTTTTTCGCATTGTATAAATTTGGTCATTATAAGTTCAAGTAGGAGAGTAATAAGACGTAAAGTGAAATTAGTGCGATTTACAAAAAAACGATTCGAAGCTGTGTTTTTAGTAAGTACTAAAAATGACACCTGCATCGGCCGGAAAGTACCTGAAAGTTTCGACACAGTTTGTGAATGAGTGGATAAAGCGTTTTAAAGATACTGGAAATGTAGACGATCTACCTGGTAGGGGTAAAACCCAAAGCACTTCAAAAACCCAAGATAAGGCCATCATTGATATTTTTAAGAAAAATCCGTCCGTTACCTTAGTGCAGCCAAATGAAATGCTATCGAAGAAGATTATTTACGTGTCCTTGAATACGTTGCGGCGAAGATTACAAGAGGAAAACATCAAAACCAGTTATGCCTTGTTGAAACCATTACTTACCGAAAACCACAAGCGAATACGTGTAGAGTGGGCTAAGGAAAACATCGATCGTGATTGGGATAACGTGATCTTTACGAATGAATCAAGTTTTGCTGTAAAAACGTACAGGAGACGAGTGTGGTTACAAAAAGGAGAAGCTGTCGTGAACCGAACCGTTAAACACCCTGTGAAGGTCCATGTTTATGGATGCTTTTCTGCACGCGGTTTCGGAAAATTAATAACGTTTACCGGAATTCTTACTGCTGAAAGGATGATCATTTTGTACAAGAAAGGATTATTGAAGTCTGCTAGGATGCTATATGGCAACGACAACACCGATTGGTTTCTACAAGAAGATAACGATCCCAAACATAAAAGCCGGTTGTGTACACGCTGGAAAGAAGAAAATAACATTCAAGTACTTGATTGGCCTTCGCAATCGCCGGATGCCAATCCTATTGAAAATGTTTGGGGATTAATGAAGCAGAAGCTTCAAGGAGAGCAAATAAAAGGAGCAGCACATTTAAGGCGAACGTTACAAAAAATGTGGAAGAACTTATCGACAGACTACGCGGAAAAATTGGCCGAAAGTTGTCACTGAAGATGCCAGTCAATAATCAATAGTGACGGCGATTGGACCGTGTATTAAATATAATTGTGAAAATGTATTTTGTATTTACTTTCAATAAAAAATAAAATTTCTTACTTGTATCATTTTGTTTTTATTTTGTGAGGTATACGGTCTTGTGGAAATGATTGTGTATATATATGTATATATATATATATATATATATATATATATATATATATATATATATATATATATATATATATATATATATATATATATATATATATATATATATATATATATATATATAGAAATATGAATTTTTCGCCAAAGTGATTTTAATACTAATGTTCTTCTTCGAACATTAGTAAAAAATCGGACATTTTTAAAAAAAATCACGTTTTAAACATTAATAAGTAGATAATTTTTCTGAAATTCTTCAACGATTAAACAATACTGTTTTGTAGATGTGGTAGAAATTTGAGCCGGATCGGTTCAATTTTTTTTTGAGATATTTTGTACGGAAGTTGAAAAAGTACTACTTTGAGAAAAACGCGTTTTAAGTTTGCGGTAGATAAAAATCATTGATTGTTAGTTTTTATTGTAACTTATTCGTAAGTCGGCGATTCCAGGTTCATACAACAGCCTTTCAGCCTCCTCGTGCATATCATCTTGGTGCATTAAAAGGTCACGACAAGCATTTCGGGCTTCTTTTGAGCTGAAAAGACTTCGATGGTTCTATCGTTCTATCTTGCCGTTGGCGGCTTTCTTGGCATAAATAAATAAGCTGGGCTTATTTCGATACCCAAATCATTCATTAGCTGCAAGAGGAATGTATGGCCTTTGTTGAACATCCTAGCGGCTATATAAGCTGAAATTTCAACTATTTTCAACCGGTAATCAAGTGTAAATGTACATTTGTATCCACATTTCTTTAGAATTTCAGTTTTATAAGAACTAATGCAAATATCGCTTCAAAAATTTTTTTGGTATATTTTAAGAGCATTTCGAACATTTTGATGCAATCAAAAATAATAGATTTTTTTAGGAGTTTTCCCCCTTAAGCCGTGTTTCATATGAATTTGGTTGAAAAATTCGATTGGTGCTGCCAGCTATAGTAATTTTGGTGTCTTGGGTTTTGAAAATTTGCTCAGGAAAAGAAAGATTTTTGCCCTATAACTTCCAGTGCAGTTATGAAATCAAAACGAGTTTCATATGATAAATGGGACTTAATATAGGCACTGTTCAGAGAGAATCTGGCTAAAACCCATGACAGTGTTGCCAGCTATTGTTGGTTTTGTATTTATTTGCAATATTTTTATTAAGCAATTTTATCGTAAAATTTTTAAATGAAAGTGATCTTGTAGTGGCAATAAACAACGAATGTTAAGTTTTCGAAAATTTGAAAACTTATGCGACTGGTTACATTATATATATATATATAAATATATATATATATATATATATTTATATATATATATATATATATATATATATATATATATATATATATATATATATATATATATATATATATATATATATATATATATATATATATATCTATATATATATATATATATATATATATATATATATATATATATATATATATATATATATATATATATATATATATATATATATATATATCAACAAAATGATTCAGGGAGATAATCTCTGGATTGGCTGATCCGATTGAAATGAAACTTACGGAAAACATAGATGCATATAACAAATAGGTGCATGATTTTTTACAATCACGATATCTTTAACCCTTTGGCGGCGGCGGGCATTTTAGTAAATTTTCAGATATCCTTATATATCTATGCAGAGTACATTTGTGCTAAAAGTAAATATTGATAATGAAAACTTATTATGTTTTATGTTTGTTTATGGTACAAAAATGGAACTTTAGAGCCTTGTGTGGGCACTGAGTGCCTAAAATTAGGCAAGGATTTTTTTTTAAATTTCGATTTGTTATAACTTCTAACGAATACAATGGATCATCGTGAAATTCACAGAGGGTATTGATGTAGACTAAGACTTAACACACATGGACTTTCAAGGTTTTACGGACAACTCTATAGCTAAAGCAGGCTCCTGAAAAAAAAATCCCCCAAACAATCGACCCTCCTGAAAAATTTGGGATGTTTGAAAATAAGTTCAAATTATTGATAAATTTTGACTTTTATTCACCGCGTAAAGTCAAATTTTCAAAATTCCGCGATGCACAAAAACGGCAACTCATGATCAAATAACCTCTATTTTCAATACTCGAAAATACTGTTCATGAGAACTGACGACCGGACAGTGCGATCAACATGATATTTATAGCACAAGTTGGTTTTAACTAGGACCAGGTCTGATAGAGGTGATTTTGAAATACAGGCAACACTGTGGTAGTGGTGCCATTTTAAAAAATTACTTGGAAAAAAAAACTGGTTTGTGGTCTATACCTTCCGATTTAGCCAACAGATTTTAACGAAATTCGCGCAGTAAGTGAACCTTACTCTAAGATAGATTACATAGAAATTTTGTTGAAAAAATAGTTTCGGGCTGCCAGTTATGACAAATTTTGTCTCCTAAATATTGTCACTTTGCTCAAAAAAATAAAGGTTTTTTCCCCTATAACTTCCAATGCAGTAACGAAATCAAAACGAGACTCATGTGACAAGTGGATCTTGCTGTATTTCTCATTCGGTGCGAATTTAGTTGAAAAATCATGAAAGGGCTACCAGCTATGATGAATTTTGTAATTTATTAACATTTCTTTATCGTGCAATATTGTCATTAAATTTCCAAATGGGAATGATCCTGCAATGACAATTAACAACAAATATTTAGGTTTTGAAAATTTAAAAAATTTTGAGAGTGGTAACCCAAAAATTTTATTCACTCCTATAACTTCCAGCGCAGTCATTCAATCGAAATGAAATTCACAGGGTGGGTTTAACACAACGTGAAGCAGCTATGATGCTAACACATGATTGTCAGCGCCACACAATTCCGTAAATATTGCACCAAGAGGTGCTTCCATTTTGTATGCATAAGCAAAGCATTTACAATAAAATAAGCAACCAATGCTTACATTTTCTGAGTTTTGGGAATTTTTCGGATGGCAGCCCCAGACATACTTTAATCGCTGAAACTTTCGCTGATATCCTTGGATGAAAACGAAATTCAAAAGATAGGTTGGGTAAGCACGTGCATGTTATGGTGTTTTTATTGATGCTGATATATATATATATATATATATATATATATATATATATATATATATATATATATATATATATATATATATATATATATATATATATATATATATATATATATATATATATATATATATATATATATATATATATATATATATATATATATATATATATATATATATACGTGCATGTTATGGTGTTTTTATTGATATATATATATCATCAAAAAATTTTAGTGAGATAATCTCGAGAACCCGCCATCCGATTGAGCTGAAACTTTCAGGATACATTAGTGTATATGCAGAATAGGTCCAGGTCTCACTAAATGTCATTTATCTTTAACCCTTTGGCGCCGGCGGCCATTTAGTGATATTTTTAATACACCTATTATTCCGTACACAAATAATTTTCGCAAAAATTATGTTGACGAAATAAATTTCAAACGTGTTTTACATATGAATCGGATAATGTTTTGGAATTTTTAACCCCATGTGTGCGCTGGGTGCCTAAAATGAGAACGGGAAAATTTGAAAATTTTTAAATTGCGATAATCGATCGAAAATTATTCGATCATTACGAAATTTTCAGGACGTATTGGTATTATTAAGTTGTAAATTTATGTAGCTTTTAATGAGCGTGCTGGCAACCTTGTAGCTAGGGCAGGCACTGAAAGTGAAAACCACCAAATCATCTTCTCTCTTGAAAAACCGCCGTTTCTTAAAAAAAAGCCACTTATATGTAAATCTTGTGCTTTGTTTACATAAACAAAAAAATAAAATTTGATATGGTATAACGGGCACGCCTGGTAACCCTTGCCCAATTTACCTATATTTTTAGCATCAAATCTTCTGTTCACGGAAACTCACGATCCAATAAGCAGAATTAATTGAAATTTGCAGAATGTATTGATCTTTAGTAGGACCAGGTCTGATAGAAGTGACTTTGAAATGCAGGCGATTCTGTGCCAGTGGTGCCATCTTGAAAAATCACTAAAAAGGATAACTGCTTTTAGCCCTATAAATTCTGATTTAATCGTTCGATTTTAACGAAATTCACACAGTAGCTGTACCTTATTTTAAAAAACATTTGGTAGAAATTTGGTTGAAAAAGTCAGTTGGAGTTGCCAGCTATGATAAGTTCTGTGAATTAAATTTGAAAAAATAAAAATTTGGACGTGAAAACATTCAAACCATAGAATATCCTAAAACATGTCCGTTTCTTACAATAAAACCAATGTGTATACAAATCTTATGCTTTATCTACACGTTCAAAGTTAAACTTTGGAAAACTCATGTCGGACAAGAACGGTAACCCTTTCCCAGTTAACCTATATTTTAAGCATTAAAAATTTCTGTTCACGGGAACTCACGAACCAATAATCAGATACAACTGAAATTTACAGAATGCATTGGACTCAAGTAGGACCAAGTTTGGTAGAAGCGCTTTTGAATTGTGGGCAACTCTGTGCCAGTGGTGCCATCTTGATAAATTGCAAAGAAATAACACTGCTTTTTGCCCTATGAAATGTGAATAAATTACCAGATTTTCATGAAATTGACACAGTAGCTGGATCTTACTCTAAACTCTGTTTGATGAAAATTTGAATTAAAAATTCGATTGGTGCTGCCAGCAATGGTAATTTTTGTGTCGTTTGGTTTTGAAAATTTGCTTAGGAAAATAAAACTCTTTGCCTTATAACTTCCAGTGCAGTCATGAAATCAATACGAATTTCGTACAATTAATGGAACTTATTATAGACATTCTTCAGGCCAAATTTGGTTGAAAAGCCACGATAGGATTGCCAGCTATTGTTGATTTTGTGTTTGTTTGCAATATCTTTATTAAACGGTTTTATCGTAGAATTTTCAATTGGTAATGATATTGTAGTGACAATAAACAGCAAATATTAAGTTTTCGATTATTTTAAAAAACTCGCTGCAGGTAACCCAACATTTTTTTATACTCCTATAACTTCGAATGTAATAAAACAACGTGAAGCAGATGTGATATATTCTTGGCTTTGATACTGGCGAAAGGTTGCCAGCACGAGTCGGTTGTGCTACTTTTGTGTCAATAAATGCTTACAGTTAGTATTCATACCGGAAACATTTACAATGAAAATAAATAACCGATGTTTCAATTCCCAAAGCTCTGCAAATTTTTCGGATCGCAGCCCCAAACACCAACTTCAGTTACAGTGCTACAGGCACTGAACATTTTCTTCATTGATGTTATATGAGATGCTGCTTTCAAAAATTTGTGAAATAAGCAACTGATAACGAATATAATTAACCCGTGTTTTGCTCTCATAAACGTTGAAATTCATGCCAGTGGTAATATCTGAAACCTTCTACCATAGGAGCTATAATGCATTCTTGACACAAAAGTCAAACGTGGCATTTGAAACAGTTTGGCCGTAGTAAGCAGCTCATGTGGTGGAATATGCACTCAAAACCTGCACGATTCTTCTACTGTTCTTTGAACATTAGTATTTCTAGCGGTTCAGGTGCGCTAGAGTTTTTTTTTTATTTTGGTTTTATTCCTCCTATATGCCTAGTACTATACTCTTCGCGAAACGAATTCAACGGTCGAATCCCATACAAAAAGAGCTTTACTGACGAATTGAAAAGCTCTTTTTGTATGTGGTTTGACCGTTGAATTCCTTTCACGAAGAGTATAGTACTAGGCATTAGTTAGAATATGACCTAAAAATTCACTTTGATGTGTAAAGAAATTACATGTATCTGGTATTTTTTTTAAATCACAGGTGACTAATATTTTAAATATTTTTCACAGAGAATCAATATGTTGTTCGAGTGAAGTGCTAAATATACGGTCATCCAAACTCGCATCACAAATTTTGTTGATGTTGTCTTCTAAAACAGTATTTGTCATGCGTTGAAAGGTGGCTGGAGCATTTTTAAGTCCAAAAGGCATTCTCAGATATTCATAGTGACCATTATGTGTCGAAAAAATTTTTTTTTGTTCAATCGCTCAGTTTTACCAGACTTTGATGGAATCCTTTTGCTTAATCTAGTGTTGTGAAATAGTTTACTTTACCCAACTTGTCAAACAAATCCTCAATATTTGGAATTGGAAATTTATCACTAACAGTGATATCGTTTAGTTTACGATAATCGGTGACTATTCTCCATTTAGTTTGCCCAGAACGGTCAACCAATTTTGTTCCAATCCACAATGGTGCATTATATGGAAAGTGTGATGGTTGAATAATTTTATTTTGCAATATTTCTGAGATTTGCTTTTCTATTTCTTATTGGTGGTAAGGGAACCTGAATATTTTAGTATATGTAGGTTTTCCTGACATTACTTTTCTTAGTGAAGGTGAGCATATCTCCATCTTTATAAAATAAATAACTTCACTCATTTAGCAGTTTTACTACTATGCTGTCAATATTAATGTTTTTAGTGTGTCAACTTTTTGTTAGACAGAGTTGATCTAAAGTTAGACAGGGCTTCTAGGAATTGTTTCTGGATTTTGTGCTTCAGTAATAAATGGAATTTTAATAATTTTTATCACACTTGAGTCATTAAAATTGTTGATTATGGCCTAAGTACAGCATTTTGTTGAAGAATCGCATTAAATTTAGGATTCGGGATATTAGTAGTTTTCTATTCAATATTGGATTTGGACGAGTTAAACTACCGTAGAAAATTGGTCCATACGCCTTTGTTTGTTATTTTGTTAGAATAAAGACTGATTACTTTACGGGATTAGTGAAAGTCTGATAACTAAACTCTGGGAATATGTTATTGCTAATTAAGGATGTATGTCAACTCCGCCGATCGCAAGTCTAACTTGTGATATGCCGGTCCCAAGCCCGGAGAAAGGAGGAGGGTCTGAGGTAAGGGGGTAACTCTATCCTCAGTCAAACTTGCATAGTTGCAGCCTGATGGCTGAATTACACCTAAGCGTCTCAGGTCATTAGAGAGGATTAGCCACGTTGTCAGACCTGCAACATAGTTGTGTGAACTTTGGCACGAGGTAAGTCTCCTGAAGCAACTATCACCGAGGTCCCCCATGGAAATGGTTGAGCGATTTGCCGACAACTCATCCTTGTTAAAACTTCCTCTGTCAAGAAACCTGGCCAGGCGGTCAAGGCCTGACGTCGGGCTGTTGTATCACGTTGATGATGATGATGATGAAGGATGTATGTCGATAAGACATCGAATAGTTTTATTATTAAGAGTAACGGGTATTACTGATAGCTCCCATTTTGTGAAATTTGATGAAGTTCTGATGTTTACTCCGAGGCTCATACTGGAAAATTGTCAGCTTATGTGAATATTTCACATAATAACTTCTCAACTTTCATTATAATTTTGGTTTTTGTTAGGATTATTATTTCCAAAGTTGGGGTATTTCTTTGGCAAAATAGTTGTTGAATTTGTTTAAGAATGGAATATGTATCATGCAGAGTTAAGCATCGACGCATTTTTATAAGGATTATTTTGTTTTATTCGGGAATACAGAATTTAAAGCGTGATAGAGCAAAAGTTTTCGTTATACTGAGGATGAAAGGGTCCTGTGGGTACTTGGTAATATGTAGAGATGGGACTGCTCCTGCGATCACTGCTACTAATCGCACTGCTCTTTGAAAAGAGCAGTGAGCAGTCCGATTGTTCTCTGCTCATGCTGTTCAATTGCTCACTGCTCTTTTGCAGAGCAGATAGTTTTATGAAGAGCAGTGAGCAATTTGGTTGTGTTCTGCTCATGTTGTTCGAATGCTCATTGCTCTTTTGCTGAGCAGAAAATTTTGAGGCGAGCAGTGAGCAATTTGAATGTTTTCTGCTCATGCTGTTCAACTGCTCATTGCTTTTTTGCAATGCAGAAAATTTTAAATGCTCATCTATTGAGATTCCTTTCTTTCTACCCTTGCGAGTATTTTCAGACTTGCAAGTATTTTATTCAATTATTCAAAAAGTTTTTAGGGCAAAAGTAGCTGAAATCGGACAAAATCGGTCAATTTTGCGTTAGAGTGGTTTCGGACATAACGGGCCAAGACCTATTGCTGTGATACAAAAATTTCGGTTTTGTAGGGGAGTAAGGGGTTTTTTGGCCTTAGTTTGGCAAAAACTGCCTTTATGGCGCTTTCGATGATTGAAAGTGGTCGGGGAGTATATTAGTGATATATTAAGGGCGACAACATTTTTGTTAGGGGAAATTGGGCAAAAACATCCATATTTTCCAAAAAAAATTTTTTTTTATCTAGCATGAATTTGGGGACCTTTCTGAGTTGTTTCGGGCGACATTTCCATACAAATCTGAGGAAAGCGGCCTGGTTTCTAAGATACGTCAAAATCAAATCTGCCCGAAAAAATGAAAGTAGCACTATAAATGTTGAGATCCTTTTTGGTTCGCCAGTTGGCTTCTGCGGCTGTGCTCGTGACTGCACTCCAACCCTACCGAGGTTGTGACTCATGTCCAGTCTTACCGAAGAGATTGGCTTCCTAGTGGGTGCACGTTTAATACACGTAAAAATTTTGTTATCATTTCTCAATAAAATTTTCGACAAACTTCAAGCTTCGGTGAGGCGAAGTGGAAAACCGATTGTTTTAGTTTAGCCAGGAAAAATAAATCTTCGAAATTAAATTACATACTGCATAATACTGTACATGCATAATAACATTTCACTACGTTGCTTGCATCCAATGTATGGCATTTTTAAAACCACAAAACTACTATACGATTTACCAAGCACTTGGCAATACATTCTTCTGCTAGCAAGTGCCGAATTAATGCAGGCAACGTATTCCCAAACATACTACATCTGTTCTAAACATGAGCATAAATCGCAACGGAAAAATACAGTCACATTGTAAGCATACAATGCGATTGCAATCTGAGGCTAGAAATTGCTGTATCCAGCACAAATCGAAAGCGATGGGAAGGTAACGAGCAAACACTGGCAATGAGCAATCAAAAGTAGCGAGCGGTTTTTCGTACGCATGAAACTGCAATCGCAATTGCGATTGAATAGCTGCTACTCTAAACTGCTCTTTGCTCAAACTGCTCTCTGCGATCACTGTTCAGTGAAAAGAGCAGTTAAACACATCTCTAGTAATAAGTATACTAAGAAGATCAAACATTTCATTATATACATTTTTCACATCTGTACTATATTGTACGTGGTTGATTTGATTAATAAGAGCATGGCAAGGCACTGAAATTCCAAAGTATTGGTATAACACGGTTTTTATCTGTGACCATCTTGTCGAGGAAAATCGGTTTATTGCGTTTAATGGTTCTCCGCAAAGTTCCGTCTCTGAATAATGTATCCGCAACTACCTCTTTGGAAACATGGAAAGGTAGCATTCATATTAATAAATATTCACGCGTTCTAAATGAAGGTAAGCTATTACATGTTCTTTTGATAAGTTTTTTTACGAAATTTCAGCAGTATTTTACAATATTTCAGAGAAAGTATTCAAAAGATACTACCTTTTGCAGAGAAACGTGAAAAGATGCAGAGAAATGTCAAAAAGAGAAAATTTTTCAAATAGCTATTTTATATGCAATACATAAAAATCCCGCAAAAACCCGACAAATTCTGCATGCATATGCAGAAATATATGCTTATACGGATGTGTAAATACATACAAATGTATAAACACACCAACACACATTTATACACATACAATATATTTAAATATATGCATATATATATATATATATATATACACCTATCCCCCGATTTACACGGTAGATACGTTCCTGAGAAAAACGTGTAAATCGAAAATTAAAAATTTTCAAGTCAAAACCGTGTAAATCGAAAAGCTTGCAGAAAATGCATAATTTTGCTATTTAACAGTTGTGATTTTTTTCAATATTTGTAGGTGTACACAGAAATAAAAATAAAATGCATTGACAGGTTAAAATATGTAATATATTACGGAAACACTGTTTTTTTATTTAATTACAATACATTAAACAGAAGAACAAAAAATAAAACCAAAGGTGTTTTATTATCCTTCATCACCATCAGAAATTACTCTCATTCTTTTTTTCGAAATCGAAGGTTGGAATTCACTTTCATCACTCGAAGTTATTTGTGCCGATTCGATGTTTAAAGCAGAAATATTTTCATTCTGAGAGATGGTAATAAAATCGGTTATTAACAATTGCTTCGAATTTTTTGTAAGATCTTTGTAAACTTCTTCATATTGAGCCAAGCAGCGATTTATGTCACGTTGGAATCGTAAAGCCCTTTCAACGTTTGTGTCATTTTGTATAAAATGATTACCCAGCTTTCTTCCCAATGCGAGTCCTTCGCGGATGACTTTAGCAGTGAATGTTACTGGTACTAATTCCTCTTCATCAGATTTGTCAGACTCACTTTCGCAAACTAAGTTAACTAAATCATCCTCACTTAGTTCTTTATCAGCCATTAACTCTGCGATATCATCAACAGTAAAATCATCAAAACCTTCTCCGCCCAATGAATGCGCCATCTGTACTATCTGCGAATATTCATCATTTAACGTTGAAATGGAATGTTCATTTTTTACTACATTTGGCCACAATTTTTTCCAACAGCTATTGAGCGTTGTTTGCTTAATCGCAGTGTATGATAAGGCGATATGCTTCACACAGTCTAATATTGTAAAATTTTTCCAAGCACTAATAACTGTTAAAGATTCATTGTTCTCCATTTGTTCCAAAATATGTGTAAAGGCTCGTTTTATGTACAAAGCTTTAAAAGTAGAAATTATGCCTTGGTCCAATGGTTGTAATAATGAAGTTGTATTTTTTGGTAAAAATTTTACTTCAACGTTCTCATATTCTAGATCTTGTGGGTGACCCGGCGCATTGTCAATTAACAAAAGCACTTTAAAAGGCAATCCCTTTGAACTTAAATATTTTTTGGCATCTGGGATAAAACATTCATGAAACCATTCAGCAAACATTGCAGCAGTAACCCACGCTTTCTTATTAGCCCTCCAATAAACGGGAAGATTATTGATGTTTACTCCTTTAAGGGGTTAGTCCACTGTTAAACTGCTCAAAATGAACTTTTTTTTTAAACAGCTACCAACCAAAAACTATTCAAGATATCGATTTGAAATTTTACATACATCTTTATTGAAGCTAGGAGTTAACATTTTCATTAGAAAAAATTGTTAGAAATCAAAATGGCGGCCGCCCCAATGGATCGCCGCAGCACCGCCGAAAAAAAAAGCACATTGCGCCTCGTAAATTCCTGGACAAAATAAGCGTCTGTGAGCAAACTACTAAAAAGATTTCATTAGTTTTGAGTATAAAAGACTGCACGGGCCTAAATTTAGAACAAAAAAAAAATTTTTTGACGATCTGGGAAACATTTTATTGATTAAAAAAATTTTTTTTATTAAGTTTTTTGATTCAAAAGTATACCACATTTTTTTTAATCGCTTTAGGGCTCTAATGTTAGGCCCGTGCAGTCCTTTATACTCAATACTAATGAAATATTTTTGATAATTTGTTCACAGATGCTTATTTTGTCCAGAAATTTACGAGGCGCAATTTGCTTTTTTTTTTTCGGCGGTACTGCGGCGATCCATTGGGGCGGCCGCCATTTTGTTTTCTAATATTTTTTTCCAATGAAAATGTTAACTCTTAACTTCAATAAAGATGCATGTAAAATTTCAAACCGATATCTTAAATAGTTTTTTTTTTGGTAGCTGTTTAAAAAAAAAGTTCATTTGGAGCAGTTTAACAGTGGACTAACCCCTTAAAGGCACGGGGCATTTTTGATTTGTTAATCACTAATGGTTTCATAATATAATCTCCTGAAGCATTGCTACAGAAAAGAATTGTTATGCGATCTTTTGCTGCTTTATGACCACTAGCCGATTTATAAAATTTTGGGACATAAGTCCTTTGAGGCATTTTTTTCCAGAATAACCCTGACTCATCAGCATTGAAAACCTGATCAGGGGTGTATGAATTGACGTTAATAATTTCTGCAAAATTTGCTGGATATTCTTGGGCTGCATCTACGTCGCCAGAAGCCAGTTCACCTTTTAATTTTAAACTGTGTAAAGAATGTCTTATTTTAAATCTGTCAAACCAGCCATGACTTCCCAAAAAATTTGGCTTCTTTTCAGTTGAAGAAGAAGGTGGTAATTGCTCTACAATTTTTTCGTAAATTCGTAATGCTTTATTTGTCATAGCGGCCGTATCAATGGGTACTCTTTTTTGTGTTTGATCTTCTATCCAAAGCATTAACGCTTTCTCCATTTTTTCCATTGCGATATTTCTGGTGTATGATGTTGTGCCCATACTCGTGGTATTGCCAGCTGCAGCACTCTTTCTAATTGTGTTTTCATTTGTTCTAATAGTTCTTATTGTACCTTCGTTCATGCTATATGATTTTGCAACATCTACTACTCTATCTCCCTTTCGTAAGCGATCCAAAATTTCGATTTTAGTTTCCAAAGAAATAACTTTTCTTTTAACTTCTTTCGACATTATAAGCCTATATGTAATTTTTTTTAATTTATGTTAATTTATAATAATCTAAATTATGCACTCACTTGTAATTTACGAATATGAAAAATTAAATATTTCTGAAACTGTGAAACTTTCACTCAAATACAATTTTCCGTAGATAAAACTTTAATTTTATGCGAAGAAATACAGACACAGTATGCATGTGCAGCAAGTCAGCACATAAGCTCGGGATTCCCCGTGAGATGTGTACACAGCACACGTGTTCAAACACAGTTGCATTTAGTAGAGTGCGATAAAAACAAACACAGTTGCATTTAGTAGAGTGCGATAAAAACAAAAAAAAACTTATTTGGAAAACCGTGTAAAAGCGAAAACGTGTAAGAAATACCGCTGCTGTTCGAATCCTTTGTGAGTTTCTTGCAAGAAACGTTGATAGGTGTTCCATGATTCCATGATTTGAAAAATTTGAAGAGGAGGAGATAAAACAAGTACCGTGTAAATCGGGGGATAGGTGTATATATATATATATATATATATATATATATATATATATATATATATATATATATATATATATATATATATATATATATATATATATATATATATATATATATATGTATGATGCGACATATTTTTCGCTACGGTGCTAGCAAAGGGCTGCCAGATCTAGGCCATTTTGTTATTTTCGTTCCAATAAATGCTTGCATAAAGTATTTTCACCGCAAACATTTGCAATGAAAATAAGTAAACAATGTTTAAATTTTCCGAGATCTGCACATTTTTTGGATGACAACCCTAAACACCTTTCTCTCACTGTAAATTTTGATGATGTCACCGAAATTAAAATAAACTTAGATTCGATTATTACTAAGGGTGTATTAGTTTTAAGTAGGAAAAGTAAGTAGTGGTAGAATATACACTCAAAATCTGTACAAATCCTCTACTGTTCTTCGAACATTAGTGTTTCTAGCGGCTCTGATGTGCTAGGGTTTTTTTTAGATAAGTTCTAATCATGTCCCTATGAAAATGGCCAAGATGATCACACTCGAGTCTCACGAGTTGGATTTGCTTCACTCCAGAAAGGCAATTTCATTGGTCCACAAACCCATTGACCCAAAAGTGGCCCTTTTGTTAACGAGATAGCAACAATGCTTAGGGATGATGATGATGATGTTCTGGAGTGGATTCAGAGGGACCCTAGCACTGCGACCTCCTGGGTCTATTGTGCCTCCTTTGCGTTATGTCCTATAGGATGTCCAGGCTTCTAATGAACCTGGATATGTTCCTTGACGGGACATTTGTGATGTCCCTGATGGAAGGAAGAGCAGAGCCAAGTAGCTCGAATCGTCTTCTCGCTAGTGCTGGACAGACAGAGAGCAGATTGTTCTACACACTCTGTCGTTTCCCCACAGTATCTGCAGCGGTCGTTCTGCTCCTCACCTATTCAGTGGAGGTACTTTTTGCATGGAAGGTGCCTGTCAATGCTCCGCATAGGGATCTTATGCCACTTTTGCAGAGAGCCACTGCTTCTTTCGCTCTTTTATTATCGAAACCAAGGTATTTTTTTGAGTGTTTTAAGCCCTCAATATTAAGCCAGTAGTCTTCGATCTTTTTCTTGCTCCATGTTTTAATTTCCTTTTCCGTATCTGCTTTTGTAAAACCCCAGTACGGAGAAGGACCTATGAAGGGGTTTTTGCTCCTTTTTTGGCTCTGGTATCAGCTTCCTCGTTTCCTCGGTGCCCCTCATGGCCAGGGAACCATAATAACTCAAGGCTGTTCTGTGCCCCTTTTTCATTTAGGGCCTTTCTCACCTCTAGAAGAATAGCCGACTTTATTTGATCGCGATTTATAGCCATGAGAGCCGCTTGACTATCCAATAGGATCTTCATTCTGACCCTTTTAGTATTCCTTATTCTTATTGTTTGTGAGGCTCTTAGTATGGCAGATAGTTCTGCTTGATAGATCGTGGCCTCCTTTGGGAGAGGGATACGCATTTTGCACTTGGGACCTACGATCCCTGCTCCTACTCCACAATCCAGCTTTGAACCATCCATATACCACATTTGCACTCCTTTGTATGAGGGAGGTGGTACATCCTTCCATTTGTCCCTTGATGGAATTGTGACCTTGAACCTCTTCTCGAATACTGCTTCAGTTTTTATTTGGTCGCTGAGGTTTAACATTTCCATTATGGGCCTGACGTCTTCCAGGATTTTTAGGTGGCCTTTAAGGTCCCCTGATTTATACCTGTAGACCTGTTGTAGGCTAATGGCTTGTCCCGCTGCTTCCTCCTGAATTTTGAGGTGCAGCTGTTCAAGGTTTAGAAGGGCCTCCATTCCTGCTGTTGGAGTGGAGCTCATTGCTCCTGTGATCAGAAGGCAGGCCATCTTTTGAAGACTGTGCAGCCTATAATAGCAGTTTTTTGTATGGTTTTCTTCCACCACACTGCAGCTCCATATAGGAGGATAGGTCTCACCATTTGCTTGTATACCCATAAGATCTGCCTTGGAGATAGTCTCCAATTGCGTCCAAGCATTTGTTTTGCCACCCAGAGTGCCTTAGTGGCCTTCATTGTCGTTTTGTTTAGATGATTGTCCCAGGTGAGTTTCTTATCTAGGAGTATTCCTAGATATTTTACCTCTTCCTGCAGACATACGACTGGACCCCTAATATTTAGGGCTCCTATTTCAATTTTTCTTTTTCAGGTGAATGGTATTATGCTAGTTTTCGGAGGATTAATGGATAGACCCTCTTTTTCGCACCATTGGGTTGTTTCATTTAAGGCTTTTTGCATTCTGGACCTCACGGTATCCATGTGTGAGCCTCTAATTATAACCGTAATGTCGTCCGTGTAGCCGAGAGCAGTTAGAGAGTTGAGCTATTGAGGGTCACGAGAAGGTCGTCAACTAGTAGGGACCATAGCAGGGGGGATAATACCCCTCCCTGTGGACATTCCCTCCTAGTGTCCACCCTTAGCTTCGCTTCTCCCAGCTCCGCAAACACATTTCGATTCCTTAGTATTTTGCTCGCCCATTTCACTACTTCTTGAGGAGTATCCTTCCTCTGGAGAGCGACGTATAGCGAGTCATGTCTTGCATTGTCAAAGGCTCTTTCTACGTCTATGAAGCCACATAATGTGACTTCCTTGCATTCCAATGCCTTTTCTATTATATGTGTCAGCTTATGTGTAGCTGATATAGTTGATTTGCCTTTTTGGTAGGCAAATTAAAATTTGTGAAGTGACATCTTTGTCAAAAGACCCTTCCTTATGTATAGGTCAATTAGTTTTACCATGGTCTTTAATATAAAAGATGTGAGGCTAATTAGCCTATATGATTTTGGCAGGTCGGCCGGTTTGTTGCCACCTTTAGGGATGAACACAACCCGCGCCAGTCTCCACAATTTTGGTATATAGCTGAGTTGCAAGCTCACTCTAAATATGTGTACCAGAATGGTTTTTAGTTTCCCTGGATTTGAAGGAGTTTATCGCCCATTCAACCTTTTCATACGTGATGATTTGTTTGAGCAGAGGAGATGAGTGACGTATCCAATCAGGACTATCCTCTTCGTCTTCAGATTCATTGCTTATTTCGCACCCTGGAAAGTGTGTAACCAGTACTTCCAGTGTGTCATCAAAAGTGGTCGTCATTTCTCCATCTGGAGTTCTATATGGCCTTGATAGCCTTTGGATAGAGCTTTTTGGATCCTGGCAGTCTCTGGAATACTATTGAGACTTTCGCAGAAGGCACTCGAGGACTTCCTTTTGAATTTCCTTAGATCTTTGTTGTATTCTGAGAGTTTCTTTTTATAGACCTCCTAGCTTGATGTGTTTTTAGCTCGGTTGAACTCCGTTCTTGCGGCTCTTCTAAGTTTTTTCTAACTCCCTATTCCACCATGGCACCCTCGTCTTGGAAGCATTGTTTTTCTCAGGGCAGTTATCGTGGTATGATTCGAGGATTATTTTGGTGACCTTGTTCACAGTGTCCTCCAGTTCCGTCCTCGTACTGAAGCTCGGGTGCAGGCCGTAAAGTCCCGCTGTAAGGCTATTTTGTTAGCCTTCCCAGTTCGTACACTTTGGTTGCCTGTACTTTACTCCTTTTACAATATCTTTTCCTAGCTCGAAGTTTATATGCCTATGATCAGAGAAAGAAGCGATTCCTAGGACACTCCACTTCTTCACCAAAAGCGCTGCATTGTTTGACACCAACGTAAGGTCTAGTACCTCTTGCCTGTTAGCTGTCACGAAAGTTGGCGTTTTGCCCTTATTTGCTACAGAAAAATTCCTAATCAGAAGGAAGTCTTAAAGTAACTCACCTCTAGTATTGACGTCACTACTCCCCTATGCTGTGTGATGAGCATTGGCATCGCATCCAATAATCAGCATTTTGTTCTTCCTTCTGCAGTGGCTAACAAGTCCTTTGATATTGCTACTTGGGACTTGATCCTCATCGCCTGGGAAGTATGCTGGAGCAAATACCGCCTTCACTATTCCTCCTTCGATTGGGACCTGTACTTGGACCGCCACTGTGTCCCTATTTGCGTATTCTGGAATCAGAAGAAAGTTAATATTTGTGTTAATTATTATCGCCACCCTCGGGTTTTCTTCCCCTGCGGCCCAAATTAACTTACTATTTTTTGTATTCAGGCCATTTATTCTGCCTTTATTTACCCAGGGCTCTTGTATTAGCCCCAATTTATAGGTGCCCGAGGCAAACCTGCTGCTTACTTCCGCCGAGTCAGCTTTGGCATGATGCAGGTTCACCTGTAGACACCTCATTCCCTTTTTGCGCTTAGTTGGGAGCCGCTGGGACCTGATGTTGCCTACATGCCGGTTCCACCGCCCTCCGTATTGGTGGTTGGAGTGACCACAGGCTCCGGTGTTTTCCCGCCTGACTTTTTGACGTTCAACTTAACTTGTTCAAACGGGAAGCTAATGTTGCCGTCTCTGTCTGCTATTTTGGTAGCAGAGGCCTGGTCCGCCGCTGCTACTAGCATGGCGCACTTGCCTTTATTTTCCCTGAAGAGGGCTCTCCAGGATTTAACATTTAGGTCCTCATTCTGGCGTTTTACGAAGGCCATGATCCTCTCCATAGGGAGATCCGCTGCATTTGGAAAAAAGCCAACAAGGTTCTTAGGATTAGGAATCAGGGATTCCTCTGTGGCCCATAGGTTGCCCCTTCCCACGGCCTTATACTCTGGGCTTCTGCCCTTATCCACTCTGCCGTTGGTTTGTCCTTACAGTGGAGAGACACGTAACCTACTTTATACGTGATGCTGAGGAAGTGAGGGGCAATGCCTCTTTCTATCTCGGCCAGTATCCGCTCCTCCCGGACATTCTGTATTTTGTCCATTTGGTCAGTCGTGAGAAGTCCCTGGGGAAAATCTTTCAACTTCATGCGCTTTCTGGCTGCACCACTCATGTTCTTCTTTTTTGGAGTATCTTTCAATGCCTCCTGCGAGCCATATTAAGTGCTTCCATACTACGCGAGAGCTTCTAAACGATTTGTATCCAGGATCTGCCATCAGAGGTAGAGGGGGAGGCTGCGAGAGCCTCTGCTGGCTTTACTTCTTCCGGTTTGCCTCTCCCTTTTTTTGAAGCTGGCTGGGATATTTGGTCCTCGCCTTGTCCACCTTTGTTTTTTGGTGTGGAGCTATATTCCACTCTCCTCTTACTTTTGCCTTTCTTGTGCCTTTGTTGCTTGGAGTCATCTTGGGATTTATGCTTCATATGTTCCCTTAATTCCTTTGAGGATTCACTGGGGAGCACTGCAGCTCCACTTATGGAAGGCTCTGGGACCTTTAGATTTGGGGCACTTAAAGGGGCAAGATGGTTTCCGAGGCCGAAGATAAGCCGATTTTTGCGATTTTTTTTCTCAGCTGTAAGTGAAAATAATTACTAATTTTTTATAACACATTAAAGAACTATATTTTGAGAGTATGTAGGAGTTATTGTATAAAAAAATATGAATTAGTTATCCCGTGGTGGCAGTAGATCAAAGGCGCTTCGAAAAAAAGGCGAAAAGGCTGAAATCAAAAAATCGAAGTGATTTACTTAATATATTAGTTTTTTTCGCGGATGAACGAAACTATATTGAAAAATATACGATTTCCAATTTTTGGTGCGGTTTTCAATTTGGAGGTACCATTTTCACATAAAAAATCACCCTTTGATTGCCTGTAAAAAATAGTAAAAAAATTTTTTGAAAAAAAAAACGATCGTTCATCCGCGATTATTTATCATATTAAAGATGTCCGGCAAAGTTCATTGAGATCGGTGCATTACTTTTTGAGTTATGTTACGCACCGACTTTAAAAATGTAGTTCGGAGTTTCGAGCTAGACTATTTCGGTTTCTCGTGGAAATATACCTGGCAACACGATCATAAAATAACCGGTATCTCTGCTAGTTTTAGTCCGATCGCCTCGAAATTTTGAAAGGATATTTCTGAGATGTTGTACTTTCATATAAAAAAAAAAGAAAATTTTTTTTTGTTTAAGTAGGAAACCATCCTGCCCCCTTAAGGCAGCCCCCTCCATTTTTGCTTTAGTTCCCTCAATTTTGGTCCCACGAGTAAGAAGAATATAAAAGACCAGCCGTATTATCATCTGTATCCTGGCCTAGGCATTAAATTAGACGGGCTCTTGCCATCCGACACCCGAATCCACATATAAGCGACTGCTTCACCCAGCAGCCATTCAGCTCTCTGCATATGCTGTTTCACCACTGGCTTGGGGTTTTTTTCCTTAGGGGTTGACTCTCCAAAGCGTGAATAATATTAGCCAATCTTTCTTTCACGGAAGATTGTTACCGGCAGCACCGCGAGGAGGTTAAGATCACACTTCCATCAGCCTGAATAGTTACGGCACGTGAAAATTGCTTCTCCGTGTTATTCCCCCTATTCATCAAATGACTGTTGCCAAAGCTTAGGGAAGCGAGGAGCAAATGCTTAACTATGGTAGTGGGGAGAGGTCGATATAACTATTTCTTTCGTTGCGACAGTATCATCTTTTCAATTTCCAAAGCGATAGTATTATGTGGAGTCACCGGAAAAGCTATGAAGTTGTAGTATTATTATACCCTAGTATTATGCCCACTCAGCTACTCCTAAAAAGACGAACAAGACAAACACAGGGCAAAGCGAACAAACCAATGGTCGAGGGCACAGATGAGTAAACTTAGAAAAAAATTGAGGGAAAATCCTTACGAAGTGGCAGTTTTGAAAAAAAATATATTACTTTCCCGTAGAATGTGGGTTTTTTCATGTGCTTGTCCACTTCACTTCTACCATGCTACTAGTAATCTTTCTTGAAAAAATTATCAGTCTAAAATGGCTAGCTGTCATGAGCATCTCGAGATTTTTCCAAAAATTACTTAGTTGTTTCATTGTTCTCTTCCTAGATAGCACGATCAACGTAAACTTTTACACTATTATCATGTAAAAAAAAATCTGGAGCATCAGAACTGCTAGAAAACTGATTTTCGAAGTGATTGTTTTTGAGTGATCAAAAAATATGGAAAGACGTTATATACTTTTTTGTAATGTCATATCAACCATGCCTTACCCAAAGCAACATAAACCATTTCTCGACTATAACATAAATGATGGAAATGTTCAGTACTGGCAACACTTTTCCTACGAAGCAGCAATAAGTCCATAGCAAGTTCATGCTAAAATCAACCTACCCTTTGAATTTCGTTTCATCTGAGAATTTTCTTGAAAGTTTCAGCAATTAAACGTTATTTGAGGCTGCCCTCCGAAACATTTTCAAAACTCGGAAAATTTAAACATTAGTTCCTTATTTTTATTGTAAATGATTTGCATATGAATAAATAATGAAAGCATCTGTTGTTGCAATAGTTACGAAAATGACTGGTGCTGGCAACCCTGTATTAGCAGCATAGCCAAAAATAAACCAAATCTGCTTCACGTCAAGTTAAGCTCACCCTATGAATTTCATCTCGATTGAATGACTGCGCTGAAACTTACATGGGTGAAAAGAATTTTAAAACTTTGAAGCTCAAAACTATTCAAATTTTACGTTAATATTTGTTGTTCATTGTCATTGCAGGATCATTTGCATTTGAAAATTTGATGAAAACATCCCTTAGTAAAAAAATGAAAAAAATACAAAAACAGTCATAGCTCGCAGCACTTTCATGATTATTTTAAGAAATTCCTGCCAGATTTGGCTTATAATAAAGTCCATTTACAGCATTAATTTCGTTTTGATTTCATGAATGGAGCGAAAGTTATAGAGAAAAACGCTTTATTTTGCTGAGCAGATTTATAAGTTTTAGGTAACAAAAATTACCATAGCTGGTAACTCTATCTAATTTTTCAACCAAATTTGTGCCAAATCTGGCTATAGGTTCAACAACTGTATGAATTTCCTTAAAATTTGTAGGTTGAATCGGAAGTTATAGGCCAAAAGCAGTTTTTTTTTCTCAGTTATTTTTCAAGATGACCTGCATTTCAAAATCACTTCTATCAGAATTGTTCGTAGCTAATCCCAACATGAACTATAAATTTCATAATTATCGGATTATCCGGCCGTCAGTTCTCGTGAGCAGAAGTTTCGAGTGCTGAAAATACAGGTAATTTGGTGATAGTTTGCCGGTCTTATCCAACTCGGAACTTTGAAAGTTTCAAATTGAGATAATGAACAAAGATTAAAATTAATCATTCATTTAAATTAGGTGTCAAAAAGAAAAATTTTCAGGAGGTTCGATGATTTGAAGGATTTTTTTTTCATGTACCTGCCATAATTATAGGGTTACCCACACAATCTTGAGAACCCACATATATTTAGTTTTAGTCAACATCAATGCGTTCTGCAAATTTCACGATGAGCCAATATATTTGTCAGAATGTACGAAAATCAAAGTTTAAGAAAAAACTTGCCTACTTTTAAGCACTAAGTACCCACAAAGAGCCCAAAATTTCCAATTTTTTATCATAAGCAAGCATAAAAAATAGAAACTTTTCATTTCCAATACTTATTTTTAACAAAACTATACTCTGTATAGATATATAGAGGTACCTAAAAATTGACTAAAATGCCCAACGCCGCCAAAAGGTTAAATATATCTTAATTTTAACAAGTAATGGCCCTACTCCCTATGTATGTAGGCAAGGATTTGTTTTCAACTTTCGATTTGTTATAACTTTAAACATTAGATCATCGTGAAATTTGCGGAGTGTGTTAACCTTGACTAAGATTATACACATTGAGACTTTTAAGACTGTACGGGCAACCCTGTAGCTACTGCAGGCTAGGATAGAGGATGGAGCTTGCAGCTATGCTAATTTTTACCTCCTTAATCTTGTAAAATTGCTGAGCAAAATAAAATGAGAATGATCCTGCAATGGCAATTAACATTTGAAAATTTGAAAAGTTTTGAAAATGGTAACTCTTAAAATGTTTTCGCCCCATAGCTTCCAGCGTAGTCATCCAATCGAAATGAAATTCACAGGGTGGGTTTAACTTAACATGATGCAAACTAAGTACATTTCTGTTGTGTTTCAAACACAGGGCTGTTAGCACAAAAGTTTTTCGTAACTATTGCACCAACCAAGATGCTTCCATTACATATTCACATGCAAAGCATTCGCAATAAAAATAAGCAACCAATGTTTGAATTTTCCGAGTTCTGGTAATTTATCGGATGGCACCCCAAAATATTGTTTTATTGCTGATATTTTCGATGAAACCCTTGGATGAAAAAGAAATACCCCAGCCTCATAAACCTGGGACTAAGTCATGTTAAGGATAAAAGAGTGATGAGTGGCATTTGTAGACTTAGGTGCCTGGAATGCAGAAAAGGCTTTGGTCAAGCGATTTGTTTGCGTTATGCCTGGTTTACACATATGGCGAACGTTTCGTCGAGGAACTTGTGAAATTACTTCCCTCCATATTTTCGTATGTAAAAAAAACAGCCGATAATAAGCAAGGGGACCATTTACACACTCGGCTTGCCAACATTTGCCATGTGTGTAAACGCGGCATTAGATTAACTCAACACAACCGTTAAGTAAACTCAGCAAGGAAGAGAAAGAAATTATTACTCTGATCATCACTGGCAAAATAAAATTTAGAGGAGAAACACAATGGAAAGACATTGCAACTATCAAGGAAGTACATTCACTATGCAAAGTAGATATATGCGAGAGGCACAGCATTTGCGAAAGCCTGGGAAAACATTTTTTTGAACAACTACCAAAGAAACTGTTCATTACCATGTTTAGGCTCATTTAGGCTGTGTATTTTAAATTTATAAAGGCTATAAAGAGGTTAGAGGAAACAAAAATACAATTCAATAACATTTTGCTTCCAAAGACTTCTTTTTAGATTTATGTTTTAAATAAAAATGCGATAATTAATATAGAAACCTTATTTTTACTAAATGGTTAAAGTATACACTGATTCACAATGGTTAAAAGTATACACTGATTCTCATCAGACACCAGCTCACAGCGCAAACTTGACTGATGTGAATTTTTTATTTACGTTAGTTGCGATACATTACCCACAAATACAATTCCAATTTGATTCTGTTTTCCCATATCATTTATTCTCTGCTTTGATAAGCTTTTGAGACGATATACGTTAGGTCTGTTCGCGTACCTGAACCTATTATAATATATTAAAATAGATTCGCAGAAAGTCGTTTTTGTACTTATGCTGCAAGCCGAATTTTGCAGTAAAAATAAGCCAGCTACCAAATTCTGTTAATGCTGCAGTTTGCTGAAGTACCCGAACAGACCTGCTGCCTATGCTGATTTATAGACATGAAGGGAATCATGATCACAAATTAATAAAAAATGTAAGGTTAGTTTAAAATTTAGCTCGATCGACATTAGAAAAGAGTGCAGATTACTTTCAAAACATCGGTACCTGTCGAAAAGTTCAAATAGCTTGATATGGCAAAAAATGGTCTGTACATTAAAGTATTTGAATGTAAAAAGTAGCACAAATAGTATCAGCTAATTTCGATCACAAATGTAGTTGATGCTGCATGTGGAAAATGAAGAGCACTTTGTTCAAAAATTGATCTAGCTGCATGAATAGAAAAGAAATAGAACTATACTTCAGACTATTTTTTAAACAGTTGAATCTAACAATCCTTAAATTTATTATGATCGGTTTTTTTTTGCAAGAATTACATTATCCGCACGAAATCGTTTCTAAGTCTTCCGAATCTTTGTGAAATTTTTTAGAATCTTATTTCACTTTTCTTTTTCGTTTTATTTCGATCCAGCAAAAACGCTATGCATCCGAATGCACTATAAGGAAAACTTGCGAAAGAGTTTTATATGAAACTGGTAAATACATTCTTAAAGTCCCAGAGTATATTCAAGCATTAACCGTTGTCTTCAGAGCCAAGATGAACGCTTTCTATAGTCAAACTCTCCAATGCACTGAAATCTTATGCCCTATAGATATTATAATCGTCCAAAAACTGGTGAGAGCCGCTTAGTTCTCCGTGCAATTCTTTCCATCCCTGGCGATGGATAATGCTTCACCACGACAATAAGAAAATTAAATCAAGACTGGAACGTTGCATAATGCTGGTCGTCTGGTGGGGTTCTCCCAAAGAACCGACAGCATGAAGATAGTTCACACCAGATTTAAGCGCCTTTCAGGTGAACACTTAAAAGACAGCCATGGTATAATTCAATATTTCAGAAGATCCACCGTGACACAACGTTTTACGAAGGTTTCTCTGCTTTATTATTGCCACCGCAAGTGAGAAAATCGTTGGCTTTTTGAAGTAGTCTCCGATAGAGAGGATGAAACTTGTTGGTTGGCAGTTTTCATGGTAAAGATGCTGAAGACGGCGACAAATGGTTAAGCAAGGCAAAGATGATGTGAAAGTCGAGCCGGAAAATGGAAACTAAACAAACGATTGAGCTGTTGTCTATGCGACCTGAATATGAAAATTTTCTTGACGGTGTAGCGAAGAGAAGATGGAAAACGATGTGTAGTTGCTTGGAATGAAAATGATAAATTGGTTCCTATGCATAATCGGACTGCGTTGATTTAGAGATGTTGCTTGTTGAAAATCAGTATGGTGCTTCAAAATCCTTCTAATCTTATCTCTGGCTAGACGGGAAAAGAGGGAAATTTGCGTACGGTAGATATAAAAACAATCTCAGCTCCAAACAGACTCCCATAAATTAATCAAATATAATTATACAAAAAGTCTATTGATTACAGTACCTACTATGCTCAAGTTAAATAGATTTCTTATTCTGGTATTGTAAAAAACTTAAATTGGTAATTAGACAAAACAATGTTTCTGTAAATCTTTTTGCGAGGAAAGGTTTAGTTTTTTCAATAAGCCACAATAAATTGTAGAACTAGTACCTAGGATCAAAGTACACTTTTCAGCTCATTCTCTCCTATTCTAACCTAAAAATCAACGGTGACGCATCGTTACATCACAAAAGCATAGATTAGTTAATTCGAAGGGTTTCAATTTGTTGCATTCGCTTCTAAAGATCCCCTCGGTGATCTCTACTCAGCATGTGTATTACAACATGTAGAGGTACATGCATAAATATCCTTCTTCACATATGCATCTCAACATGCATATGTATCTTTACCCATCTATGCAAATACAGCATGCATAGATACCCTTATTTACATATGCATATCAACATGTATATGTATCTTTACCATAGCCATATAAAGAATGGACACGAAATCACAATGCATGAACCCGTACCTGAATGAAGCAATTTTACTACACAAGCAATTTTACTCTCTGTAAAACAGCTTTCCCCTCAATGTCGCACGCACCACCCCTCAGTGCTGTAGACTCTCTATGTACACATTCATTTCAATCCATCCGATCAACGGGGTGGGTGGTTGGGATAACGGGGAAAACAATACATGGACACAAATTTCCAAATACATCAACTTTTCTGAATGAAATTTGTTGTTATTTTATACAAACACATTGCGACCAGAGGTCGAAAATTGCTTCATTTCTCTCGGCTCATTTTGTATCCATTCTTCTTATATCTGGACAGTCAGCCGTAAGCCGCCAAAGAGAGCACACGCAGAAGACAATTCAACAAACAGCAATTTTAATTGCTACCAAGCCGAGCGAATAATTAACTTGCAATTAGCAGAGAACCAGCCGTATTCTACATCATAGGTAGATTATTCGTGGGGCGACATTACCGAGAAAAGAAAAAGGGACGTTTCGTTTATATCGATTGGACGAGCCGATAATTAAGCAGAGAGTTAGCCGTTTCCTACGCATCAGGTAGAAACTCGTGGTACGACATCGCAGAAGACGACTCGATTACTTCGTGTGGACCGAAACAAGCGTAAGAGTTAGGTTTACTTTTCAGCATATGTACTAGTGTTGCTTTTCAAGTATTTTTCTATTTATTTTATTTTCTTTCATATAAATCAATTAATTTCCTTAAACTATCGAGAAAGCTAGAAATATTAAAAAGAAGGCAAACCCATTTTCTGGGTTGGCCGTAGGCTAGGATAGGCTAAAATGAGCAATATAGACATGGATGCATCCCCCGTTGCTTCAAATTTACAGCACGGACCCCCTTACAATCAATCAGCACAATTTCAATCCGAGATATCAATGAAATTGAGCATGCTGCTAGATGAGCTAAAGAAAACTCAAGAGGAACTGGCTGAGCAAGGACGTCTCAATGCCGACCTTATCAGGCAAAATAATGAGTTGCTTAGCAAATTTAGCCAGAAGATTGTGAAAAACAACAACAAACCCAAATCTCCAAATCAAAAAAAAAAAATAAGAAGGCTTCAAACCTCCTCATCGGAGACAACCTCTTCCTCCAAATCGGAAAAAGCCAACTCTTCGGGCACAGAAGATTCTTCAAGCTCACAGGACAGTTCCTCTGACATGTCAGTGTTCCTGGAAAGCCAGGAAATAACCGATGAACTTCCCACAACCAGCCCAAAGCCATCAAAAAAACAAAACAGCTCAGGATTAAATTCCCTCTCAAATGAAGACTTTCCTTCATTAAATTCAAAAAATCAGCTTAAAAAAACAATCATTTCTAAATCGTCGGCAGCACCGAAAACTGTAGATTCTCCACCGAATCCTCGGAATCCCATTCCATCCAATGAATCAACAGAAACCCTGAAGGTTGTTCCAATTATTCTTCGCCGGCCTGAGCAATAGACAGGGCTAGCACGAGTGCTAAAACAACGAAACGCCGAGCTTGTTTCAGCAAAGAGGGTCTATTTAGGCATACAAATCATTCCAAAAACCCCTATCGACCATAAGAAAATTACCAAAATCTTCTCGGAACTCAAAGTGCAGTACCATACGTACTACCTACAACAACTTAATGTTGTAATTAGAGGCCTTTACGGACTCACCACCGAGGAAATCAAAATAGACCTCCAAAGACAGGGCTTCAACCCAATAGAGGTATTTTATCTAAAAACCAGGAAGGCACACCCCCCCCCCCCCCCCCCCCCCAAGCTTATCAAAGTTCTTCTTCCAAGGGAAGAAAAACATATTTACAATCTTCAGGCCATCTGCCACCTAGTCTGCCAAGTCGAAGCTCAGAAACCTAGAGCCGGCCAGGGGCAATGTTACAATTGCCAACAATTTGGCCACTCCTCCAACAACTGCCACGCACAATCCCGGTGCGTTAAGTGTGATGGACTTCATCACTACACGCACTGTGATAAGCATCCGGATCAAAAACCGAGGTGTGTTAACTGTGGCGGGGAGCACACCGCAAGCTATGGTGGTTGTCCTAAAAACCCCAAAAATATTAAAAAATCCTTCGCTCAATTAGCCCGAGCTAATTCTAGCACAGCCCATCCAGCGGCTGTCCCTATTTACCTTCCAAAACCTCAGTTGAAAGCCACAAATCCTCCAGAGCAAATGGGGCAATTCCTGGTAGTCATGCAAGTCCAACTTCATTCAATGAAGAAGGACTTAATAGAAAAAATTGGTTCTAGGCATGTTTAAAACTCAGAAATCTCAAGCGGTGTGTCAATCATCTAAATGAATAGAGATGATCGAATTTCTATACTCACTTGGAATGCGAATTCCATTCTCAACAAAAAAGGTGAGTTGATGCAATTCCTCAGCGAGCGGAGGGTTGACATCCTACTTATTCAAGAAACATTTCTTAAACCAAGTAATCAGTTTCGTCTCCCAAACTACCATGTGTACAGAAACGATAGATTGACAGGCACGGGAGGAGGCACTGCTATTCTTATAAAAAGACATATCAATCATCACGTATTAGACTGCCCAACCCTAAATGGTATGGAAGTTACTGCAATTAAAGTGCACTCAAACTTACTAGATTTTACCGCCATCGCCGCATATAGACCTCCCAATGCACAACATTTTGCAGAAGACTTAAGATCACTTTTCGTTTTTGAAGGTCCCA
This sequence comes from Nemotelus nigrinus, assembly GCA_947369275.1. Taxonomy (NCBI): domain Eukaryota; kingdom Metazoa; phylum Arthropoda; class Insecta; order Diptera; family Stratiomyidae; genus Nemotelus; species Nemotelus nigrinus. The sequence continues at coordinate 96,259,818 of OX376373.1, read as the reverse complement.
TCTTCCTCGGAGGAGATCTCAATGCACACAATCGCCACTGGGGATCTATTAAAAATAACGTCGCAGGAAGAGAACTATTCAAATTTGCAGAAGAGTCTGCATGCTGCCTTCACATCCCCGAGGAGCCCACTCACTTCGGACCAATGCACAGTCACATATTAGATATCGAAATATCCAAAAACATCCCTCAAAATGTCCAGATCAGTGTTCTAGACGAACTGCCATCGGACCACAAGCCCGTACTCTTCCAAATTCAGAACATTCTTGTCATCTCTCCGATAAAAGAAAAACTTTGCACCAATTGGCAAGCATTTCGTGTCTCCCTGGCTAATGACAACAATTTCACCACACATAAAACTGCTCAAGACTTAAATAATTCTATAGAAACCCTTACCATGTGCATTTCCCAAACAAAAGACAAGTATACGTCTACAATCCCAATTAAGGATAAACAAGATCCTTACGAGCTCCCACACTCTATCCAAATTCTCATTAGAAGGAGAAATTAAATTAGGAGACGCGCCAGAAGTACGGGAGACCCACGTTTACGCAAAGAGGTAAACCGTTTAACAAACCTTATACGCGATCAAATCAATCGTTTCAAAAATGAGCAATGGGAACTTTTTATGAAAAGTATGGAACCTGGTAATGACTCATTCTGGAGGTTGTCCAAATATTTCAGGACGAAAACCAAACCCTCCATGCCTCCCGTCCATGGAACGACTGGTCTGAAATTCAGCGATTCAGACAAAGCCGAAGCATTCGCGGATACCCGTGAACTGCAATTTCAAGAAAACTACTCCTCAGACGACGATCTAGAAAATGAGGTACTCATGGATCAAGCTGCTCTGAGAATCGTAAAATCAAGGATCCCAAGAGAAGACATAATTCCCCCCACCAGTCTAGAGGAGGTAAAAAATCTGGTACGCTTTATCAACAAGCGTAAAGCCCCAGGCCCCGATAAAATTACCAACCTTTGCATCAGTCACTTACCTGATAACGTCTTACAGAATCTATTAGACATCATAAACTGCATTTTCCGTCTGAAGAAATATCCAAATTGCTGGAAATTAGCCACAATAACTGTCCTCCCTAAACCCGGTAAAGATTTGACATTCCCTGAAAACTGGAGGCCTATTAGCCTTCTCTCATCTCTGGCTAAAATAACTTAGCACATTTTTCTCTCTCGACTAAAGGAGATAGTTCAACTCAATAACATCCTGCCTGATGAACAATACGGCTTCAAGTCGCAGCATTCTACCGAGCTCCAACTATCCAGAGTCACCCAACATATTAGAACAGGGTTCAATAGACGTCATTCCACAGGTCTAGTTATGTCAATGTAGCCAAAGCTTCTGACAAGGTTTGGCACGCAGGTCTGATCATCAAACTATTGGTGTACAACTTTGCCTCCGCCGTTTTGCAATAGATGACTGTAGCGGTAAGTAAAGTAAAGCAATCCCACGACAACCCTCGTACGGGTCTAGGGGTTGAAGCTGGTAGAGAGCTTCATTACAATTTATTTAATCATTGTGAATACGAGTGTGGAGTGATTAGTTCCACGACTCACTTTACCCCTAATTAAAATCAGGTACCTAATCAGAGCTAGGTGAACTCAAAGCTTGGTGCGCGGACCCTCGTCCGAACCTGGATTCGAACCAGGGACCCCACACGCAAGAAGCCAGTGCTCTACCCACTAGGCTACTCAAGCTTTTTTTAAGTGGTAGTTGAAATAAATAGATCATAATTGTCATACAATAAGCTTAGGTATTTGTAAACATAACGCCATCGAAATATTAGTCGATTTATTTGTGCATCATAAAGTTATTCTCGATTAAACATGTCAGCTTACGAGCCAAATTCTCGTCATTTGCGGGAGGTTTTAATTTTCTTCTTTAATATGAAGAAATCTGCGGCTGAGGCTCATCGAATGCTCTCAAATACCTATGGTGAGGCCGCTATAAAAGAAAGAACGTGCCGAAAGTGGTTTCAACGCTTCAAGAACGGCGATTTTAACGTCGAAGACCAGCATGGCGGTGGAAGAGGAAAGATTTTCGAAGATGTAGAATTGGAGGCATTACTTGATCAACACTCGTGTCAAATGCAACAAGAATTAGCAGGATCATTGGGAGTGACGCAACAAGCCATTTCAAAACGCCTGAAAGTCATGGGAATGATTCAGAAACAAGGAAATTGGGTGCCGTACGAGTTGAAGCCGAGAGATGTTGAACGGCGTTTGTGTGTTTGTGAACAGCTGCTTGCAAGGCAAAGACGGAAGGGATTTCTGCATCGCATTCTGACTGGAGACGAAAAATGGGTTCATTGCGATAATCCCAACCGCAGAAAATCATGGGGATATCCCGGCCATGCTTTCACGTCGACGGCCAAACCGAATATTTACGGTTCCAAGGTCATGCTCAGTATTTGGTGGGACCAGCTCTGCGTATTGTATTATGAGTTGATAAAACCAACTGAAACAATCACAGGCGATTGTTATCGAATGCAATTAATGCGTTTGAGCCGAGCATTGAAAGACAAACGGCCGCAATACAACGAGAGACATGATAAAGTGATTTTACAGCATGACAATGGTCGACCCCTTGTTGCGACAGTGGTGAATACATACTTGGAAACTTTGAAATGGGAAGTCTTACCACACCCGCCGTATTCTCCAGACGTTGCTCCCTCGGACTATCACTTGTTTCGTCCAATGGCACACGGCCTGGCTGACCAGCACTTCCGGTCTTATGAGGAAGTAAAAAATTGGATCGATTCGTGGATCGATTCAAAAGACGATAAGTTTTTTCAAGGCCTGATTTGTATGCTGCCCGAAAGATGGAAGAAAGTAGTGGCCAGCGATGGACAATACTTTGAATCATATATGTGTAACCAGTTTTTTACAATAAAGCCTCGAGTTTCAGAAAAAAAACGGCGGAAGCAAAGTTGTACACCTATAGATAATCTACAAATTCCCAAAGCACACTCACAACTTATTGGCTCCTTTTTACATGGAAGAACCTTTCAAGTAAAAATAGAAAGACACCTCTCCTCAAAGCGCCACATTCAAGCTGGCGTACCTCAAGGCTCACCTCTCTCACCAATTTTGTACAATCTGTACACCGCAGACATCCCACGTTCAAGTAGAAGGAACATATTTCTGTTTGCAGACGACACATGCATCTTTTATTCCTCTAAGCAAGCACATTCTATCACTACTAATCTACAAAACTCAATTGACCTCCTCTTAGAATACTTCCAAAAGTGGAAAATAAAAATCAACAATGATATAACTCAGGCACTCTTCATCACCAGGAGGAGAAACCAAAGGCCACGGTTGCTTACGGTTGACGGAGAAACTATAGCTTGGCAACGAACAGCCAAATATCTAGGTCTTACGTTTGACAGTAAACTCCAATGGACACCACATATCGCCGTAAAACGAGCAACCATAAAGAGTACTATTAAATCCCTAATCCCACTTATCAACTCCAGGAACTTTAATATGACAAACCGAGCCCTCCTTTACAAACAAGTTATAAGACCACAACTACTTTATGGTTGTGTAGCTTTCGGTCAAACGACCAAAACCAATATTAAAAAGCTCCAAGCAGGTCAAAACATCGCCTTAAGAATGATCTTTAATATCCCAAGATATGTTAGGAACTTAGACATACATAAAGACTTGAGATTAGAATCAGTGAAAAAATACATCCGCGACAGAGCTCTTAAACTTCTCGAAACCGTCGATAGACATCCAAACAGGTCCCTAGATATTCTGAAACTTCCAAACAATCTTTATCGTCCCACTTATCCTAGCCTAAGGCAGCTTATAGGTAGAATAATGCGGGAACGCCAAATTTTCAAATTAAAATGAATAAATAGTAACGCCAGCTACATTGTTGGAGCTAAATAATGCTCACAGCCACGAATGGAGTAAGAGTGCAAAAACAGCACTAGCTCCAAGCAGACCACAGTTCACAGTCAGTCTTATATCTATGATCTTTACCCACCTATTCAAATACAACATGCATAGATAGCCTAATTCACATATGCAGCTCAACATGCATATGTATCTTTACCCATCCATATTAAATTTTTTCTCAATATTTGCTACCAAAAGAAATTGCAGCCCGAGGATTCTTCCAAGTCCACAAACAACAATGGTTCGGCATTAGCAATGAGTTCAAAACCATTCCTGCTCCAAAGATTTGTTTTTGGGGGATTTGGGGGAATTTCGTGCTGCTGCAACTTAAAATATTCGTAGCCACGGCGTTGTTGTTAGCTGTGCTGCCATTTATTTTTTTGGAATAATGCTAGATTCAATTTTATTTAATGCTAAATAATGCTAGATGTTGTAAAATTATAATGCTAAATAATGCTTTCTTATTTAATTGAAATAAACATGGTTCAATATGAAGATAATATGGGTATTTATGTGAGGGTTGATCAATAAGTACTGATAATCGGTTATTTCTAGTTCGGATGAAATTCCAAAAAAAAAATTTTACTTCTACAGATACTCACTAAGTCAGTAACTAACAAATAAATAGGCTACAATTCGAGGGAGCTACATTCATTTGAATACGAACAGTTGAAGAGAGAACATCAAAATGTGGAAAAACGAAATTAAAGCTGTCATCAAGTACCTCTGTTTGAAAAAACTGTCTACCAGAGGCATACACGGCGACATGGTGGAAACATTAAGAGACTCTGTTCCTCCATATTCCACCGTTGCACGCTACGTCAAGCAGTTTAAGCTCGGAAGAACACCCACTAAAGATGAACACCGCGAAGGATGTCCATCCACATCCCGCACTGAAGTCAACGTAAAAAAAGTCGAAGATGTCGTATTGGCAGGTCAAAGAATGACCCTCAGGCATGTAGCTGAGATCACAGGGATCTCATATGGTAGAGCTTGAAAAATCTTTGCGAACAAATAACATATGAAGAAGGTCCCTGCGCGTTGGGTACCGAGAATGCTAACGGACGAGCATAAGAAGAAACGAGTCGACATTTCAAGGCTGAATCTCAAAAAGTTCCAGGCAAATCAGGAGAATTTTTTGTCACATTTCGCGACTATGGGCAAGACCTGGATCCACCATTTCGATCCAGAAACCAAAGTGCAATCGATGACCTGGAAGTGATCCTCTTCATCGATGCCGAAGAAATTCAAAGTGTCAAGTTCGGCAGGAAAGGTTATGGCATCAGTTTTTTGGGACGCTGAAGAAATTATTATGGTGGAATATTTAGAAAAGGAAGCCATTATATCAGGCTCTTACTAAGTTGACCAAATAAAAAGATTGCGAGAGGCAATAAAGGAGAAAAGACGCGGCAAACTGCGACCCGGAATTCTGTTTCTTCAAAATAACGCACCAGCTCACAAGGCCCATGGATACAATTAAAGAAACAGGATTCGAACAGATTGAACACCCACCCTATTTGCCAGATCTAGCACTCAGTGGCTTTTACCTCTTTCCTCGGCTCAAACAACACCTTCGAAGTAAGAAATTTGAAGATGATAGGGAAGTGATGGCCGCTGTTGAGGCATTTTGGGAGAGTCAAGATGAAGAATTTTTTTTCTAAGGTATTCTGGGTTTGGAAAAAAGATGGACTAAATGTATTAACTTCTTAAAAGACTATGTTGAAAAATAAATATATTTTTTAAGTTTAATCACCTTAAAAACAAATTAGACGTTTAAAATTTACATCTCAAAATGATTCCGTATCTATTACAGACATATCAGATATACCTAAATCTCCTTCTCTTGTGTAAAGCTCATTTATACCATTTTTCAAAACATCGTTTGGAATCTCACAATCAAAACAGCAACAATCATTTATTTTTAAGTGAAGAAAAAGTATTAGTGTCGGATAACGAAGATTTTTCTCCAGCGTTATCCGAGCGATCGCTTGCCTTTGAAGCCCTAACAAAACAATTGATTCACATTATTAAGGAAAAAAGATCTAACTAGAATACACATACTTTGATAAACTTGAACATGTAGATGTGCGAGGCTCCTGGGCGTTTGAAGTGGATGGGACCATATCACTGATTTTTAGCATCATCACGATTTAATGGAAAGTTACCATATTTAAAGCAATATAGATGACTTTATAGTCTTTATATTTTAGACATTATAATCACAATCATTAATTCAAAATCAAACAATTGTCACTTCTGGTTTTACTTCGAAGACAATGACATGAGCGCGTTTTTGTATTTTTCATGAATTTCCGCCACCACATGATTCAGGAAGTTTCTTTTCATGAACGCGACCGAAAGTACACGAACAGAGCTATTATTGAGAAAAATTTGATGGTTGAGATTGTAAATAGATGAGTGCCAGATTATTCCGAAATCTAAATTTAAATGCTAAATATAATGCTAGATGCTAACTTCGAATTTCGGATGCCGTCTTGGAAAAAATAAAGCTAGATCTAGCATTCAAAATGCTAAAATGGCAGCACTGGTTGTTAGTCGTCAGGAAGGTCACAGCGACCACAAGCGATGATGAAAATGTGTTGTTGTTGCTCATCATGAAAATTTCGACAACGACAACGTGTCAATTGCTCGGACCCGACCAACTTGAAAAAGTGAAGAATGTCACTAATGATGACCGTGACACCGGGACTCGATTAGCAATTTTCTCTGGAATTTCCGATTGCAACGACTGTCAAATTTATGGTTTGCCATCTGTGCGTGGGGAATTTCATGGCATGCAATTTCATTTCGAAAATGCCTCTGAGCGGAAAGGACGTGCGCTGTATCTGAGCGTCAAATGCTCTTAGGGAGTTATTTGAAATGCAAATTCGATTTTTTCGCAATTTCCCACCATTTCATTGCTCAACGACATCTAAAAATCCCTTTAAATTCAAAATACCTACATCTTCTTATAAGAAATGAAGCATTCCCATGGTTCAGCGACATTTTGAAACCAAGAACTGTCAAAATATTGCAAGGCAGATTGCCGAGCAAATTGCATACCATATTGCCTACCATTTATGGCAGACCATAAAATATTGCATACCATAGGCTACCTCCACTGGCTATTTCAAATTTCATGCAATGGAAAATTGCTAGTGGAGGCAGCCTGTGAGAAAACGTTCATCATTATTATTTATTATTCAAATCTCATTTAACAGAAAATCCAATTAAAAAATGAGATACAAAAAATAAGAAAAATCATTAATATAAAGCAAAACAGGAATAAAAATAATAGTAATAAAAAGTAAAGAGAAAAATGCACAATAAAAATAACTAAAAGACTACGTTAACATATCAATAACATATTTTTTAAAAGAATGAAAAGACATGGACAAAGAACCAAACTGATGCTCATCATGGCTTCTAAGTATCCTAGGTATTGGTGAGTTGAAATACACAAGAGTACGCGCATAAGGAGTATGGAATAGCGATTGAGTTCTAACCGGGCGATCAGACACACGTAGGAAATGACACACGCGAATGTTGGAAGAGAGTAAGCCATGATAAAGCTTATAAAGAAAGCATTCATCTAGAAATATTCTGCGAGTACTCAGCAAATGGAGATTCAAGAAAAGCAGACGGTCATCATAAGGACGATAGGCAACATTAAACTTGAACAAAAGGCAGCGAGTAAACTTACGCTGAACGGATTCAACAGCATTAGACAAGTACACGAAACGAGGAGACCACACTTGGGAGCAATATTCAACAATGCTACGAACAAGAGAAATAAAAAGACGAACACATGTAAAGATATTGGTTGCAAAGCGAGAGCAGCGCAGAACGAATCCAGCTACTTTTGAAGACTTCGCAACCACAAAAGAAACATGCAGATCAAATTTTAACTTTGGATCAAAGATGATGCCAAGGTCTTTATGTTGATCCACATGCTTCAAAAGACTATCACACAAAAAATATTCAAAGGAAATGGGATTAGGCTTATTGGAAAAAGACATCACGAAACACTTGGAAACATTAAGATCAAGGAAGTTCGCAGAGCACCAATCACTCAAAGCAAAAAGATCCGATTGTAACTTACAACAATCATTTTGTGAAGCGACAGCACGGAAAATTTTAAGGTCATCAGCATACAACAGAGAGTCAGACTGAAAGTTACAAGGAAGGTCATTGATAAACAATGTGAAAAGGAGGGGACCAAGGATGGAACCTTGGGGAACACCAGAAGTAGGAAAATAAGGGGAAGAAGAACAACCATTAAACACAACACGGCAGACGCGATCATGGATGTAGGAATCAAGCCAGGATGTAAGGGAACTGGAAACACCAAAATGACAGATCTTATCTAACAGCACTGTGTGGTTTACCCTGTCAAATGCTTTCGCGAAGTCAGTGTAAATCACATCAGCTTGAAGACCATTGTCCAAAGTACACGCGACGAAGTTAGTGAATTCCACTAGATTCGTAGTTGTTGAACGTCCCTTGATGAAACCATGTTGCTCTACAGAAAATAAATGACTATAAGCACCATGAATTCGGTCATGAACAATCCACTCAAGCAACTTCGGAAAACAGGACAAGAGGGATATAGGACGGTAGTTGGCCACATTGCCAATGTCTCCCGATTTTAAAATCGGAAAAACATTGGCAGCTTTCCAGATATAAGGAAAAACACTAAGAGACAAACTCAAATTAAATAATATAGACAAAGGTACACATAAGGAAGATGCAAGAGACTTAACAAACATATTAGGAATGCCATCTGGGCCGCTGCTTGCTGAGTGATCCAATGAGGATATTAAGATTTCAACCTCCAGAGGATTGGTCATCACAAAATTATCTTCAGAAAACACAGCCGTAGCAGAACTCCCTGAAGCAAAATTAGGAGAGGAAAATGAAGAAGCAAAGAACTTGGCAAATAATTCACAAGTTTCTTGAGGGATAGAAGCAGAAGTTTTCTCAAGAAAAAAAGTGTCAGGAAACCGGTTGCTAGTTTTTAGGGATCGGACATATGACCAGAAAGGTTTCGAGTTATCTGAGGAAAGACTCGCTTCAATATGGGCGAAATAACCACGTTTCGCTTCTTCAACAGTCCTTTTAGCCACTGCTCGCAGAGACCGATAATGCTGCAACGCTTCAACAGATGAACTGCGAAGAAATTCATTACGGGCCTTATCTTTCTCGCGCAAAGCTTTTGATACTGCGACAGAAAACCAAGGAGGACAAGAACCACGACGAGAACGAGACACAGGAGTAAATCTAGAAACAATGGAATTAAGGAGGGAGTAAAAAGAAGAAACAGCATCATTTATATCAAGCCCACGAAAAAAGAAAACCAATTGATAGGGAGGAGTTCGGCAGCAATACGTTCATAATCTGCCCTAAAAAAGTTGAAAGACGGCACAGCTATGCTTTTGGTGCGTGTACTATTTGATAAAAAAAAATCAATGGAAAGAGGGGGATGATGAGGGTCAGGATCAACGTAAGGAAAGGATGATGCAGAAATAGATAGATTAGAAGGAGGAAAATTAGAAAAAATAAGGTCTAACAAACGATTATTATTATTAGGAATGTAATTAAATTGGGATAAGGAACAAAACGAAAGGAATGATGAGAGGGAAATTGAAAGTGCATTGGTAGAGGAGATGGTTAAAGACGAGAGGTCCCATTGAATAGAAGGCAAATTGAAGTCACCACAAACAACAATAGGAGAATGAGGATAGTAAGACATAATAAAATCAAACAGCTCACTATAAAAACATTCATACGTGGAGAGGGATGCACTACAAGGCACATATACAGATACAAGTAATAAACAAACGTTATGTGATAGGGAAATACGGACAGCAACGCACTCAACAGGATGAGACACCACGAAGCTAGCACAAAGTGAACTAGACAGAGATTTACGAACGGCAATTAAGACTCCACCACCATCTGCTTTATTCGTTAAATCACGATTGCGATCATGTCTGAAAACATTATGCAGGGGAAAGAACTCATCACTAAAAAGATCCGTTGAAAGCCAAGTTTCAGTCAAACAAACGAAATCATCGGAAGCAATTATAGAGGCTAGCCTAATTTGTACCAATTTGGTTCTTAGTCCACGAACGTTTTGGTAATAAAGGTTAAAACGTTGATTTTTAGGCAAACAGGAACTGATGACCAAAACTCCCGAAGGCCAGAAATCGCGGCGCCCAATCGCGCTTAGTTCAATCGGAAGCGTCAGCAAGAATGAGCCCACAATACGGCTGCTGTCCGAATCCTTTGTAAGCTTCTTGCAAGAAACGTTGACATCTTTTCCCAGCTTCCGAGACATATACAACTTCAAGTCCTCTACAGATGTATCAGCCGCAACACGAGAAAGGAAGATTTGAAGAGGAGGAGATACCACTCTAATGAGACCATTAGAATCGTCATCATTGGCACTACTAGATCTATTAGGTTGTAGTGCGGGACCAGGAGATGGCACAGAAGACGCCATTGGAGAATGGCATTGCAGCTGTTGAGGAATAAGCTGCTGCGGCGGTTGATGCTGTCCTTGTTGCAGAGGCGGTAGTTGAAGAAGTTCCAGAGAATGCTGTTGCTGTAGTAGTGGCTGGGCACTATGGCTTTGTAATTGATTATGTTCATTATGATTTTGATTGCCCTGCTTGTGCTGTTGTTGAAGCAATTGCTGCTGTTCGCGTTGACCACGAGTTAAAATCGGTGAAAAATTACCTTGACTGATAGGTAGTACTGGCGCTGGAGTCTTGGGTGAAGACAACTTCTGCTCTGCATCCGCCACTGAAGCCAGAGAGTTTAACAGTTTAGCGGCCGATTCGAGCCTGCCACGCAAAGCGTTGAATTCAACCTGAATAGAGTCCACCACCCGTTTAGCAGACCGCAGTCGATTAACAAAAGTAACCATTGAATTAGATTTGCACTTCGAACAAAACCAATATACTCCGGATGACGACGATTGAACCGCTTCGGCAACATGTGCGTGCATTCCAATGCACTTTGCATGAATTGTTTGCTCACAAAATCCAGAGCAAATCACCATGGGTGTTTTATTTGATTTGTCTAAGCATTTAGGAGCTAAACAAAGAGCCATTATGGGGGCGCACTGAAGTTTTCTCAAATTAGCAATCGATACTTGAGCACACAGTATTGCACCCTTCACTCGGAAAATAAGTTGAATGTTTCTAATGGCAATAAAATTTCATAAAAGCTTCCGATAAAATATGGTAGGTGTCAATGTTAGCTTTTGGAAGCTGTCTCCGATAAATTAAACTGCGTATCACCGTAAAAAATATGGTAGGTGTCAAAGTTAGTTTTAGGAGGCTGTCACTGATGAATTATTTTGTGTATGTAATCATTGAAAGCACTCTCTAGTGTATTAATGTATTAATGGCACGACACTTCACAGTACAAGTTAACGGCTCCGGAGAAAAATCAGTACTCGCGCACTTGCAGAGAAAATAAGACCGAGCACAAGAAAAGAAAAAAATCACTCCGACAGAGTAAGAACGAAGCAAAAAGCACTTGCAATATGCAAAGAGAACCGACAAGATTCACTAGGCTTAAGAAAAGTACATGGGAAGAGCGAATTCACAAGATATTCAATGAACAGTGAAGAGCAGAATTTTGACGTTTAAGTCGCGCACGATGATGGATATGATGAAAAAAAAGAAAAAAAAAAAAAAAAATATCATGATGATCATGCATTCCTAGAAAATTCTTGGAACATGGGCGAGCGATGAAAATGCGAATTAAAAGTGGATGGTTGGATGGCGGAAGATCGTGAATTGTGAACGAATTGCTCGAGAGAACGGTTGGTTGTGTAAGTTAACTTTTACTTATTAGGGTCGATGAAAAAAAGAATGTATTTAGCGAATTACAATTTTTATTTAATGTTCCCGAATTAAAATACAAATATCGACTGAACTTGTTCTAGTGTACTACTTTGAATTTATGCGATTAAATTGTCGACTTGCAGTTTCCTCGAATGTGGGAAAATGAATTTGATGGTTGTTCCATGGTAGTGATGCGCGATTGCGAGATATTAAACTCGATTGTTTCGATTGTTCAAATATCTCGAAACATCTCGATTATTTAAGTTGGACTCGATTGTTGCAATCGAGATAATCGAGACAATCGAGCGATTCGAGATAATCGAGCGATTCGAGATAATCGAGACGATTCGAGATAATCGAGCGATTCGAGATAATCGGCCGATTCGAGATAATCGAGCGATTCGAGACAATCGAGACAATCGAGCATCTCGCAATCGATCATTCGGTCGGTCAAGTCATCGACAATCGGTTGACGGCAATTGAGTGAGCCATAAAGCACGTTTCGTTGGCGCAGCCAATAAAAAAATGTTCAAATATTTCAGCAAAAATATTGAGTGTTATTATTTGATCAAACTGCAATTTTTTGGGAAATATTGATGTATAAAAGGATATGTTTATCTTAAGTTAAAATTAAGATATGTTTAACTCTTTGGTGGCGGTGAGCATGTTAGTGTTTAAGCACACCAGTATACACAGTACGATTGTAGAACCGCTTGTGAAGAATAGATTTGAATGGATTGGATATACTATTTAGTAGATTTTTTTACGTGTGCATACATATGGAATGTAATGATCAGATATGCATGGAAATTTGTATGGCTAGCATTTATCGTGTATAAATGGCTGGTAGTTTTGCTAAAACTATTAAGTCTGATCAAAGTGTATGATCAAATATTATATGAAGTTTAGTTTTGTCATGCTGTTAAGTATGTTAAAATAAAATCTGCTTTTAGATAGTGCAGTTTGAAAGCATATCATGTATCCAGTATTTTCGTACTTGCGAGTATTTTATTCAAATATTCAAAAAGTTTTAAGGGCAAAAGTAGCTGAAATCGGCCAATTTTGGGTTAGAGTGGTTTCGGACATAACGGGCTAAGACCCATTGCTGTGATACAAACATTTCGGTTTTGTAGGGGAGTAAGGGGTTTTTTGGCCATAGTTTGGCAAAAACTGCCTTTATCGCGCTTTCAATGATTGAAAGTGGTCGGGGAGTACAATATTGATATTTTAAGGATGAAAAAAATTTTTCTGGGGAATATTTGGCCAAAACGTTGAATTTTTTCAAATTTTTTTTTTGCGTAGCTTGAATTCGGGGACATTTCTGAGCTGTTTCGGGGGGAAAGTCCATACAAGTCTGGGAAAAAGTGGCCTAGTTTCGAAGATACGGCATAATGCACAGCCGGAGAAGCCAATCATCGAACCAAAGAGGATTTTTTTTCCCAGACTTGTATGGACATTTCGCCCGAAACAGCTCAGAAATGTCCCCGAATTCAAGCTACGCAAAAAAAAAAATTGGAAAATTTCGCCGTTTTTGCCCAATTTTCCCAATAAAAAATTTTTTCATCCTTAAAATATCACTATTGTATTCCCCGACCACTTTCAATCATTGAAAGCGCGGTAAAGGCAGTTTTCGCCAAACTATGGCCAAAAAACCCCTTACTCCCCTACAAAACCAAAATATTTGTATGTATCACAGCAATAGGTCTTGGCCCGTTATGTCCGAAACCACTCTAACCCAAAATTGGCCGATTTCAGCTACTTTTGCCCTAAAAACTTTTTGAATATTTGAATAAAATACTCGCAAGTACGAAAATACTGGATACATGATATGCTTTCAAACTGCACTATCTAAAAGCAGATTTTATTTTAACATACTTAACAGCATGACAAAACTCAACTTCATATAATATTTGATCATACACTTTGATCAGACTTAATAGTTTTAGCAAAACTAACAGCCATTTATACATGATAACTGCTAGCCATACAAATTTCCATGCATATCTGATCATTACATTCCATATGTAGGCACACGTAAAAAAATCTACTAAATAGTATATCCAATCCATTCAAATCTATTCTTCACAAGCGGTTCTACAAGCGTACTGTGTATACTGGTGTGCTTAAACACTAACATGCCCACCGCCACCAAAGAGTTAAAGATATCTTAATTTTAACTTAAGATAAACATATCCTTTTATGCATCAATATTTCCCAAAAAATTGCAGTTTGATCAAATAATAACACTTAATATTTTTGCTGAAATATTTGAACATTTTTTTATTGGCTGCGCCAACGAAACGTGCTTTATGGCTCACTCAATTGCCGTCAACCGATTGTCGATGACTTGACCGACCGAATGATCGATTGCGAGATGCTCGATTGTCTCGATTGCCTCGATTGTCCCGAATCGCTCGATTATCTCGAATCGGCCGATTATCTCGAATCGCTCGATTGTCTCGATTATCTAGAATCGCTCGATTATCTCGAATCGCTCGATTGTCTCGATTATCTCGAATCGCTCGATTGTCTCGATTATCCCGATTGTCTCGATTATCTCGATTGTCTCGATTATTCTCTCGATTGTTTTGGCGCATCGATTGCGATTATCTCGATTGTTTTATGGCGCCGATTGCGATTATCTCGATTGTTAAAATATCTCGCAATCACCCATCACTATTCCATGTTGGTAGTTTATGCTGACGATGTTTTGTCGTTCCCAGGTGCATCAAATGGCTGGCTGTCTGGCTGAGGTGATTGGTTGCTGAGTCGGTGGATCGTTGCTGTTAAGTCTTCCCCCTTTTAATTCGATCGTCCGCGATCGTTAGAAATAAGGAAGGTCGTTGAATCGTTTTCGTGTTGATATGTCGCTAAATAAAGGAAGGTCAGGTATCGATGTTGAAATTGCACTTTCTTTTGGTCTTGCTTCTGGAATAGATGAATTCTTTATAATGATGTTTTGCGAATTTGTTTTTTGAATAAATTTCCAGATGAGGTATGCTATTGCGAAAATAGAGATTACAGCAAGTGTGCCATAAGATGTTAATTTATGAAAGTGGTTTTCGGACTCCAATTGCTCAATAATATTAGTGTTGTTAATTAGGATATCGCTCATGTTGTTGCTTGATAGGACATCCTTTTGGTTTCGTACTGCTAAGGTAGGTTGGAGGATTGCAGGAAGGACTTCCAGTGAGGTCACCTCTTTTGATATGAATGTTCTTCCGTTGACTTTGATGGTTGTGTTATGGAACTTAACGACACATGTTCCGTTGAGATTATGTGCAGACCCTTCGATCTCCATTACTCCGGCGTATTGATTTAGGAGGATTACACCCAACGATATTTCTTCAACTGCTGGTACTTGTTGATTATTGACGACTCGGCAGGTGGCGTTTGGGCTCTTCAGAAGATGAGGAATGCAGTCAGTTTTGCTTATGTCTATTACATTATTTTGGTTACAGATCAGCAAGTTATTAGTCGATTTACAATTTCCCGTTAAAGCGTAAATTTGATCTTCAAGTTTGATAATTTTTTCAAATGGAATTTCATAAATGAGATTTTGTTTTCTTATTGGTTTAATTAACATTGTTTGAAATACTTTGTTTGTAGTGATCGGAATGTTTATAATATATAAAATACATAAATCATTAGTGATAATTTTGATTTCGGAAAAATCTAGGGCTGCTTCCACTGTTGAGTATGGTATTAAATCTTTATCTAATAAATTGGTAGCTAACTTAATTTCTTCTTTAGATAGAATCATAGAATTTATTATGCCGACTTTGGCCCAATGAATTGCGTAAACTATATTTGTGAGTTCTTCTTTTACAAATTTCAATCTAAATTGTAAATCCATAACAAGACTATTTTTCACATCATTGTTAGATTTTATCATTTCTTGTATTGTGTTTGTTATTTTAGTGATATTGTTTAATCTTTCATTGTATAATTTATTTATAATAACTTGTTTGTTATTGTTTTCCAAAACATTGGATATTTTTTGTTTTATTGTGACAAAATCCTCATGGTCGGGGTTACCAGCTATCCACTTCCAAGTGGTACCAATGAAATTGATGGATCTTTTCATTTTGCGCGGTTTTAGGTTATTGATCATATTAAGGATTTGTTGAGCCTCGTGGTCCAGATAAAGAGAGAGAGGATGATGACTAATGGTGGGAAGGTTAAGTAGATTTTCGATGTCGTTTATTAGTCTAGTGTACTGTTCTAGGTCGATTGTGTGTATCAGTTTGAAGTTTCCATTTCGTAATTTTGCCTGTCCCAAGTTGAAGGTAGCGATGTAGGAGTTTGAGAAGTCCAGGATTTGGATATTTGCGTTGATGGTATAGATGAGACATCTGAAATATGATATTTATGAGCTTTTTATTCTATCCTTGTGGATGGTTTTGCCTGTTTCGGTTAGTATGGTAGTGTTCCTATTTTCCTTAATGGTTTCGTGACGGTAGCGTGGGGTTAATTTGGAGCCTAGACGTTTGTTTTGCCTAACATAAACTACTTCCCCTATTTCATAATTTTTTACCGGTTGTCTTTTCTTATTATGATACTCCAAATCTTTTTGTTGTTTTTGTTTAATTTTTTCGATGTTACTTAGTCGAACTTTTTCAAGGTCTTCAGGGCTGATGTTGGGACTTCTACCGAAGTACAACTCGACAGGTTTTCGACCTGTGGTAGAGTGGATTGAGTGGTTATATTCGTTAACGGCCCTATCTAAAAGTTCCTGGAAAGATCGTGGTGGACCATCTTTCCTAAGGCATCTCATCCATTCGGCTAGTGTGGAGTGCCAACGTTCAACTTGGCCGTTAACCTCACTTTTATAAGCAGGAGTTCTGTAGACTTTTATCTGTAGGTCTTCTTCCATCATTGATGTTAAAGATATTGATGTGAGAGCTCCCTCATTGTCAATTACGACATTTTCTGGTACACAAAAGAAATAGAGAATGTCTAATAACGGTTGTTTTATATCTTCTACTGACTTAGACGAAATAATTTTTGCCTGTGCAAATTTTGTAAACTTGTCTACAGCGGTGAGAATGAGTTTTTTTTCGGTGAAGAACAAATCTATGTGTACTGTGTGTCCAGGATATTTGGGTATTGGAGTAGAGTTCAGTAGAGGTTTGTTAGGGTGTCTGTCGTATTTGCTAAATTTACAGGTTGTGCAGCGTTTCAGCAGATTTTTAATTTTGGAAGACATACGTGGAAAATAAAAATTCTCAAGTAATTGAAGACGATTTTCTTCCGCATTGCGGTGAGCTCTGCGGTGAGTTAATAGGATTTTTTCTTCTTGCTCTATGTCACTAGTTAGGTCTTCGACTAGCTTCTGTGTAAATCTTATTTTGTAGTCGCGAAAATGATAGGGATATATTTCTTGTACTATACCCATAGTTTCTTCGTTCGTCAGGAGTCCGTTTACTGTACCAGGATTGAGGTATCTTTTGAAGATATCAATAAGATTAATGCTTGAGTATTCGGGCTTTATAATAATGTGTCTCGTGTAATTTTCAAATGGATGGGTAATTTGATAGCTGTCCTCTACTCCAAGTTTTAAAATGATTTGGTTTCGAAAGACATTTATGGGGGTCTCAACAGTAGGGATCAGGTTGTGAGAAGAACTATCATCGCTATGTTGTGTTGGTGTTAGGGAATTTACTTCGTGGATTTGTGGAGGTCTTGATAAGGAATCGGCAACAATGTTTGCTTTGCCTGGCTTGTATTTAGGTTGGTAATTGTGTTCTTCGAGGATTGATTTCCACCGTTTCATCTTACTGTTCGTATTTTTATTGCTTAAGGCATATGTCAAGGGCTGATGGTCAGTGTAGATGATAACTTCACGTGATCCGTAAAGATAGCTCCTTAAAGAGTTCAAAGCCCAGACAATTGCCAACATTTCCTTTTCGTTGGCAGCGTAGTGTTCTTGTGCCTTATTTAGAGTACTAGAAAGGAAAGTAATTGGTTTATTGTTTTGCGAGAGTACGGCACCAATGGCGTAGGTGGAGGCATCTGTGGTGAGCTCAAAGGGTTTGTTGAAATCAGGATGAGCCAAAACTACCTCATTCGAAATCAACGAGCTCTTTAGTCTGTTGAAGGCTGATAAGGCGCTTTTATCCAGGTTTATTGGTTTGTTTTTCGAGAGATGTTTGGACACGCGTCCATCCTCCCCTCTTAAGAGGGATGTCAGGGGTTTCGCTATCTTGGCGTAATCGCGAATGAAGCGGCGATAGTACCCTGACATTCCGAGAAAGGATCGTAGTTCTTTCAGAGTGGTTGGAGGCGGAAAATCTACTATTGCCTGGACTTTTTTTGGATTGGTTTTTATCCCATGCTTCCCTACGACGTATCCCAAAAACCCGATCTCTTCGTGCATGAACTCGCACTTGTCGAGTTGGATCTTTAAGTTTGCTGCCTCTAGTATCCGGAATACTTTTTCTAAATTTTTAAAATGTTCTGCTTCGTCTTTTCCAAACACTATTATATCATCAATATAAATTTAACAACTTTTCCCTATTTCGTCCCGAAGAATGTCGTCCAGAGCCCTTTGAAAGATTGAAGGTGCATTCTTTAGACCGAATGGCAAGCGGGTATATTCGAATTTGCCATTGTTAATCGAGAATGCTGTTTTCTCGATGTCTGACTCCTTCTGTTGGATTTGGTGAAAACCACTTTTTAGATCGATGATGGAGAATAATTCGTTTTTACCTAGATTAGACAGAACCTCGTTGATTTCAGGTATGGGATACCTGTCGGGGATGGTAATGGAATTCAACTTACGATAGTCTACCACCATGCGGTACTTTTTTTCGCCCGACGCGTCTTCCTTTTTTGGTACGATCCATACCGGAGAGTTATAGGGAGATCGCGATGGTCTTATGATTCCATCAGTGAGCAATTTTTTTACTTGTTCCTCAATTTCCTCTTTCAAGGCCATGGGATACGGGTATGACTTCGAATATACGGGGTCATTTGAGGTTGTGCGGATTTCTCCCTTAATTTTCGTTGTAAAGGTCAAGCGCTCATCTGGCTCGGTAAGGAGGTTAGGGAATCGATTTATTAAGTTTGTTAATTTGCTTGATGTGTTGGAGTCTAGGTGGGAGGTTCTGATATTGATATTATTAACGGTTTCCGATAGGTGTTATTTTAGTGGTATTACTATGTTAGGGTCAATCGTCATATAGTTGTCTTTAGCGTGGATGATTGCGTTGAGCTCCTTCAATGTATCATTGCCTATGATACCATCAAACGAGATCAGGCTAGGTAGTATAAAAAATTTAAGTTTGTTTACCGATGGTCCGAAAAGTTGCACGTACGCATGGTGCGTAATTTTGACACAACCTGCTATTGATTTGGCAAAAAATTCTTTTTCATTGAGGAAAGGATATCTGATGTGACGTGGTTGGATGTAATTGTTGTTTGATCCAGTGTCGATAAGGAACTTTAGTAGCTCTCCACTTCTTAACTGGAACTGAAAGTATGGAAGTGAAGAGCGTTTCAACCTATATGTCATCGAGGTGCTCGGTGTTGTCAATAGTCGGATCGTTAGTCCCGTTAGTGCTGTTGGAAGGAGTCATGACCGTTTGGTCTGTCTGCTGGTGGTTATCTGGTTCCGGTGGAAAAGGCTGTGTATCTTCAAGTGCCAGACACTCTAGAAATCCTTCTTGGGATGCGAGCCCTGAGCTGCCAAATACTTCGTTATGGATCTCTGGTACTATGTTGTAGTTGTTTGTCGTAAAATGAGTTCGTTGCATTTTATTTGGGTGAGGTGGTCCTGGCTGTGGCCTTTTTTGTCCATGTCCGTAGTCTATACGTGGTCGATTGATGTAGTTTGCATCGCGTGTCCGTACCGTTGGATCGACATCCATTGGTTCTGGTCTGTTTGGCTTTGGAGGGAGTGGTCGAGGATTTGAAGGCAATATAGGTGGACGTTGATTATAAAACTGGGGTACTTGAGTTATTTGAGGGTTTTTCATTAATTCTGGGTAAAATTGACGTCTCGGAGCAGGCAAAGGTACTGGAGGATGCCAGTTTATCGGTTGTCTTCTAGGTGGTACTGGTGGTGCGTGCTGGGAGTTGGGTTTATAGATGCGTGCTTGCGAATTGTTTGCATGCTGTGTGCGATAGTCAATATTTTGGAGTTTCAAGCAGAGGTGTAGGGCTTGTGGCAAATCGGCTGGCTCTCGAATACTGAGAAGCCTAGGAAGATCACCTCTTAGCCCTCGTACAAAAGTATCTAACGCCTTATCCCTGTATGATTGCGTCATTATATTGAGCGAATCCTGACTTAAATCCATTGATCGAAGTTTGTTCAATATAAGGGATAGATGGTGATACACCGTCTGATAAAAATCGGGAATGGTGTTTGTTCCCTGGACCAGTGTGGTCATCTGGTACTCTAATGTTCCCAGATCGCGCTTGTCCGCGTAGTGAAGTGTAAGGCATTTTGCAATTTTATCCCAATTAAGAGGTGTATTATAGGATTCAAGGGCAATGTCGGCATGCCCTACGATTTTATTGCGAATCACTGACAAAATACCGTAGTATTTTGGAGTTCCCTTTAAGTGTTCGTATATCTTAAGAATTCGATCTACAGACTTTCTCCAAGACCTGAATTCTCCTGGATTTCCCGAAAAGTCTCTAAGGCTCTTGACAACGTCGGGTATTCTGTCCATGTCAGTTAGATTATGATCGATACTGACATTAATGGGGACATCAACATCGTTATTGATGTCCGAAGCGGGATTCATGAGAGAGTTGAAAATTTGTCTACCTTGGACTTGTAAGGTAGTTGCAACGATTTGCGCGATGTGTTGCCGTATGTCATCGCCAATAACTGAGTTATTGGAGGCGTTATTTTGAGCGGCTGGCTAACCAGCTGGATGGCTGGGTGCTGACATTGCGCCTAACTCCAAGCGAGGAGGCCTGACGAGATTGTCTCGATTAGGCATTATGGCAGTGATATACTATTCACAGGCCAATAAAATACACTAAACAACTTGTTGACTTCGAGAGATTTTTAGAAATGAAAAGGAAATAGTCTCGGTTACAAGGAATCGAGGATCGGAACACGAGGTCTCAACAAAAAAAAGAAACGCGATAAATTTTGTGCGAACCTTACGCAACACAATTACTAAACACTTGTTTCACTTTGCGAATTTTGTCACTACAAAACACTTTATTATATTTTTTTCTCTTTACGCTAATAATTATTTGTATAGGATATAAAAAGAATTAAGACTCTGATGTTTTTATTTGTTTTTTTTGATTTGCAATTTGAAAATATTTATGTATATATGTATATGTGTTAATCTTTGCTTGAAGTTTGTAATAATATAGATTCGAATACAGAATCGTATTTTTCAAACAATTTTTATGAAAATAAAAATACCAACAGTGGAAGACTTACAGTAGAACTATTATGCTGCCTTTTGCGATTATTACTGCTTCCATGTTTGTGGGTTCGTCTGTGGGCCGTTCTGTCGTTTCCAATCTGGCAATTTCCTTTTTAGTCGAGCTTGGTGTCTCGACTTACTGGGGTCTTCCTTGGAATTCTGGTCGTGCAATAGAGCCTTGGTTGGGCCTTTAACTGGAACTTTCCTTGGTGCGATTTACGACCGTTCCTGTTTTGGGCGTTTCTGATTCGCGACGGTACTTGTAATTTGTAATTATTCGCGCACGACTTTGTTAGAACAGCCCCACGTTGGGCGCCAGTTAATTTTTACTTATTAGGGTCGATGAAAAAAAAGAATGTATTTAGCGAATTACAATTTTTATTTAATGTTCCCGAATTAAAATACAAATATCGACTGAACTTGTTCTAGTGTACTACTTTGAATTTATGCGATTAAATTGTCGACTTGCAGTTTCCTCGAATGTGGGAAAATGAATTTGGTGGTTGTTCCATGGTGTGTAGTTTATGCTGACGATGTTTTGTCGTTCCCAGGTGCATCAAATGGCTGTCTGTCTGGCTGAGGTGTTTGGTTGCTGAGTCGGTGGATCGTTGCTGTTAAGTTGTACGCTGCCCGAAGGGAAATACTTGTCCGGGGAACTGAAAGATCGGGTTCCATGTGTTGTGCATTGAGTTTAAATTTCCTTTTAATTGGATACAAATTTACCTCAAACCAAACTAAAGTGACTACCTACATACGAAATATTTTTTCTTCTAAAGCATAGTACTGAGTTCAATTTCACGTGAAATTTTCAAACAAAATTTGTTTCTGTTTCTGCGAAAATTTAGCTTGAAAATAAGCAAGAGTTGTACTCTGTTCTTAGCATGAAAAGTTGCTTTGAAGTTGCTTTCGCGTTGAAAACGTAGATGGCACTGAAACATGTCTCCAATCGCCAATTTAGTTTGTGCAGTTCATTCTTTTGAGCTAAAAAGTGAAATTTGGTGTTTCAGTTTAAAAATGGAGCAGTGCAAATGTCTTTCCAATAAGAAAATCGATCGAAAAGTGAAATTCTTGACATTTTATCCGTCAGAAATGAGCAGTGTCTCTGCTTTTCTTCAAAATTTTCGCTCTAAAGAATAACCAGATAATGGAGACATGTCAAAATTTAGCTTCACGATTAACTCAGTACCAGCCTTAAAATTCAAATGATTCAAATGAAAAGATTCAAATGAAAATCGTACGGCGGTACAGATTGGGATTGTCACGAAGTGGCTTAGGAAGATGTTGCAAAGTTGAATTCGTATTTGGTGCTTGCTTCTCCGTTTGTACGAAACGTCGGATTGAAAGTGAGAAATTTAAGTATCCTTGAAAAGTGATTTAAGATCATTGGCTGGTGACTTGTGAAAGGTGCTAATTTCACACCTTTTGTTCTTTGCTGATGTAGGGTGGATTTTAATCCCCTAAGGGCCTTGGTGCCTTAGTGTTGAATGGTGGCATGAAAATTAAAAACCGGTATAATTGGTAGATTAAGTGAGTGGAGTTGAATCGGGATTGCTTAAAGTATCTTTTTTACGACTTAGTCCTAGAAAGTCATGGGGCTCGAAAGTGATAATTCGGGACTGTGGGAATGCGGTGGAATTGCTCTTATGTTGTAATGTTGTGTTTGGTGTTCATGCCCTTAAGTAATATTGTTCCGGCTAGTGATAATGGTTTCATTAACAAAAGCAATTCAAATGCATGTTAAGAGGGCAAAAAATACAGTTAAGGGTGGCAGTGAGTTGCAACTATTTTGTTGCGCTTCACTACCCTCTAACCCAGCGACCTTGACGTGTCTTTTCTTTGTGCTTTTCACCAGAAACCGATTTTCCGCGAGACTGTGTCGAACGTGTCGTGCAAGCCATCGGAAAGGACGCAACGCGCGTCCAGCTCTAAAAGTTCCACCCATGTCAGATGGTCGATTGTAAGTAAGGCGGAGAGTCCGTTGTCGTTAGTGAAGTTGGCAAGACAATGAAGTTGGAAATAAAAAAAAGTTGTGTAACAATTGATTATAGTTTTTACCAATTTTCGAAGAAAATTAGTATTCAACTCGTTTCGCCGAAAATTCATATTTCTTTATATATGCATATATATATATATATATATATATATATATATATATATATATATATATATATATATATATATATATATATATATATATATATATATATATATATATATATATATTTATATATTTATATATATATATATATATATATGTATATATATATACAGGGTATGATCAATAAGTAGTAGGACTGAATGTCTGTAGTGCCAACGGAGTGGTGGAGAGTGGTCGACTTAGGGTTGGTAGTGGGGAGCCTTCCGAAGAGATCGATATTTTTCCCAGTCGCCTGCGAGCAAGCATAGAGAAAGTACGTCGATTTTTGTGAACCTATGTTAACAAGTGTCGTCGCGATCCAAGATGGAGAAAAAGCTCGAGCAGCGCTACGCCATTAAATTCTGCGTCAAACTTGGGAAAACCGCAACGGAGACCCTTGGAATGCTTAAGGACGCCTACGGGGATGCTGCCATGAGCCGCTCAACAGTGTTCGAGTGGCATAAGCTGTTCCGGGAGGGGCGGGAGCTCGTCGAAGACGACCAGCGCGGCGGTCGCCCATCAACTTCAAGAATAGATGAAAATGTGGCCAAAGTGAAGGCGCTCCTGGACACTGACCGGCGCACAAACATTCGTCTGATTCTTGATGAGTTAGAGATTTCATACGGTACCGTGTTACTGAAGATTTGGCCATGCGAAACATCGCCGATTCTTGGAGGCTTCACCACGACAACGCGCCGTGCCATACCGCGCTGTTCGTGAGGGAGTTTTTGGCCAAGCATGGGGTTGCCTCGTTGCCCCACCCCCCGTACAGTCCAGATCTGGCACCGCCGGACTTCTTCCTCTTTCCTCGGCTCAAGCGGGACCTCAAGGGCAACCGATACAGCTCCGTAGAAGACGTCAAAGAGGCCGTGACGGCATCTCTGAAGGGGATCCCGGAAAGCGAGTTTCAGAAGGCGTACGTGCATTGGGAATCACGTTATACGCGTTGTGTCGGAGCACAAGGGTGCTATTTCGAGGAATACTAAAGATTTTCACCGATAAGTTCAATAAAAAAATTTAAATTTATTTAGTCCTACTACTTATTGATCATACCCTGTATATATATATATATATATATATATATATATATATATATATATATATATATATATATATATATATATATATATATATATATATATATATATATATATATAATATATATATATATATATATATATATATATATATATATATATATATATATATATATATATATATATATATATATATATATATATATATATACAAAATGATTGAGGGAAAATTTTGTTAAAATAAATGTTTGGGAATGAAAACTTATTATGTTTTAAGCTTGTGTATGATAAACAGTTGGAAATTTTGAGCCGCATGTGGGTGCAGAGTGCCTAAAGCAGGCAAAGATTTTTTTCAAATTTTGATTTGTCATTACTTCTGACAAAAACATTGGAGCATCGTGAAAACTGCTTAGAGTGTTGATATTGATCAAAACTTATCACATATAGATTTTCAAGACAGTGTGGGTAACTCTGTAGCTACGGCAGGCTCCTGAAAAAAAGCCTTCAAATCATTGACCCTCCTGAAAAATTTTTGATATTTGACATAAAATTCAAGTCATTGATAAATCTTAGCCTTTTTCCATCATGGCAAATTGAAGTTTTTAAAATTCCGATTGGCACAAGAACGGCAACCCATCACCAAATTACCTCTATTTTCAGTACTCG
Source organism: Nemotelus nigrinus (assembly GCA_947369275.1). NCBI lineage: Eukaryota > Metazoa > Arthropoda > Insecta > Diptera > Stratiomyidae > Nemotelus > Nemotelus nigrinus. The sequence continues at coordinate 96,234,799 of OX376373.1, read as the reverse complement.
AAAGTTCTGTTCACGAGCACTGACGACCGGATTATCCGATCATAATGAAACTTACAGGACATGTTAATATTAACTAAGACCAGGTCTGATAGAAGTGATTTTGAAATACAAACAACACTGTGGCAGTGGTACCATCTTGAAAAATCACAAAGAAAAAAAACAGCTTTTTGGCCTATAACTACCGATTTAGCCATCACATTCAAACAAAATTCACACAATGTTTGGATTCTATTTAAGACAACATTTCCTGGAAATTTGGTTGAAAAATTAGAATAGACTTGCCAGCTATGGTGATTTTCGTAACATAAATCTTGCAAATTTGCTCAGCAAAATAAAGCTTTTTCCCTACAACTCCAGTCATGAAATCAGAACGAAGATCATGCAGTCAATCAACCAAATGTCATAGAAATTTCGTACGAAAATAATGAAGGGGCTGCCAGCTATGACCATTTTTGTAATTTTTTGGAATTTCTTTACTAAGCGATTATGTCATTAGATTTGCAAATGGCAATGATTCTGCAATGATAATTAACAATAAATATTAACGCTTTAAAAATTTGAAAAGTTTTGAGGATGAAGACCCTAAAATTCTTTTCACCCGCATAACTTCCAGCGCAGTGATTCAATCGAAACGAAATTCAAAGGGTGGGTTTAACTTAACGTGAAGCAGATTTGGTATATATATTGCTTTGCTGCTAACACAGGATAACCAGTATCAGGCATTTTCGTAAATATTGCACCAACAGATACTTCAAATTACATGCTCATATGCAAAGCAATCGCAATAAAAATATGAAACCAATTTTTGAATTTTCAGAGCTTTAAAATTTTTTCGAATGGCAGCCTCAAACAACGTTTAACTGCTGTAACTTTCGATAAAATCCTCCTATGAGGACGAAATTCATATGAAAAGTGGATTTAGGTGTGTGTGTGTGTGTATGTGTGTGTGTGTGTGTGTGTGTGTGTGTGTGTGTGTGTGTGTGTGTGTGTGTGTGTGTGTGTGTGTGTGTGTGTGTGTGTGTGTGTGTGTGTGTGTGTGTGTGTGTGTGTGTGTGTGTGTGTGTGTGTGTGAGTTGGGGGAGGGGCGCATTGGCACCTCTAAGCACTCAGGCCAAAGAACCCATTGTACTCATTTCCCCCTGCCTACCATAGTTTCCCAGACTTCTTGATAAAGTCTAGGATCACTGATAGGGGAAAAGAGGCTATCGTCTGCATGCGTGCAACATCCCAGCCAAAGCAATATCTGAGACGCGCAAACGCTAGGCATTCACAGAGCAAATGCTCCGCAGAGTCAGCCTCTTCTAGACAGGATGAACAGAGGTCATCCTGTGCAACAACTTTTCGGTACATATGTCCTCCTAGGCAGTTATGTCCAGTCAGAATACCCACCATGGCACTGCAAACTTTCCTACTCTTATTGAGCAAGAATCCCGCAGTCATATGGTTGGGTTCTGAAAGGAATACCTTCGTCTGCCTGGCCACACCGGCAGCCGTCCATCTATCTTTGTGAGCATCATCTACCCACTTTCGAATAATGACACGTGCAGATGCGGTCGGCACACCCAAGGCGGGTTCAGGGTCCCGTAGTGGAAGTCCCGAACCTTGCTTCGCAATGACGTCAGCAATTTCATTCCTCTCAAGACCACAGTGCCCCAGTACCCAAAGCAGATGCACCCTATTGAATCTGGCGACAGAGTTCAATCGTGCTCTGCACTCTTGGACAATTTTCGAGCCTGCGCAGCGCCATCAGTCCAGCTTGACTGTCACTGCAAATAGCAATGCTCTTTCCCCTCCATCTTTCTTCAATTGCCCAACAGGCAGCTCTCAGGATAGCAAATATTTCTGCTTGAAAACCCGAAGCGTGCTCTCCAAGAGAGAAAGCCCATCTGCCATTCGATGAATGTAGATAGACACCTGTGCACGATTGCAAATATATTCGCGTTGCGTTTTTGCTTCGCAGCCTAGACTACAAAAAGATTAATGTGCGCGATCGTCGGAGCAAAGATGTTTGCAAATTATAAAGAAGTTTACGAAAATACTGAACAAACTTTCGTTTCTTTGCGGGATGTGTTCGAAGTGAAAATCGGGGAATATGAGGCTTTGGAATCGGCCAGCCGTCCTCTCAGTCCAGTCGTACAGCAAGAACAAAGGGTTCTTGAAAATTATGGAAGCATCCAGCTCCAGCGAGTGGACATTCCCAAATTCGATGGCAAGTTCCAAAATTGGAGGCAATTCAAAGAGTATTTCGAATCTTTGGTGCATAACAATGCGAAATTGACGACTATCGAAAAATTCCACTACCTGATAAACTCTATCACGAGCGATGCTGGAAAGCTGTTGAAACATCTTGCATTTACGGGAGACAACTACCAGAGTGCGTGGCAAACATTGATCGATAGGTATCAAAATAACAGAGCACTGGTTAATTCGTACATCAAGCTGTTCATGTCACAGCCTCAAATGGAACCTAACTCGAAATCGATCGAACGGTTCTACAATACAACAGTGGAAACATTCACGTCGTTGGATTCGATGACAGTGCCAGTTGGAAAATGTGGTGCCTTGGTAGTGTATATCATTGAATCCAAGATGGATACTGAGACTAGAGCTCAATGGGAGCAAGAGTTGAAGGGATCAAACGAAGTCCCGACGTTCAAGCAAATATAAGCAGCAAACATAAGCAGTAAATCCGAGATTAAAGTGGCAAATGTTGTGAGCAAACCAAGCAAAATTACGAATGTGCAGTGTTATATGTGCAAGTGCAATCATAATTTACACCAGTGTGCCAAGTTCCTTAAGTTTTCAGTGTCACGACGCAGGTCAATGGTGAAGGATCTTGGTTTATGTTTCAACTGTCTGAGGTCGGGACACATGGCATCCACTTGTACTTCAAATTACAAATGCAGAGAATGCAATCGAACACACCATAGCTTGCTGCATGATAACTTGCACAAAAAGGTTCAACGATCGACAATATCAGAAGATACACGGGCTGAAGGTTCAACTTCAAACAGGCTGAGGGCCACTAATGTCACAGGAATCTCTGGAAATGCATGCCACACGATTTCAACAACTTTGCTGCCTACCGCTAAAGTGATAGTTGAATCCAAGGGTCGAAATACAATGGCTCGTGCACTTGTGGATCAAGGATCACAAGTAAACATAATTTCTAGACGCCTGGCTAATCGACTGAATTTGAAAATTAAGCCTAACACAACTTCTGTTGAAGGCGTTGGACTCACCTCTACGAGATCGCTTGGAGAAGGTAATGTCAATGTGCGATCTAGAATTGATAAAGATGTGAATCTATCAATTCAGGCCATGGTGATGGAAACAGTTATCAAGGAACTGCCTACTATGCAAATCAAACAAGGGAGATATAAACTCTTTGAACAACTTGAATTGGCCGATCCATAGTATTCTCTTCCAAGTCACATTGATATTCTCATCGGAGCGGATGTATTAGCACAAATTTTACTACCTGGATTTATTCGTGCTCATTAGCAAATACCAATGGCGCAACAAACATCTTTCGGGTGGATTCTTTCGGGACCAGTTGAGGCTGATAGCCCACCAATGCAAGTAAGCACCATTCAATTAACGGCTTCCACAATTGAGTCTAGCACCCTCAACGACATTTTGCGAAAGTTTTGGGAGATTGAAGAAATAGAAGCTCCAAATAAGCATCTTTCATCAGAGGAGAAAGAATGTGAAGAGGAATATGCGAATTCATACCGTCGTTCATTGTGCGAATTCCACTTAAAATGAATCCGTCAGTTTTGGGTTCTTCTAAAAGTCACGCAATGATGCGTTTTCACTCACTTGAACGCAGATTGAATAAAAATGTATCCCACAAAAAAGAATATTCTGACATTGTTAAGGAATTTTAAAGAAAGCTCACATGGAGCTTGTGCTACATAACGAACTTGAAAAAGATGTAAAACTTTTACATGCCTCATCACACTTTAATAAAAGAATCCAGCACAACCACGAAGGTGCGCGTTGTCTTTGTTGCGTCAGCGAAGACATCCAGTGGAATCTCACTGAATGAGATAATGAAGGTGGGTCCAGTGTTACAACAAGACTTATATGCGCTGCTAATGGCTTGGCGAACGCATAGGTATGTATTCACAGCCGACATCAAGGGGATGTATCGGTAGATTTGGCTCCAGTCAGATCAATGGGACTTGCAACGGATTCTGTGGAGATACTCTCAGGATGAACCTGTTAGAACCTACCGACTGAAAACTGTAACGTTTGGTACGGCTGCGGCTCCATATCTCGCGACGAAAACCATTCAAAAGCTCGGCGTAAACGAAGCGCATCGCTATCCATTAGGCAGTGAACTTCTGCTCAATAACTTTTACGTCGATGATCTGTTGGGTGGCACAGATGATATTCCCACTTGCATTCAGTATCGCAACGAAGTCATTGCACTACTTAGGGAGGCTGGATTCAATATCCGCAAATGGGTGGCCAATCAGTCAAGGATTACGGAAGACTTGCCACTAGACCTGAAAGAAATGAATCTCGAGAAGTGGCTGTCATCAGAAACAAACCAAGTAAGGACCTTAGGCATCCATTGGGATCCGAAAGGCGATACGTTCACTTTCAAATCCTTTGAAGCTGAAAACGATAAAGTCATGACAAATCGCCAATTGGCCAGCGAAGCAGGGCGTATATTTGATCCTCTCGGTTGGTTGGCCCCAATTATTATCAGGGCCAAAATAACATTACAAAAGTTATGGCTACAACAAATTGGATGGGATGAAGAAGTACCAAAGGAGGTCGAAAAAGAATGGAGAGCGTTTAGAGAAGAAATATCTCACTGTCAAAATATAACCATTCCACGTTGGGTAAACACAACTAAAGAGTCGAAAGGCGTGCAAATTCACGCATTTTGTGACTCATAAGAAGCAGCCTATGCAACTTGCATCTACATATCAACACAACATGGTGCAGATCGAACGATCACACTGCTGACAGCAAAATCTAAAGTAGCCCCAATAAGAAAAATCTCATTGCCACGCCTGGAATTGTGTGGGGCGACATTGTTATCAAGGCTGATCAAAAAACTCAACGAAGTGATGCCAAAGTATATGTACAACGTTCACGCTTGGACGGATTCTACTATCGTGTTGGATTGCCTTCGTCAACCCAAACCCTTCCAGTGTACAGGTGTTGACTACGCGGGACCCTTGAATATGAGGCGGAATAGAGGAAGAGGCTCCGGATGCGTCAAAGGCTACATTGCCCTGTTTATATGTTTCGCCACCAAGGCGGTGCATTTAGAAATCGTAACGGATTTGTCTTCTGATGCATTGATTGCAGCAATTCGTAGATTTGTGGCACGCCGTGGTCTATGTCACGATATAAACAGTGATAATGGGACCAACATGGTGGGTGCAGCGCGTCAATTGGAAGATTTTTAAGAAAGAGTACGCCAGCAGCATAAAAACATAGTATCAACTAGTCCGTCAAACATCATCTCAAGCGGGCATTAGGAAACAATACAGTTACCATAGAAGAAATGATGACTATTTTATGCCAAACCGAGAATTGTTTGAACTCTCGACCTTTGTGCAAGCTAACCGATGATCCAGAAGACTATGAGGTGCTGACTCTGATTCACTTCTTAATAGGAAGACAATCGGTTCACGTAATGGATGGTAGTCCATTTACAAAGTCAGCTCTAACAAGGCGATGGAACTTTCTTCAAGACCGAGTGCATCATTTTTTGGCAAAAGTGGACCCAAGAGTATCTCCATACTCTCGCGAGTCGAAATAAATGGAAGATACAAAAAGAAAATCTCAAAATCGGACAATTGGTTCTGCTGAAAGACGATAAACTTCCACCTCTCAAATGGGACAAGGGAATAATTGAAAATGTCATCGCTGGCGAGGATGGGATTGTTCGCGTCGTACAGATTAAAACTCAACATGGAGCTTTGAAGCGGCCAATCAATAAAGTGTGTTTGCTCCCAGTCGATTTTAACGAGAACTCACACACCACCAGCCCGGTGAACTCATTGAGATCAAATACGACGAAAGGAAACCTGGTTGGAGCAATATCTTCGAGTCACAAGGTCACAGGTTCAGGCTCCATTAAATGGTGGTACATGCTGTTGTGCGTTCTCAGCGTTATGAGCCTAACCCAAGCATCTCAAGTGGAAACGCCATACAATGTAACACAGTTTCGGCCAAATACAGGGATATTTTACGAGCGAGTGACCAGCATGAAAATCAAAGACGGCAATTGGAAGCTCATAGCATACTACAACATCTCAACGCTAATTGATTCAATTCGCCAGCTAGAAGCAAGTGTCGCCGCTCTTAAAGACACTTGTGCAATGCAAAAGAGCGACAATTTTTGCGGATCCATCTGGAGCTATGCAACCATGTCTCTGCAGGAGCTTCATAACAAACTAGATGTGATCCAGAATTACCATGGTCAACTAAACCGTCGAATCAAGCGCGGTTTTTTCAACGGGGTCGGGTCGTTGGCAAACGTTTTGTTCGGAGTACTTGACGACGAGTTTGCTAAACAATACCATGCAGAGATAGCACAAATAAACGAAAACCAAGACCGAACAATGCCAGTGATTAGAAACATGACTTCGGTAATCAACCTTTCCGCAAAGGAGCTTGAAGGTCAAGATCGACGGATGGCTGAATTTGCTTCGAAGGTTTCTGAACAGCTGCAAAAGAAAGAGGCACAGGCCAATATGATAAAGAGTGAAGTTGAGTCCTTCATATGTTTTTTTTCACTCACTCAAAGCATCTTATTTCACCTCTGAGAATTTCATCGTACTCAAGACTTGATATTGAGCAGTGTTGTAGATGCTCAGCATGGAATCGTCAGCTCACAATTACTGCCAGTGAAGCTATTGCAACAACAACTATGTGTAATCCACCGCAATTTGGGATTTGGCAGACAGGTTTTGTTCGAAGACAAGATGGATTGGATCGATTTATACAAAACAATACGGATCCGTGCTGCTATTCATCTTACGCTGGTCATCTTTGAACTCAGTATTCCAGTTGTCGAGGGTGAGTCCTTTGAGGTTTTCAAGATGCACGCGCTACCCACTCGAATCAACGATACATATTTCAATATTGAGCTCAGTAGCCGATACTTAGTTTTGAATCAAAGACATGACCGATACTTCACGTTCAATGAGGTGGATTATGCTAGGTGCATGAGCTTGGAAAATCAATTATTGCCATTCATTATGGCCATTCATTTGGCAAATCCCTTCGTCTAAAGAAAAACGAGGAAATTCAATCAATTTAATTTGATTTTCATTTTATCATATGCACAAAACATCTCCTGTATTCGTTCAAATTACCAAATTCAAAAAATTTACTAAGATAGAACAAACTAATCCTGTTGCCCTCTATATGGCTTTTCATCGATCGATCTCTGATACCAAACTTTTCTTGGCTAATTTAAAACAGCCGATTTACCACTTCGCCTCACTGAAGCATAAAATTAAACGAACATTTTATCAAGAAATGATAAAAACAAAATGTTTCGCCTATTAAGCATGCACCCACTAGGGGGCCAACCTCTTCGGCAAGGCTGGATATGAATTCAGGGGCATGTTAACTCTCGCGGTCTCATAAATTTTACAACCCCGGTACGGTTGGCGACACCCTCGTGGCGACCTGTAGTCACGAGGAGAGCCTTAGCACAGCCAGAGAAGCGAATTGGCGAACCAAAAAGGATCTCAACCTTTTCCTCCTTAGCACTTTAAGAGCTACTTTCAGTTTTTCCAGACGGTTTTCCGGTGGATTTCATTTTGCCGTATCTTCGAAACTAGGCCGCTTTTTCCCAGGCTTGTATGAAAATTTGACCCGAAACAACTCAGAAAGGTCCCCGAATTCATGCTAGACCAAAAAAATAATTTTGGTAAAAATGGACGTTTTCACCAAATTTGCCCTTTCAAAATTTTTTCTCGCCCTTAAAATATCGCTATTGTACTCTCCGAAAATTTTCAATCATCGAAAGTGCCGTAAAGGCAGTTTTTGCCAAACTATGGCCAAAAAACCCCTTACTCCCATACAAAACTGAAATTTTTGTATCGCAGAAATAGATCTTAGCCCTTTATGTCCCAAACCACTCTCACCCAAAATTGACCGATTTTGTCCGATTTCAGCTACCTTTGCCCTAGAAACTTTTTGAATATTTGAATAAAATACTTGCAAGTACGAAAATACTCGCAAATACGAAAACACTCGAACCTTGTATTTTTGAATTTCATACTAAGTACTGATTGTCCCCAAAGAATACCTGTTCCAGTATATACGCTTAATCTCTAATTATAACCTAACTATGTCTAAATTCCAAAATTTGTGAACATAAAACATTGTTACTTGTTATATTTATATGATGCTAATCACATAAACATTTTATGGTCGCATTTCCTACAACATAAATGAGGAAAATAGTTGCTTTCTTTTAAGTACTCCCCACCCACATTATTCTAACTCAGCGAAGAAAAAATCACCCATAGAAAGTTTTTTCGAAACGGTATATAATTGAAAAGTTTACCATTTTAAATTTATCAATGGTAAATGAATTTATAGACTAACGATCAATTAAAAACAAATTTTCACAAGTATCTTATCTAAATACACTGAACTTCACTGCACTGAACTTCACTGCATGTCAAACGTACACTGATTTCAATATACACTTCAAGAGATAATGAAAATCAAAATTTTTTTATTTGAATTATAAACCCACTTCAACTCCCAGATATAACAATTAATCACAGCGATAATCATCCAAAAATATAGCGGAAAAACCCAACCATTTTCATTTCCCATTATGGTATTTTGATGTTTTTTTTTCATCAAAATATAATTGTTCTTGAAAATTCACTCGTATATCCCTATCCAATATCTATACCTCTTATACTTCATCAATATCCTTAAAAAATTTCATTTCGATCGGACATCGCATTCCTGAGATAATCTCACTGCATCCGATCACAAAAAAAATTGAGGAAGTCTACACGAAGAAAGTTTCAATCAAAATCTTCATCATATGCACATATAAAGTGCTTGTATGTTCTTCCGCGACGGTCAGTTTCGATCATCACAACCTACCACGGCATGCTTGCACTATACGGCATTACCCACAGCCTTTAAGAAATTCATATCGCAGCACCGATTGACTTGCTCCTGTGCAAAAGTGTCGAGCTCATGAACAAGCTCATAATCACATCAACTGATTGCCTCGTTCTTGTGCTGCTCATCTCTAGCTCTACTGTGTGTACACAAACGTGTCGGCCAACACACGTGTTAAGGCTATTGATTGCTTCACCAAACGCTCACCTCCGACGAGATCCGTCAAAGGCTCCGCGGTACGGAAATCTTCCCGCAAATGATTGCTTATGTGTAACGATTGACTCGCTCCTGTGCGAAAGTGTCGAGCTCAGAATCAAGTGACGAGCTCATAAACAAACTCATAATCACATCAACTGATTGCCTCGTTCATGTGCTGTTCATCTCTGGCTCTACTGTGTCTACACAAACGTGTCGGCCGACACACTTGTTGAGTGCAAGTGATTGCTTCACCAAACGCTCAGCTCGCTCATACTGTAGTGATTGCTTCACCTGTGAAGCAGCTCGCTCAGGATAGAGTGTGTCGACACACGTGTTGGGGGCAAGTGATTGCTTCATCTCGATTGCTTCACTCACGTGTTACCCATCTCTAATATGCATGCAACATTCACACAATCAATATTTTAATACTTTTTAATACACAAAACATAAATCTTTAATAAAGAGCCCGCGTGGTCTTTTTACGGGGGGCAGAATGTGCACGATTGCAAATATGTTCGCGTTCCATCGAGTCATTGATCCAACTATTCCAGATTAACATAGCGATACATCAATGACCGCTCTTCTGTTTGGGGTGACAAATGTGGGAGTATTCCCAGTGTTTAAAATCATCAGCCCTGCAGAAGCTATAAAATCAAAGAGACTTTTACCCCTGGCGTTACATTTGTTGCTGCCCCAGCTGGTATGCTGGAAGTTGGCATCGCAGCCCACCACAAGTTCAAGTCTCTCCGATTCAGCGTACAAGACCAGGTCCTTTAACTCCTGTATCGGCGGCGGGAGTAGGGAGTCAAACGGAAAGTAAGCTGAGGCAACTATCGTGCGCTTAAGCCTACCATTTTCTCGGTGTTGTACGACGACCGCTGACAGGTCCGGGCTTGAAATCTGTCTGAGCATGGTGGCATCAAGCAGATTGGAAGTCCGTAGATCCTACCGCCTCGAACCCACGGTTCCTGTACAAGTACAATGTAGGGGGAGACTTGCAGTTTTGTCAATTTTTTGCTCAAAAGATAGGACGAAGCCTTGGCATGCCGCAAGTTGATCTGGACAAATCTTATACCTTCAGGCGCAGAAACGTCCGGAGTTTAAATCTTTGGATCCCTTTGCAGGGACCCTTAGACAATGTCCGCGTGACCTCAGTGAAAGAAACTCTATAGGAGAGAATTTCCACTGGATCTCTGCGTTTTGCTCTGGCGATCTGTCCATAGACAGTCACAAAAGTTCGTGCCTCACCACTTCCTGATTTGGTTAAATTTAACCGCATACAAGAAGTAGCTCAGCACCATCCGGTACCTGTCTCTTAGCATCGAGAAACTTCTCTGGTCAAGTACGATCACCAGGTTGAAACCATCTTCAAAGTGCTGTGGTGGGATTCTTCCTTGGATTCATGTACTTGATGATCCAGTGTTTCGCATCGATGCTCGGATTCAGTTTGCCGAACATGCCAGTGATGTCACCTGCACTCTTGGGACCAGGGATCGAACAACTGACATAATAGGGTTTGGCTAGGTTGGAGTCCAAAATGGTAAATTTGGGCCGACTGCCAGTACCCAATTTAAGAACGATCTGTGTGAGCCACTCCTTGGATGTTTGATTGGAGCAGGCGACTTGGAGGTGACCGTCCACAAACTTCGCTTGCGTGAAGTTGTAAACTGGTCCCGACTCCGCTATCTCTCGCCACAGCTTGTTCTTAAGGATAGCGCACTGACCTTCAGTCAGTTTGCCACCCTTGCCAGACACACCTATCACAACAACCAGCGAAGAAGACGCAGCTTCTGCATACGTTCTCTTCCCTATTTTTGCGGAAGGTGTGTTTGTGCCAGAAGGGCCAGCCTCTGCAAGATCTCTCTCGCAGATTTTGACACCTTTCGGCACCTTGCGCTCAGAGGTGCAGGTATCCACTTTCGCCTCAACCTTGCGTCTCTTTCGTGCGCCGTCGCTGGTAGATTTGGCATCTGTGCTGGCCGGCTGGGAGATCTTCGGTGTGACCGGTCCCTCCTTACCTTTCCCGATTCCCGAATCCCGATTTGTATCAGGAATCATCGATTGAACAGAGTCCTCTTTTGTCGACGGCTGAGAGCTTTCCCTGGTTCACAAAGTCCAGTCGGCGTAGCTTTGCATCCAGCCACCGGTCCAGAACATTTCTGCTCCGACCATGCGACCTTAGCATCACCAGCCAACCTTTCTTTCGCTACCCCGGGTCGGCTCAGAGGTTTTGCTGCCTGACATCCAGTCTCCAGAGAAACACCTGCAGTTAGTACTGCGCTTGTCTCTCTGTCAGCCTTCGCCGGCAGCTTGCCCCTTTTGCGCAGTCTCCTACGTTGTCTGCGACTGAGAGCCTCCACAGGTTTCGAGAATTCAGAGGAATGAGTACTCTTACTATCTGTACTGCCCGTGGGCGTCTCATTTGCACTAGTCGGAGTTTCCTCCTCTAATGCATCCCTTCTCCTCTTATGTGAGGATTCGGGAACAAACATCTTTTCCCCCGGTACGGCCGTAGTCGGACTTCCAGCTGGCGCTATACTCGCCTTTCCGGAGCCTGTGATCAGGGGGGATGCTATCAGCAAGTCCGAAAACTTGCTGGCCATGGAGTCTTCCACGATGGTAACCTGTGAGCTTCCACTGCAACCAGGGTCCTTCATTGCAGTCATACATGAGATTGGGGCCTGCAGAATCCGAGCCCCTGCCGTGCTGAGCACGGGTGAATTTCCAGACTCAGTCTGGCTGCCACCTGCAGAGATAAAATCCTTGGCATTCATCCTCATGCTTACTACATCCATCAGGCTGCAATTATACACATTTTACTGAGGATAGAGTTACCTCGTTGCCTCAAACCCTCCTCCTTTCTCCGGGCTTGGGACCGGCATATCACAAGTTAGACTTGTGATCGGCGGAGTTAGGATTTAGGTATGACCTTGTTATGGTTAACTTATTGCTGCTTTGTTGGGAGAGTGTTACCAGCACTAAACATTTTCATCATTTGTGTTACAGTTGAATTTTGTTGCTTAGGATAAGGAATAGTTGATATGATTCTACAAAAAAGTGTATTATAAAAGTGTATTGAAGCTGGTGACTAGGCCACCTATTTCAATGAACTTTGAAGTTTTATTTGCACATCAGGATTCAAAGTTCGTCATTGGAAGGTCTTCGAACCGAAGGTGAACTACTCTGACCAGGATGTTAAAAAATGGGTACGATATGCTGGTCGCAGTGAGCTCTACGAAACTCGTTGCCAATTTTATAGACGCTATAGCTAGAAAAAAAAATCATAGCGCATCAGAACCGCTAGAAGCACTAATGTTCGAAGAACAGTAAAGGTTTTGTGCAGATCTTGAGGGTGAATTCTACCACTCAGTGGCGGCTCGTTTTGAGACTAAAGGAAGCACAAGCAAAATATATAAGCATATAATATAGATAAGCATACTTATGAAGCGCGTAGTAAACTACCTTTGAAATACCGTGTAAAAAATCAATTAAGTATTTTAATGCTGACCATATTTGCATTAAAAGCTAGTGATTGATTGTCAACAGCTTCCTACTCACTCAGATCAAAAATCTCACAAAAGTTCAAATTAATTATAGTATTTGAGAGCAAACAAAACTTACTAATTTCTTTAATTTTTTTTTAATTGTAAAAAAAAAGTTAAGTTGAAAACATATTACAAGCTAAGCAAATGGCGAAAGATTTTTAATAGCTCAAAGTTGAGGGTATAATGCATCTTTTAGCAAATTAAATTAGATAGCCAATGCCACAATAAAAATAAATTTCTCATATAATTTGCAATAAAAGTGCCTAGTATGTTACCTATTGCAAACAGTAGACTGAGCGAAATTATTGGTCTTGGTTGCTAAGACTCAGTAAGACCCTCAATGAAAAAGATTGCCACAGTAAATACTCTATGGCACAATCAACTCAATTTTGGTTTTTCACTTTAAAATCCATATTAAACGGGTAAATATTAACTTTTCGGAACAGAATCTATTCAATACCCTCTCACTTTAACGAGCTTTATGTTATATTTTACTTTAAAAACTATTCTTTTATCCATGTTTAGCAAACGTATTAATACATACTGACAATACAAAAAATACAAGTCAAAAGAATTGTAACAGGTGCGATTTTTGCGGACAAGGCATAAAAAAACGCAAACAGTGTAAGCTATAAATAATAAAGAAAGCACTTTAGAAATTCAACATAGAAATAACCCATCATCAAATCACCCAAAGCACCTGAACCGAGAAACTCATTTTGCGGAAGTAAACCCAAAGCAGACCTTATTCTCCATATCAACATCACAATAACTTGCACCGTACATACACCATCCGAACAAAGCATAAAAGGCATCAAATCAGAAGGGGAACAACTCATTAGAAAAGGGGCAGAAGAGAATCTACAAATTCTGTAACGTAGGTCATAACGGGAAACAGAAACATAATAGCAGCGTCAACATAGGCGTCCAAAGCAATCAAGTGGTCATTTCATCAAAGCACCACTACGTCCTTTGGGAAAGCAAACCAAAACAGACACGAACAACCGATCTGGGGAAAATTGCACACGAAAAAATCTAACTCCTACTATTCTATTCCCCACATGAACATCACAATAGCTTGTACATGTGTTCATGTGAACAAAGCAGAAAATGTTTCAATTCCTAAGGAGAACGGCTCGTAAGAAGAAGAGCAGAAAAGAATCTATAGATAATTCATGAGGGGAAACAGTAACATAACAGAAGACGCGGATAGTTTTGCAGCGTATTAGGTTCATTCATAAGCAAAAATTTTCGGGTCGTTCAGCGGGTGGATCGGGCAAGGGTTTTTTGAATTTCTCTATCCACCAAGACGCTGTGAACTGAGCCAGCGTCCGCGATGCTGTTTGTGTGCACTGATTGGAAAATTTTTGTGGGCATCATTTTGGCAAAGCGTCTAAGTAGATCTATGTGAAAACCGTGAGTTTGAGCATTGAAGCAAGATCACTTCAGTGCTTTGTGTAGTATATATCAATGAACTGTATGTTTTGAATTGAATGGCATGCAGTGCCTGTAGTTTATGGTAAAACGTTTGAGTTTTCGTTGCGTCGCTGTAAATTTAACTTGGAAGCTCTGTCGTTGGACTGTTATGAAATAAAACCATTTGATTCATAGTTGCAAAGGAGTTTTAACTTTTATAAGAAAATAAATGTTATTAACTTTGATTGTTAAATATTGATTGTAAATCTTTTGGTTGTTCCACATTGACTATTTAATCAATTTTGCGGATTAGCAAGGAAAGCACTGCTTTCTTTGCGTACATTGACGAGCCACCCCTGCTACCACTACTTACTTTTCTTACTTAAAACTAATACACCATAATAGTCCGGGAGCCAGCGACATATTTTGGCGACTCATTTCATCGTCGATCAAAGTATGTAATTATCCTCAATAAGGTCTAGTTAGTAACGAAAATCGACCACTTACAACCAGTTAGCGGGACAACGTTTACTGAGAGCATCAACAATATGTAATAAACAATAGAAAAAAAACCTCATATCATCGCCATTGATATTTTGAGGGGCTACCAATTGACATCAGACGATGTCAAAAAACGACCACTTACATTTGTTTGGCGGGACAATCAACCACTTACAAACGCGCAAACGTGCAAAAAACTTTCAAAAATTGACTTATTTCATCGTTGCTCAAATTCTACATGTTTACAGACGACCATATTGCGCATGTAAAAATACTCTGCTTACAATCGATTCGCGGGATTCGTGATTCGTGACTTCATCGAAAGTTACAGCAACAGAAAGGCGTTTGGGGCTCTCATCCGAAAAATGTGCAGATCTTAGAAAATTTAAACATTGTTTACTTATTTTCATTGCAAATGTTTGTTTATTTATTTTATATTAAGTTTTCATTTGAATTTCTTTATGATTCAATGACTATACTGGAAGCTATAGGGCAAAGAGCTTTATTTTCCTCAGGAATTTTCAAAATTTAAGACACCAAAATTACCATAGCTGGCAGCTCCAACCGGATTTTTCAACCAAATTTCTACCAAACGTGGTTTCATACAATGTTCGGCTACCGTGTAAATTTCGTCAAAATCCAATGACTGAATCAGAATTTATAGGGCCAAATGCAGCTATTTTTCTTAGTGATTTTTCAAAATGGCACCACTGGCACAAAATTGCCCACATTTCAAAATTACTTCTAGGGGGTCAGTAGCTTAGCTTGCTATTGCGTCAGTCCAAAGCAGCGATCTACTGCCCGCGGGTTCAAATCCCGCCGTGCCCATGGCTGTATTTGTTCGTCTTGTGTTGTCTTAACAGTCGGCGACTGGGCATAATACCAGCGCTCCATTAATTAAGTGCCACATTAAAGCTTAAGTAGCGACTAGGCATAACACTAGCACTTTAGAAAATAAGAAATAAATGTGGTACTCAAAAAAAGACTAATGGAATAATTGATATCGGCTTCTCCCATATGTGTCTCCCTACCGCCATCGCTAAGCATTCGCTTCAAAAGGCAATCCCCTGAGCTTTGGCATTATCATAGAAAAAAAAACAAATCAAACCTGGTCCTTTTTAAGGCCAATACATTCTGTAAAGTTCAATTAATTGAGATTATCGGATCGTGAGTCTCCGTGAACAGAAATTTTTGATGCTAAAAATATAAATGAATTGTGAAAGAGTTACCAGGCGTGCCTGTTGTAAAATTTCAAATTTTTTACTTTGACTATGTAAACAAAGCATAAGATTTATATATGAGTGGCTTTTTTTCCAACAACCGACATGTTTTCAGGAGAGTCGATGATTTGAAGGTTTTCGCTTTCAGCGCCTACCCTAGCTACAGGGTTGCCAACATGCTCATTAAAAGCTACACAAATTTACAACTGAATAAAACCAATGCATTCTAAAACTTTAACAACGATTTAATAGCCCTGTCAAAAGTTATCGCAATTTAAAAATTTTCAAATTTTCCCGATCTCTTTTTTGGCACCTAGCGCACACATGGTGTTGAAAAATTCCAAAACATTACTTGATTCACATTTAAAACACGTTCGAAACGTTCCGCTACCTTACTTTTTGCAAAAATCTTTTGTGGATGGAATAATAGATATATTAAAAATATCACTAAAATGGCCGCCGGCGCCAAAGAGTTAAATATAATTTAATGTTCTTCGAACATTAGTAAAAATGAACCAGAAAGTAAAGGTCTTGTATGTGCTATTGTGAACAATATAAAAGTACTGGTTGCACAGTCATGTTGGCTAATTATGCTGTATTGATATTTTCGTTATCATTGCATAAAAAAAACAAATTCTGAAAATAAAACAACAAAAACAAGAAAGAAAACAACCAGCTCTCGAGCGTCTGCAATTAATTCGGTTTTTTATCAACATATTGTTTGGTGTCAAAATTTGCTTACTCATAATTACTCATGATAATATCGCTTTATATATACGCATTCTACATCAAATGTCACAGTATGGAAAAAAATAATTTTTATTCGAAGCATATCTTACATAAACAGGTAATGATAGAACAATAATGAGAGCAAAATTATGATAAAAGCTTTCGTTAAGATCGCAAGATTAAAAATAAAATTAGTTGGAAAGAAATAATTATACCAAGTTAATTGTACGCAAGTGGAACCTCAAGTTTATAACATAGAGACATTAGTGGAAAAAAAAACAAAAGAAAAAAAGTCTAGCGAATCAGAACCGCTAAAAAAATGTGTGACAACGTATTACACTTCCCTGTATTATCATATCAAATATTTTTTACTCAAAGGAACAAATATCATTTTCTGACAGCATTTTCTATAAGACAAATGATGAAAATGTCCAGTGCTGGCAACATTTGTCCAGCACAGCAGCATTAAGTCTACCATAACATGCTCGTGTTTAATCAACCTATCATTTGAATTTCGTTTTTGTCCAAGGATATCATCGAAAGTTTCAGCGATTAAACTATGTCTGATGCTGGCAATCATGCGTAAGCACCATAGCTGCTTCACGCTGAGTTAAATCCACCCTGTGAATTTCTTTCCGATTGAATGGCTGCGCTGGAAGTTATGGGAGTGAATAGAATTTTATGGTAACCATCCTCAAAACTTTTCAAATTTTCGAAACCTTAATATTTGTTATTCAATGTCATTGCAGAATCATTCCCATTTGGAATTTTTAGGACAACATCGAAAAAGAAATGTCAATAAATTACAAAATTCATCATAGCTGGCAACCCTTTCATTATTTTTCAACGAAATTCCTACAGGATTAGAAATGCAGCAAGATCCACTTATCACATGAATTTCGTTTTGTTTTCATTACTGCATCGGAAGTTATTGGGGAGCAAATTTACAATATTTAGGAGACAAAAATGGCCATAGCTGGCAACCCTATACTAACTTTTCAACCAAATTTCTATGACATCTATCTTTGAGTAAGGTTCACCTACTGCGCGAATTTCGTTAAAATCTGGTGGCTAAATCAGAAGCTATAGGCCAAAAACCAGTTTTTTTTCTCGGCGATTATTCAAAATAGCACCACTGCCACAGTATTGCTCGTATTTCAAAATCAGTTCTACCAAATCTGGTCCTAACTAATTCCAACATATCCTATAAATTTCGTATTAATGCCATTATCCGATCATCAGTTCTCGTGAACAGAAGTTTTGAGTGCTGAAAATACAGGTAATTTGATCATGAGCTGCCGTTCTTGTTTACCGCGGAATTTAGAAAATTTTTATTTGACTTGGTGGACAAAAGTCAAAATTTATCAAAAATTTGAATTTATTTTCAAAAATCAAAAATTTTTCAGGAAGCTTGATGACTTCAAGGATTTTTTTTCAGGAGTCTGCTTTAGTTACAGAGTTGCCCGCACATTCTTGAAAGTTCATGTGTGTTAAGTGTTAGTCCACATTGATATGCTCTGCAAACTTCACGATGATCCATTGTTTTTCTTAGAAACTATGACAAATCGAAATTTTAAAAAAATCCTTGCCTATTTTTAGGTACTCAGCACCTACACAAGGCTCAAGATTTCCAATTCTTTATCATAGACAAGCTTAAAATATAATAAGTTTTCATTTCCAATACTTTTTTTAACAAAAATTTACACTGCTTGGAAATATAGGAGTACCTGAAAATTCACCAAAACGCCCGCAGCCGCCAAAAGGTTTAAGATATTTGAATTCTAGCAAGTCATGGACCTACCTGATACATACGTCTATGTCCTCCGAAAATTTCAGCTTAATCGGATCGGCCACTCCCGAGATTATCTCCCTTAATCAGTTTGCTGATATATACTATATATATATATATATATATATATATATATATATATATATATATATATATATATATATATATCTATATATATATATATATATATATATATATATATATATATATATATATATATATATATATATATATATATATATATATATATATATTATGTATATATATGCATATATATGTGCATATATATACATATATATGCAGATATATATATATATATATATATATATATATATATATATATATATATATATATATATATATATATATATATATATATATATATATATATATATATATATATATATATTGTCACGGTCGATCACGCCGCGAGCCGTACCGGTGGCAGATAGAAGTTCACGCTATTTCATTGACGCGGACACGCTTGCGGTAGGGAGTCGAAGGTTTGTTGCAAAACTAGGTAAACGTAAGATAGGTAATAAGAAATAAGAAAGAATAAGAAAATAAGAAATAATAATGGTAGGTCATAGAGCTGTATCACAAATGGCATCGAGTCGTGGAGTAGGCTTCGAGTCTCGGCGAGCCCTGACAAGAACGGCCAACATCAAAACCAAGGCGCGCACTCGTCAGGACCCGACATTCCTCAAGGCTGATAGTGGGGCCGGGGTAACTGCCATGTCAGCCGCGATATTAGGAAAGAAAAAAAGGGGAAAATCGGCGTAGTACTCACCTGTCAGTATCGGACACAACGTCGTCCTGAGGTTGATTTCATCGTTCCGTAATGGGCTTCCGTATGCGTGATAGAAATTTCTTCCTGTGTCGCTCTTCGAAATGTAATGCGTCTGCATCGGTCGAGGAACCTCACTTCGGCACACCTCACCCGGAGACTTTAGAAGCGTTGCGGACATTCGGATTGCTCTGGAAACCACAAGCATCCATGCCGTCGTCAGTACCGTCATCATCGTCACCTACAAAAATACCGAACATAAAAACTGTCGCGATAATAATAACACAATAATCATGCAACAAATTCTGCCGGTCTGATTATTTGGAAACCAAACAAATGTCGCAGAATCCGTTTCCCGGGTTATGCGCACTCAATTTACAGGATTCATGCGGCCGTCAGGAACCGTAGTCGAACGTTGTGATTTTCGACCTCGAGATTTCACCAGTAGCTGTATAATTCAACCGAAATAGTGAACCATTGATCACTCGAATAACCAAGCCGCGGCGTAACGAAAGAAAGATACGATTTTGACAGTTCGTATGTCAATGGCAACCGGGCGGAACGCCAGAGGAACGGACCGCGTTCCGAGATGTACCGAAGCGTTGCCATACATATGTCTCAGTAAATCGAGCGCAATGCCAGGTGCAATGACCGAATGTACTTGGGCTGCACATGCAGATTGCGGCAATGCACATTAATGAAGAAAGTGCAATGACCGGGCATCGAATGCGACGACCGGAATGCATTTGAAATGCATTGTGATATCTTGTTTTCCCGCCAAACGGACAATTTAGGATCCCGTCTAAGCGGGATTAGAAAGCGGAGCCGAGGTTGCTTGCGAAGTGATGAAGGCAAGGATCGCTCTCTTTTTGGATGGACGTGGTAAGAATCAGACGTAGCCTGACTATCGTATTCAAATTATAAACGGAAAATTTCGATATTTCATATATTCGTATCTGGCGTGGCTCGAAGAGGAATAGGAGCGAAGATCGTAATCTTTTTGCGGATGAGTATGAAGATCTCGGACGAACGATAGGTGGAATAATTGGCAAAGTCTGAAGTAAATCGTTGGCGTAATCGAGGTGGCGAGGTCGTTAGGCTGTAACGAAAGGGGTCCTGGCGTTATATGATAATGAGAACGACGTTAAACGTATCGACGGAGCGGATGGTGTAGCGAATCAGGCGAAGAGGAAGAAGTAGTGAATTTGGCGCAAGATCGTGGCACAGATAGTTACGAGAATATTGGTTGCGGTGCGAGCAGGTGGAAACATCCTTGCGTGAAACCTGGTCCGGAAGCAGACGTTCGAGCGCATGAGGGTCGATCAACAACAGTAGTAGGATTCTGAGTAAGTAGGTTAAGATTAGAATTGTACATGGTGTAAGCTTAAGTGAATATCCAGAGCGAGCAAGTAGTATAAAGTATAAATTTAAATCGCGGCGCCGTTTCGTAAATTGTAAATAGTGTTAAAGTAACGAACTACTCTGGGAAATAAAACTATTGTAAAGAATTGTGAACGCTGGCGTGTTCTTTCGGGTTATTTTCCTTCCGCTAGTGCACGAAGCCGTCGCAATACTTCTCGCTTCCGGGCGACGGACGATAATCGGTTTCGGGATTGGGAAGCGAGTGGCGCCCACCCACCCCCATCTCCGGTGAGTTCAGGCTCCCGAAACTGACCCCCTTCGACTTTTTGGTGCTAGAAGGGGTGAGCAGACGTGCGAGAGTTTTAAAAATAAAACATAACGTGACAAATTGGCGCCCAACGTGGGGCCTAATAACGGCTAACGGTACGCGGAAAAATTTTACAAGCCAAGTCCCAAATTGTGGGAAGGCAGTTAGGCGCGTAAAATCGATAGTCATAGTAATTTTAAAGATAGATTTGGGAGTAATTCACGCGATAACGGCTGCAATATCACGATTTCGATGTTGATGTGAATATTCTTGAAGCTTGAATTCGTAAAAGTGGATAGAACTATTTTCATGATATTATCATATATCTATATCTATTTATCTTTTTGAAAACATAATACAAAAGAAAAACTATTTGAATTCTGGATTTGGTGAATCAAGGTGCGTGTCGTAAAGAAAAAATAAAAGGAACGTGTGTGAATGTATATAGGCGAACTATATGGGATTAATGGTGACTGAAATGTGAGTGCGGAATAGAATAGTTTAATTAGTAAGAGGCCGTTCTTTCCTAGGTTTTCGACGTAGAATACGTGGTTTTATCGTAGATATTGAGTACCAGGTGGGGGTTCGATTGTTAGTGAGGTATCTTGTGTTTCGCGAACGTTCAGGGAATATTTTGCTCGGGAGGGTTGTCTTTTCTTGGCGGAAAAAGAATGAAGATCTTGGTAGATCGTCTGAGCAAAGACGAGCTCATTTATGAGCTCGCCATCCGCGGGTTTCCAGCAGACACCGTTGACGCGATGAGAAAGACGTTGAGGGCTACACTAAGGTCTGAGTCAGCATTGGATAGGTCTTATGTTGAACCCGACTATCCTTTCGAGTTTGAAGTAGACCACGCGGAGATGCTGGCTAAGGTGACCGAGATAGAGGACTTGGTTAACAGAGTTTCAGGCGATGGGGCGAGATCGGAATTCGTGAAGGCGAAAGTGAAGACGGAGTTCGGTTTTCGGCGACTGGCCACTATGCGCGCAATCACTAAGGAGCAGAAGGATAGCGTGAAGGAATTACGAAACAGGCTCATCCTGGCGATGGGGACACTGGTTGGAAAGACCGGAGATTCCACCGATGATGAGGGAGAGACAGGCGTTCACGAGCAGATGGTACCCGTGCAGAAGGAGGCAAGAGGAGCGAGCCCAGCGGAGGTGGCTAAATGGGGCATCAAATTCAGTGGTGATTCGTCGGGATCCATAAACGCCTTCCTCGAACGGGTCGAGGAGTTGCGTCAGGCAAGGGGCCTGTCGAAGCCGCAGTTGTTCAGGGCTGCCGTAGAGCTGTTCGACTCGCGGGCTTTGATATGGTTCCGCGCTAATCGGGAGCTGGTGTCGTCGTGGGACGAACTTGTACGGGAGATGAAGGCGGAGTTTTTACCTCTGGATTACGAGGATCGCCTGGGGGAAGAGATAAGGAGACGGACGCAAGGGGAGGGTGAATCTATGGGGGTTTATGTCGCAATGATGGAGCGACTATTTAGCCGGCTGACAACTAGCTATACAGAAGAGGAGAAACTGCGCATATTGCGCAGGAATATAACACCATTCTATCAGCAACAGTTGTGCTTGACACCGGTGACGACAGTAGCTGAATTGGTGAAGATGGGTCGCACTGTGGATGCGATGAGGGTGTCGGTGGCAGCATTTGTGCCACCCACGACACGATCCAGACGCTGTTTGGAGCCGGATTTGGCCTACGTGGGTGTAGAAAGGGTAGAGCAGGTGGCGGCGATGGCAGAACAGGGTCGAGTGAAATGCTGGAATTGCAGGCGAGATGGGCATGTATCGAGGGAGTGTCCTGAACCGCGGCGGTGTTTCGGGTGTGGTCGGCAGGGGGTTATGCGAGCCACATGCCCTGTCTGCCGAGCGAGGGCGAACGAACAGGGGCCGCGGGCACGATCAGATCCACCGGCGGCGGGAAACGACCGACGTGCTCGCTAGGCGGTCGAGCGAGCAGGAGAAGAGGCGCAACCCTGACCCCAAACGAGATCGAAGAAGTGAGGCTGGCTAATGGGGAAATGTGCCCGGTGACAGGGACGGCGAGAATGATGTTTGAACTCAACGGTCGTGGTCATGAGTTGGAGGTGCTGATGATCCCGTCGGTGCCACAAGAGTTAATATTGGGGATAGACTTCTGGAAATGCTTCGGAGTAGTCCTCGATATGAAGGGACAGCAGTAGACTTCGGTAGCCGCTGTAGCAACGATGCCGGGAAAGACGCTGCGGAGTTGGTCTCACCTGACGGCAGATGAAGCCAAGACCCTGTCGGAACTGCTGGAGGAGCAATTTGCGTTGATGGGGGATGGTCTGGGCTGCGCGAAGTCGGTATGCCATGTCATCAAGACAAAGGCACCACCGATCAAACAAAGGTATTATCCGGTTTCGCCAGCGGTACAAAAACAGATCAATGTGGAATTGGACGAGATGTTACGAATGGGGGTGGTGGAACCATCGACGAGCGCCTGGTCCTCTCCCATACTTCTGGTACGGAAGAAAGATGGATCCTTCCGATTTTGCGTGGATTTCAGGAAGCTTAATGCGGTGTCGGAAAAGGACGCGTACCCGATACCATATATCACGGCAACCCTTGATAAACTGCGTAACGCGAAGTATCTGTCGACCTTAGACATAAAATCGGCATATTGGCAGGTGCCAATGTCCAAAGAGTCTCAACAGTACACGGCCTTTACAGTGCCCGGAAGAGGTCTGTTTCAGTTCCGACGTATGCCCTTTGGTCTACACAATTCGGGGGCCACCTGGCAAAGATTAGTGGACACGGTTCTGGGGCCCACACTCGAACCCTTCGTTTTTACATATCTGGATGACGTGATTATAGTGACGGAAACGTTCGAGCGACACATAGAGGTCCTTCGAGAGGTGTTCGTACGGCTAAGAGAGGCGGGACTCAGGGTGTCCAAGGAGAAATGTCAGTTTTGTAGGTCGAGGCTTAAATATTTAGGGTATGTGGTAGACGAAGAAGGCCTTCGCGTGGACCCAGAGAAAGTCCAAGCCATTAGAGATTTTCCTCGACCAAGCTCCGTAAAACAGGTCAGACAATTGCTAGGAATGGTATCCTGGTACCGTCGGTTCATCCCGGGGCACGCGACGATGGTGGCACCACTGAGCGACCTGCTGAAGAAGGGTCGAAAATTCACTTGGTCAGACGAATGTGAGCGGGCGTTCGAGGATTGTAAACTGAGACTCACGTCGGCTCCAGTATTAGCCTGTCCTGATTTTGACCTGCCTTTCAAGGTCCAAACGGACGCATCGGATGTAGGGATAGGCGCAGTGTTGAGCCAGGCACACCCAACGGGGGAAAAGGTGGTGTGCTATCTAAGTCGTGCGCTCTCGAAACAAGAACGGAAGTATTCGACCACCGAAAGAGAATGTTTGGGCGTACTGTGGGCGATAGAGAAGCTTCGACCGTATATTGAGGGGACGCGCTTCGTGGTGATCACGGATCATCATTCCTTGGTCTGGCTCAATAAACTGAAGGACCCCACTGGTAGGCTGGCTAGATGGGCGGTTAGGCTCCAGCAATTTGACTTCGAAGTGGTTCACCGCAAAGGGAAGGAGCATTTGGTGCCGGATGCCCTCTCCCGGGCAATTAACCAGGTAGACAGTATAGACACCCCACTGAAATTGGAGACGTGGTACGAGAAGATGTTGGACAACGTGCGAGGAGATCCAGGGAAATATTCAAACTGGAGAGCGGTGGATAACACCCTGTGGAAACAGGCAGAGGGGTCTAGGTTAGAGGCAGGAAACAAAACCGGCTGGAAAAGAGTTGTGCCGAGAGCTGAGAGGGGAGTCGTTCTCAACCGGTGCCATGATGATCCTACAGCAGGGCATATGGGAACCGATCGGACATTATCCCGAGTTGCGCAAACCTACTACTGGCCAGGGATGCGGGCGGACATTCGCCGATACGTGGAGAAATGTAAAATTTGCCAGGCATGCAAAGTCGAGAGGAGGGCACCGATTGGGTTGATGACCTCCAGGGCCGGCGAGGCTAAAGACCCCTGGGAAATGATCTGTATAGATCTGGTGGGACCGCTGCCTAGGTCAAAGCGTGGCCACGTTTATATTTTGACAATATTGGACTACGTCACTAAGTTTTCGATCTTGCTACCAATGCGAACAGCGACAGCTTCAAATGCGTTCCGCTTATTGGAAGAAAACGTATTCCTGGTGTATGGTGTACCAAGGGTTTTGGTATGTGACAATGGCGTGCAATTTCGGGGCAAGCAATTTAAGTGTCCGGTGGAGGGTTATGGGGTACAGATAAGGTATACTGCGCTGTACCACCCCCAGGCCAACCCGGCCGAAAGGCGCAACCAAGATGTGAAGTGCATGTTGCGCTGCTATGCCTCGGAGAATCAGCGCACGTGGGACGAGTACTTGGCAAAGATTGCATGCGCTCTGAGAACCTTTAAACACGAGGTTACCGGGTACTCTCCATATTTCCTAAATTTTGGCCGGGAGATGGTTACGTTTCGAGAGGAAACAGAACTGCCCGAAAGGGGGGATCGGAGTTTTAGCCCTCTACGGAACGCGAGAGCACTAGATGAAGTTCGACGAGAAGTGATCCAGAGGATGGGGCTGGTGGCTTCATCAAGTAAAAAACGCTATGACCTCCGGCGGAGGACGGTAGACTTCCAGATAGGTGATAGCGTATGGAGAAGGAACTATATTTTGTCAGATGCCAGCAAACATTTTTCCGCCAAACTTGCTCCTGCGTTCGTTGGGCCTTATAAAATAAGGAAAAAGACTTCGGCATGGACCTATGAGTTAGTGGATGAGAGGGGGAAGTCTGCAGGAAACTGGCATGCGAAAGACCTTAAACGGTATGTGGAAGGCTATTCCGAACTTGAATACAACTAGAAGTCAGCGACAGCGGAGACCGCCGGCCAAGTGCTGTTTTTTTTTACCATAGGTTGTTTGGATAGGTTACTTTTAATAGCAGTAGGATTATGGAGTTAGGGGCCTTGAATAGGTGCTAACTCAAGGACCAGATCGCGAGGTGTGACATATGGACTTGTGGCACTTAACGGATAGGCACAAGATAGATTGTAGTTAAGAATAAGATAATAAATCGTTAGGATAATTGGGTGGTGGTGGCTAAATTAATTGGTAGCGAGTTTTCTCGGTGGTGAGAATAACAGATAAGAGGGTTATGTTGGTGGTGGGACTTTGAATAGTTAGGTAAGCGAAACATAGTGTAATTGGTGGAGGGTAGCGTAACTAATAAGGGCTAAGGTTCAAAATTCTTTCTGGTGGGAATATAGGATCGAGCAAGTAGCTAGCCAAAGAGTTAGGATGCGTATAGGGGCAGATAGATGCGCCGGGGGGGTCGGCGATTCAGATAGTAAAGCTATGGCAGAAGAGCGAAGGATAAGCGGCCCTGATAGGAGGTGTAGTTGTTGGAATAGTTAATGATTAGTAGTAGATTGGTAATGAATGCATATTGAGGGTTAGTGTATGAGTACGAATTAGTGGAAAAAAAAAATTTTGCATATATATGAAATAAATACCGATATCTTGGTCGTGGTGATTATTTCCTCCTTGGTATTTGTTTTATGCTTCCTTCCATCTTCCTCGCGCACTTTTTTTTTGCTGCAATTCATCTTTTTTCCCCCTTCTGCGTTCATTGTAGTGGAGGGAATCCGTATGATACCGTAGAGCACCCTAAAAACGAGTTCGAAGAGCATTAGAATTTTTGTGTTGAAAATGATAAGAGTACCTACACCAGGCAAACTAGAACACGCAACATATAGACATGCAGGGAAAACGAAGGTTAGGGGAATAGAGACATGTACGCAAAGAGTATGCTTGAGTGTCAAGGCGAGAATGAGTGTGGTATGATATAGTGACCAGAAATTCAGAATTCAAGTACCGAGCGAGGT
Organism: Nemotelus nigrinus; assembly: GCA_947369275.1. NCBI lineage: Eukaryota > Metazoa > Arthropoda > Insecta > Diptera > Stratiomyidae > Nemotelus > Nemotelus nigrinus. The sequence continues at coordinate 96,207,897 of OX376373.1, read as the reverse complement.
GACGCGAAACGATTTAAGTCGGTTTTCGGGTATCTGATGTTAGTCGAGGATTTTGAAGCGCGGTATATTGAGCGGAAATGGTCGAGAATTTCTATGAAATTCTCTGAAGAGAGGGGGGTGTCACGGTCGATCACGCCGCGAGCCGTACCGGTGGCAGATAGAAGTTCACGCTATTTCATTGACGCGGACACGCTTGCGGTAGGGAGTCGAAGGTTTGTTGCAAAACTAGGTAAACGTAAGATAGGTAATAAGAAATAAGAAAGAATAAGAAAATAAGAAATAATAATGGTAGGCCATAGAGCTGTATCACAAATGGCATCGAGTCGTGGAGTAGGCTTCGAGTCTCGGCGAGCCCTGACAAGAACGGCCAACATCAAAACCAAGGCGCGCACTCGTCAGGACCCGACATTCCTCAAGGCTGATAGTGGGGCCGGGGTAACTGCCATGTCAGCCGCGATATTAGGAAAGAAAAAAAGGGGAAAATCGGCGTAGTACTCACCTGTCAGTATCGGACACAACGTCGTCCTGAGGTTGATTTCATCGTACCGTAATGGGCTTCCGTATGCGTGATAGAAATTTCTTCCTGTGTCGCTCTTCGAAATGTAATGCGTCTGCATCGGTCGAGGAACCTCACTTCGGCACACCTCACCCGGAGACTTTAGAAGCGTTGCGGACATTCGGATTGCTCTGGAAACCACAAGCATCCATGCCGTCGTCAGTACCGTCATCATCGTCACCTACAAAAATACCGAACATAAAAACTGTCGCGATAATAATAACACAATAATCATGCAACAAATTCTGCCGGTCTGATTATTTGGAAACCAAACAAATGTCGCAGAATCCGTTTCCCGGGTTATGCGCACTCAATTTACAGGATTCATGCGGCCGTCAGGAACCGTAGTCGAACGTTGTGATTTTCGACCTCGAGATTTCACCAGTAGCTGTATAATTCAACCGAAATAGTGAACCATTGATCACTCGAATAACCAAGCCGCGGCGTAACGAAAGAAAGATACGATTTTGACAGTTCGTATGTCAATGGCAACCGGGCGGAACGCCAGAGGAACGGACCGCGTTCCGAGATGTACCGAAGCGTTGCCATACATATGTCTCAGTAAATCGAGCGCAATGCCAGGTGCAATGACCGAATGTACTTGGGCTGCACATGCAGATTGCGGCAATGCACATTAATGAAGAAAGTGCAATGACCGGGCATCGAATGCAACGACCGGAATGCATTTGAAATGCATTGTGATATCTTGTTTTCCCGCCAAACGGACAATTTAGGATCCCGTCTAAGCGGGATTAGAAAGCGGAGCCAAGGTTGCTTGCGAAGTGATGAAGGCAAGGATCGCTCTCTTTTTGGATGGACGTGGTAAGAATCGGACGTAGCCTGACTATCGTATTCAAATTATAAACGGAAAATTTCGATATTTCATATATTCGTATCTGGCGTGGCTCGAAGAGGAATAGGAGCGAAGATCGTAATCTTTTTGCGGATGAGTATGAAGATCTCGGACGAACGATAGGTGGAATAATTGGCAAAGTCTGAAGTAAATCGTTGGCGTAATCGAGGTGGCGAGGTCGTTAGGCTGTAACGAAAGGGGTCCTGGCGTTATATGATAATGAGAACGACGTTAAACGTATCGACGGAGCGGATGGTGTAGCGAATCAGGCGAAGAGGAAGAAGTAGTGAATTTGGCGCAAGATCGTGGCACAGATAGTTACGAGAATATTGGTTGCGGTGCGAGCAGGTGGAAACATCCTTGCGTGAAACCTGGTCCGGAAGCAGACGCTCGAGCGCATGAGGGTCGATCAACAACAGTAGTAGGATTCTGAGTAAGTAGGTTAAGATTAGAATTGTACATGGTGTAAGCTTAAGTGAATATCCAGAGCGAGCAAGTAGTATAAAGTATAAATTTAAATCGCGGCGCCGTTTCGTAAATTGTAAATAGTGTTAAAGTAACGAACTACTCTGGGAAATAAAACTATTGTAAAGAATTGTGAACGCTGGCGTGTTCTTTCGGGTTATTTTTCTTCCGCTAGTGCACGAAGCCGTCGCAATACTTCTCGCTTCCGGGCGACGGACGATAATCGGTTTCGGGATTGGGAAGCGAGTGGCGCCCACCCACCCCCATCTCCGGTGAGTTCAGGCTCCCGAAACTGACCCCCTTCGACTTTTTGGTGCTAGAAGGGGTGAGCAGACGTACGAGAGTTTTAAAAATAAAACATAACCTGACAATATATATATACATATATATATATATATATATATATATATATATATATATATATATATATATATATATATATATATATATATATATATATCACGAATTTTCGGCGAAGTGAGTTTAATACTAATTTTCTTCGAAAATTTGTCATAATAAAAATTTTATAAACGAAACTCCGGTTTAGCTTGCAGAAATGAAACTCATTAAAGAGGTGATGCTTGAAGCACTAAGAAAAAGGGGTGGTTCTCTAAGTACATGAGCTGAAAACAGACTCAGTCGAGATGTGTCAAGACACGTAAGGGAACTTGAAAAGCGTTACGTTAATAACTGGAGAAAATGTTGCCATATTTTTGAGCGGACCCGCGACACACTACCTCAGGCCCCTGATAATGTTTGGGCCATTACCCCTGATAGAGGCGGGGTAACGCTACTCACTGAATTCGGCATTAAAACATTAGTCGAGACAGTGGCGGCTCGTGACATTTAGAAACGAGGAGGCAGTGAATTTAAGAATCATTAAGAAAGTTAAATAATATTATAATAATATAATATCAAATTCATATTGTGGGACTTTGTGATGAGGTAATGAAATACGATGTAAACTACACCGTAGAAACATTTTATTTGAGAGCAATGTATATTTGGCTCTATTTTGACAAAATGTTGAACGAAATTTTCATACAGCTGTGTTAATCCTCCAACACATTAAAAAAATGTTTTTCAATATTTCGCAGCGCTAGCTCCAATAATCGTATGGACTCACGATATTTCGAAAACTAGGCTTAATTCTTTTAACGCATTAATCATTAAATGGCATCTCAAAAATTACTGAAGTGGCCGAAATGTTTAAATTGGACTTTATTATTTATGGTTAGCTTATCTATTATAGTAACTTTTAGTAGCGTACAGAACAAAGAACTTACTTTTAAAGGTTTTCGGTTGAGGAATAGGCCATAAATGGACAGTACGCACTCAAACGAGAGTTGATGAAGCATATTTTGAATAGTGTTATATCCATGAGGCTAAAAGTCCATTTTGCGAAATTAATCTAACTGACTTTTTGCATCTAGCCATATACATTACACGCCTCTGCTTCATTGTGACCTCTAAATGGCAAGTCCAGACGTGGTTAAAGTAACGTTAAGTCAATAAACAATTTTTTTTATATTTTGTATCACATCCTTCATTCACCTGGTTTTCGACTCGGTGAGTGAGCTTAATTTCATTTAATAGGGTGGCATTTAGATTTTCTAAATCATTGAAACGTTCCTTTGACCACACATTGTTACTGGAATTCGAATCAGATGAGAAGTTTCTAATCGGTCAAGCTACCAGAAAATTTTATTATACAACTCTACATTAAATAAAAGCTCAGCATTCCTATCGCTCTAATGATTTTTAACTCTGGGGCAGGCTTTCTATTTTCTTTAAATTGTAATGTTCCGGATAAGTTTATTGTAAGTAACTTTTAAGTCATCATAAAATTCATTTTGAGTATTATTATATATACAATTTATTTACATGACAATAATCGAAATCAATAGTAAGAAAATATTTGTAGCTTTTAAGAAAAGTTCTTCAATGCTACTTAAAATGCACGATAAAATACCTCGAACACTTTTACATTTACATGTTTTACACTGGTAGTAAATTAAATTTCACAGATCAAATATATTACCAAATCTTAATTTAGCGCATACAAACAAAAAAAAATACTGTTTCCTCAAAGCACAAACAAATAATTTCTTAGGGTTCTTTAGGAAATATATATGAAATAATTATTCATTCTCTTCATACATCAGTTCTTTATTGTTCTATTTGGTAGTTTGTAAATGTTTCATTAACCAAATATAAGCATTGACGAAATAAAAATACAAAGCACCTGACTTATTAATTTCGATAGCTCTTAATTGATAGCTCTATTTTCCTCCTTTGCCCTAAAATAATTACCTTTCGCTAAACAACAACAAAGCACATACATTGCTGCTTTTGAGGCTTGCCTCTTTGAATTCACTATTGCCATATTGAATACTCAAAAATTTGATCATTCATGAATGACGGGAAAATACAAACTACAACGTTTTCATTGATAAAAATGCAATAGATGAGGCAGATGTGAAACTGCCTCATTTTCATTTCTCTACCTTCGTTTTCGTTGTGCTCGAAATCGACGTGGTATATAGCGGCTAGGACTGATGGATATTTTTTTTTTATTTTTTACACTGAGGCACTGCTCTGGGTACAACATTAATTTCGGTGTTCTTTTTTGGTGCATTTTTTTACTTTTTTGCGCTGAGATAGTGCTCTGGTTTGGGTTTAGGATTGATTTTGCGTTTTTTCCCGGCTTCTTGTGTAGAGGCACTGGTCTCAAAAGGTTTAAATGCTGACATATGCACAAATTCAAAAATAGTGGAGACTTGGGAGCAAAATGCTGGTTTTGCTATGAATTTAAATATTATTTATTTATTAATTTAGAATATGTATTTTGTAAATTGGACCAAGGAGGCACTGCCTCCCTTGCCTATTCTGAGGAGCCGCCACTGAGTCGAGATACCACACCTATAAAAAACTTAGGCCAGCCAGGCCAGTGCGCACCTAACGCTGAAAACCTCTCATGGGTCGAGAGCCAATAACAAGACCAAAGGGTTGACTTCTAACTCAACATTTTTATTCAAAGGAAGTGTTTTAACAGGAATGAATTATTAGGACTGTATGAGTACTTTACATTGTATTTTCGCTCATATACAGTTTCAATCAAGCTACTTAATTTTGTTTTGGGTTTTTTCTCTCTCTGCTTTGTAATATTTACATCAAAGAGTAGTAATAGGGACCTTTGGAAAAATCAAAGACAAAGTAAATTAAATTCGATATCAGGTCCTTTTTCATGAACGGTTGCTTATCTTGAATAATTTTCCTTTCCCTTTTCAATGTCTTCCAAATCGTTGGAGATCTTCTATTTGCTTACTATCGATATGAAACAAGTCTACTGTACTTAGAGAACCACCCCCTTTTCTTAGTGCTTCAAGCATCACCTCTTTAATGAGTTTCATTTCTGCAAGCTAAATCGGAGTTTCGTTTATAAAATTTTTATTATGACAAATTTTCGAAGAAAATTAGTATTAAACTCACTTCGCCGAAAATTCGTGATATATATATATATATATATATATATATATATATATATATATATATATATATATATATATATATATATATATATATATATATGTATATATATGCACATATATGTATATATATATATATATATATATATATATATATATATATATATATATATATATATATATGTATATATATATATATATATATATATATATATATATATATGTGCATATATATGTATATATATGCACATATATATGCATATATATATACATATATATATATATATATATATATATATATATATATATATATATATATATATATATATATATATATATATATATATATATATATATATATATATATATATATATATGTATATATATGCATATATATGTGCATATATATACATATATATGCACATATATATATATATATATATATATATATATATATATATATATATATATATATATAAATATATACATATATATATATATATATATATATATATATATATATATATATATATATATATATATATATATACATATATGTGCATATATATACATATATATATATATATATATATATATATATATATATATATATATATATATATATATATATATATCACGAATTTTCGGCGAAGTGAGTTTAATACTAATTTTCTTCGAAAATTTGTCATAATAAAAATTTTATAAACGAAACTCCGATTTAGCTTGCAGAAATGAAACTCATTAAAGAGGTGATGCTTGAAGCACTAAGAAAAGGGGGTGGTTCTCTAAGTACAGTAGACTTGTTTCATATCGATAGTAAGCAAATAGAAGATCTCCAACGATTTGGAAGACATTGAAAAGGGAAAGGAAAATTATTCAAGATAAGCAACCGTTCATGAAAAAGGACCTGATATCGAATTTAATTTACTTTGTCTTTGATTTTTCCAAAGGTCCCTATTACTACTCTTTGATGTAAATATTACAAAGCAGAGAGAGAAAAAACCCAAAACAAAATTAAGTAGCTTGATTGAAACTGTATATGAGCGAAAATACAATGTAAAGTACTCATACAGTCCTAATAATTCATTCCTGTTAAAACACTTCCTTTGAATAAAAATGTTGAGTTAGAAGTCAACCCTTTGGTCTTGTTATTGGCTCTCGACCCATGAGAGGTTTTCAGCGTTAGGTGCGCACTGGCCTGGCTGGCCTAAGTTTTTTATAGGTGTGGTATCTCGACTCAGTGGCGGCTCCTCAGAATAGGCAAGGGAGGCAGTGCCTCCTTGGTCCAATTTACAAAATACATATTCTAAATTAATAAATAAATAATATTTAAATTCATTGCAAAACCAGCATTTTGCTCCCAAGTCTCCACTATTTTTGAATTTGTGCATATGTCAGCATTTAAACCTTTTGAGACCAGTGTCTCTACACAAGAAGCCGGGAAAAAACGCAAAATCAATCCTAAACCCAAACCAGAGCACTGTCTCAGCGCAAAAAAGTAAAAAAATGCACCAAAAAAGAACACCGAAATTAATGTTGTACCCAGAGCAGTGCCTCAGTGTAAAAAATAAAAAAAAAATATCCATCAGTCCTAGCCGCTATATACCACGTCGATTTCGAGCACAACGAAAACGAAGGTAGAGAAATGAAAATGAGGCAGTTTCACATCTGCCTCATCTATTGCATTTTTATCAATGAAAACGTTGTAGTTTGTATTTTCCCGTCATTCATGAATGATCAAATTTTTGAGTATTCAATATGGCAATAGTGAATTCAAAGAGGCAAGCCTCAAAAGCAGCAATGTATGTGCTTTGTTGTTGTTTAGCGAAAGGTAATTATTTTAGGGCAAAGGAGGAAAATAGAGCTATCAATTAAGAGCTATCGAAATTAATAAGTCAGGTGCTTTGTATTTTTATTTCGTCAATGCTTATATTTGGTTAATGAAACATTTACAAACTACCAAATAGAACAATAAAGAACTGATGTATGAAGAGAATGAATAATTATTTCATATATATTTCCTAAAGAACCCTAAGAAATTATTTGTTTGTGCTTTGAGGAAACAGTATTTTTTTTTGTTTGTATGCGCTAAATTAAGATTTGGTAATATATTTGATCTGTGAAATTTAATTTACTACCAGTGTAAAACATGTAAATGTAAAAGTGTTCGAGGTATTTTATCGTGCATTTTAAGTAGCATTGAAGAACTTTTCTTAAAAGCTACAAATATTTTCTTACTATTGATTTCGATTATTGTCATGTAAATAAATTGTATATATAATAATACTCAAAATGAATTTTATGATGACTTAAAAGTTACTTACAATAAACTTATCCGGAACATTACAATTTAAAGAAAATAGAAAGCCTGCCCCAGAGTTAAAAATCATTAGAGCGATAGGAATGCTGAGCTTTTATTTAATGTAGAGTTGTATAATAAAATTTTCTGGTAGCTTGACCGATTAGAAACTTCTCATCTGATTCGAATTCCAGTAACAATGTGTGGTCAAAGGAACGTTTCAATGATTTAGAAAATCTAAATGCCACCCTATTAAATGAAATTAAGCTCACTCACCGAGTCGAAAACCAGGTGAATGAAGGATGTGATACAAAATATAAAAAAAATTGTTTATTGACTTAACGTTACTTTAACCACGTCTGGACTTGCCATTTAGAGGTCACAATGAAGCAGAGGCGTGTAATGTATATGGCTAGATGCAAAAAGTCAGTTAGATTAATTTCGCAAAATGGACTTTTAGCCTCATGGATATAACTAAGTCTCTCACTATTCAAAATATGCTTCATCAACTCTCGTTTGAGTGCGTACTGTCCATTTATGGCCTATTCCTCAACCGAAAACCTTTAAAAGTAAGTTCTTTGTTCTGTACGCTACTAAAAGTTACTATAATAGATAAGCTAACCATAAATAATAAAGTCCAATTTAAACATTTCGGCCACTTCAGTAATTTTTGAGATGCCATTTAATGATTAATGCGTTAAAAGAATTAAGCCTAGTTTTCGAAATATCGTGAGTCCATACGATTATTGGAGCTAGCGCTGCGAAATATTGAAAAACATTTTTTTAATGTGTTGGAGGATTAACACAGCTGTATGAAAATTTCGTTCAACATTTTGTCAAAATAGAGCCAAATATGCATTGCTCTCAAATAAAATGTTTCTACGGTGTAGTTTACATCGTATTTCATTACCTCATCACAAAGTCCCACAATATGAATTTGATATTATATTATTATAATATTATTTAACTTTCTTAATGATTCTTAAATTCACTGCCTCCTCGTTTCTAAATGTCACGAGCCGCCACTGTCTCGACTAATGTTTTAATGCCGAATTCAGTGAGTAGCGGTACCCCGCCTCTATCAGGGGTAATGGCCCAAACATTATCAGGGGCCTGAGGTAGTGTGTCGCGGGTCCGCTCAAAAATATGGCAACATTTTCTCCAGTTATTAACGTAACGCTTTTCAAGTTCCCTTACGTGTCTTGACACATCTCGACTGAGTCTGTTTTCAGCTCATGCCTGAGAGTTTTGTGTGGCAGGTTCGTTTGGAACATAAGCCTTTTTCCCTTTTGATATTTGCACTTTGCGGTTATTACTTTGTATGACAGATGAAGTACAAGTCGCAGTTTTTCTTTCTTGGAGCGTATCCACCCGCTTTTTGTAATGACCCACTCCAGCCGCGTATAGCTAGCAAAGCGGCACTCAAGCACCCGTCGGGGTCGGATAAAAGGGTGCTCCGTTAAAAGTGGTAGGGTATTTACGGCCGATTCTTGGGCACCCTGCTTCAGGGGCATTTAACTATTTTTTTTGCCTCCTTGATGGTTCTCCATCACATAACTATATCTTGTCGGTCTCTTGTATGTACTTGAGTATAGATGAGAGGAGCCACCATGGAATAGTGAAATCAATTCTAATTATATCAGTTTGCTAGAAATGGCGCCCAACGTATGGCCCAAAACTTGTTTTGGGTACTCACCACCCACGTGGGAAAATAATTAATGCCTCCCCGTTGACTGAACGTCTTATTCCAATTTCCATTCCCACTTACATGTTCCAGAATCGACTTTCTTATGATTCATCCCTTTTGCTGTTCAATAGAACAGATTAGCTCTCATTCGGGCATGTAATAAATAACTCTTTCTCTCACTAACCACAATATCCTATCCAATCACATCCCTTTAACGTAACCATTGGTAGTAGTTTGGATTGTGTTCGTCTTTAAGAGTTTTTTGATTCTGGGTGCAACCTGGAGGCTGACTATGGATTACTGAGTTTGGTGGTTTACCGCCATTCTTAGTCCAAGCCATCTGAAAGGCCCCTGTTCCGCTTTGTGTGAAACTACTCCATCTCGGTACTTGTTCCGGTTATAGAGCTGTCAGTTGTCTGGTTTGATTCGGACTGTTGCTGGATTACGTGGGGTAGGCGTGGTGCCATCACCACGTCCTTTCAGTCTAACCAAACTTAGGGGAGTTGAGTGAGTTCGAAAGGGGTAAACAGTCCTCTGAACAAGTGTTTCTATTCTGGAAACACACAATTACTAGCCAGCCAGCCAGCGAACTTGAAAACAGTAACAAGGCCAAAATCTCATTAAAACTAAATATTAATTAAGTATCAATATCTTAAATAAAAGATATCACAATCTCTAAAAGAACTCTTAAAAATTAAAGTTCAATTAATATTAAAATTCAATCAAAATTGAAGTTAAACTAAAATTCAAAATTAAATTCAAAACGTAAAATCATTATGGCAATAACTCGCAGTGAAAAAAGTCTGTCGAAGGTTGGAGTGGAAGAATGCTCAATCCAATCTTTCCTTCAAGACCAGCTGTTTTCACAAATACCACTACCATTTTTTGGAACAATTGATGCTCGAAAACGAGCGTTGTCCTCTATGCAGAGTTGCCTTTCGTCTTCCACACCAACCTCCGACAACAGGTGTTGTTGGAAAAGGAGTAAAAAGTAAACCAGCTACTGCAAAACCTGCAAAAGCAGGACTCCGTACGCGTGGTACGGAATGTAAACACCACGAAGTTGAATTTCCTGGTTATCAGGAAGAAGATTGTCCTGAAGAAGCTGGATTCAATAATAATCAGACTCTCGCTGCCACTGTACAATCAAGAGACAGCAAAGCAAACGAGACCATGTTGCAATTTCAAAACCAAATAGTGATTTTGCAGCAAAATCTGACTGACGTAACCCAACGAATGTCACAGCCAACAGTAAATAGTAGACAACATAGCCATAACCAATTACGGGATATGCGAAGCCCGCAACAAAATTGGAGGTCCTAATCTTCCAATTCTGACGACAGGACCCACCGACCACGACCACCGCGTGTGGAGAATATATCTCTTCAACATGACAGAGTAGTGGGTATTCTTAACGAATGGGGTCTCAAACTCTCCGGAAAAGATGAGAGCATGCCTGTCGAACTGTTCCTGTACCGCGTAAGGGCTTTAACCAGACAGACTCTGGACAATAGCTTTGATTTATTGTGTCAACACATACATCAGTTATTTGTAGGCTCTGCAGCAGATTGGTATTGGAGATATCACCGAACATGGAGAGGAGGGATCTGGGAAAATTTGACCATGCGAGATCAATTGGGTACATACACCATATTAAAGGCCAAATATGGAAGGAATTTGGTTGAAAAATTATCATGGGACTGCAAGCCATAATAGTTAAATTTTTGTCATATCTTAACTTAGCAACTTTGTCATGAAATTTTCAAATGATAATGACCTTCTAGTAGTTAGTTCTAGTTCTTCAATTAGCAGCAAATATTCAGATTTCAAAATTTGAAACATTTTGCGGTTGCTTACCTTAAATTTTTCGTCATCCCTAACTTCCAATGCAGACATTGGTTTGTAAAAAGATTCAAAGGGTAAATTGACTTCAACATGAAGCAGATTTGGTATACCTCAAGCTTTAGTGCCAGCTGAGAGTTGCCAGCACCTGCCACTTTTTGTTATTTCTGCACCAACAGATGCTACAATGAAATATTAATGCGGCAAACATCTATAATGAAAATAAGTAACCAATATTTAAATTTTCTAAACTCTGGTAATCATTTGTATGGCAGCCCTAAACATCTTTCTATCCACGTAACTTTCAATGAAGTCGTCGGATGAAAACAAAATTCACGAAGTTAGACGATTTTGACGTGAAGCAGTTGCGGTAGACTTTTGATTGCAATGCTAGTAAGGTGTTACGTTCATCAGCTCATAATTTATGTTGAAGGAGATAAAGCGGCCAAAATATTGTAAGATAATCATCTGATAATGAATATAAGTAACAAGTTTTCGACTTTCCTAAATTTTGAAATTCATGCAAATGATAGCCCTGAAATGCATTCTTGAGATCAAAGAGGTAAATGGCCTTCGAAACAGGTTGACTGCAATAAGGAGCACGTGTCGTAGAATATACAGTCACAACCAGCACGATTCCTTTAATTTTTCCAGACATTAGTGTTTCTAGCTGTTGCTATGCGCTGGAGTTTTTTGTACTTAAGCTATTAGGCATATGTTTTTTTGAGATCAAGCTATATGGTCCTTTTGAATATTCTAAAACATATGGTCCTCTTAAATATTCTAAAAGAGTAAAATTTTTCTATTCAAGATCAAATACGAATAAAAAAGTCAAATATTTTCATTTCTAGTCTTTTGCTTGAATTATTAGTTATCATTAAGGACCTGGTTAGTACCCTTTATCTCAGCATCATCCACATTATTTCACACAGATATGATAAGGTATCAAGGATTTGACTTAAAATCTCTCGCTGCGAAGCAAAAAAAGACCAGCAGTGCGCTGGTCAAGAATTTTAGCTGAAGATACATGTGCATCATAAACTGAGATGTTGAGCTTTATATCCCAAGGTAAAAATAATTATAAATATAATCGTAAATTTTACCTCTACGTGACCAGAAAACATGTTTAGGTGGTTGGAATTTTAATTATATGTCAGGAAAATATATATGTAAAATTTACGAATATATTTATAATTATTTTTACCTTGGGATATAAAGCTCAACATCTCAGTTTATGATGCACATGTATCTTCATGCATGCAACTATAAGCCCTATTCCCATTTGTTCCGACATTTTCAAAATCTCAGCTGAGAACCTGCATCAATAAAATTATTATACATCAATTCATTCATACGTATTCATTCATACGTATACATTTCGCACATATTTCAACGCACATACATATCTCATTAAACCAGAATTTTTCAATACCCAATTTACATCTATTGCCCTATCGGGCTGGATGAATATTCATCCTTAAGCCTAGTACTATACTCGAGCGAAACAAATTGTCGCGAAAAGTACCCTTTCAGCAGCAGCGAAATAGCATGCCAATATTGATAATAGATGGCATTATTTTGTGAATCAAATGCGAGCACTAGTCAAGTTTGAGGCCGGATGTACAGCCAGACAAAAAAGTTTCCGTACGATGCTCTTTTTTCTCGATTTACAAGAATAACATTGTGATATTACAAAATATTATTAATTTAAAAAATGTTATGCTTTCTATAACTCTTTGATTACAAATATCAGAAAAAAATTTTCAAATTTATCCATTCATAACGATATAGTAATTGACTAAAGTAAATTGTTCAAATTTGTATATAAAAACTCTAGCGCACCTGAACCGCTAGAAACACTAATGTTCGAAGAACAGTAGAAGAATCGTAAAGGTTTTGAGTGCATATTCCACCACATGTGCTGCTTATTACGGTCAAACTGTTTCAAATGCCACGTTTTACTTCGGTCTCAAGAATGCATTATAACTCATATGGTGGAAGGTTTCAGATACTACCACTGGCATGAATTTCAACGTTTATAAGAGCAAAACACGGGTTAATTATATTCGTTATCAGTTGCTTATTTCACATAATTTTGAAAGCAGCATCTCATATAAAATCAATGAAGAAAATGCTCAGTGCCTGCAGCACTGTAACTGAAGTTGGTGTTTGGGGCTGCGATCCGAAAAATTTGCAGAACTTTGGGAATTAAAACATTGGTTATTTATTTTCATTGTAAATGTTTCCGGTATGAATACTAACTGTAAGCATTTATTCATACAAAAGTAGCACAAACGACTCGTGCTGGCAACGTTCTGCCAGTATCAAAGCCAAGAATATATCACATCTGCTTCACATTATTATATTACATTCGAAGTTATAGTGGTATAAAGAAATTTAGGGTTACCTGCAGCGAGTTTTTTCAAATAATCGAAAACTTAATATTTGCTGTTTATTGTCACTACAATATCATTACCATTTGAAAATTCTACGATAAAACCGCTTAGTAAAGATATTGCAATTAAACACAAAACCAACAATAGCTGGCAACCCTATCGTGGTTTTTCAACCAAATTTGGCCTGAATAATGTTTATTATAGGTTCCATTAATTGTATGAAATTCGTATTGATTCCATGACTGCACTGGAAGTTATAGGGCAAAAAGTTTTATTTTCCTGAGCGAATTTTCAAAACCAAAGACACAAAAATTACCATAGCTGGCAGCACCAATCAAATTTTTCAACCAAACTTCCACCAAACAGAGATTAGAGTAAGATTCAGCTACTGTGTCAATTTCATGAAAATCTGGTAACTACATCAGAATTCATAGGGCAAAAAGCAGTTTTTTTTCTTTGTAATTTTTCAAGATGGCACCACTGGCACAGACTTGCCCACAATTCAAAATCGCTTCTATCAAATCTGGCCCTACTTAAGGGGCAAGATGGTTTCCGAGACCGAAGAAAAGCCTATTTTTGCGATTTTTTTTCTCAGCTTTGAGCGAAAATAATTACTAATTTTTTATAACACATTAAAGAACTATATTTTGAGAGTATGTAGGAATTATTGTACAAAAAAATATGAATTAGTTATCCCGTGGTGGCAGTAGATCAAAGGCGCTTCGAAAAAAAGGTGTCGTGCGGTGCGTAAAACCTGGCCTGATAGTGTTATCTGAAATCAAAAGATCGAAGTGATTTACTTAATATATTAGTTTTTTTCGCGGATGAACGAAACTATATTGAAAAATATGCGATATCCGATTTTTGGTGCGGTTTTTAATTTGGAGGTACCATTTTCACATAAAAAATCAGTTTTTAATTGCCTGTAAAAAATAGTAAAAAGTTTTTTTGAAAAAAAAAAACGATCGTTCATCCACGAGTATTTATCATATTAAAGATGTCCGGCAAAGTTCATTGAGATCGGTGCATTACTTTTTGAGTTATGTTACGCACCGACTTCAAAAATGTAGTTCGGAGTTTCGAGCTAGACTATTTCGGCTTCTCGTGGAAATATACCTGGGAACACGATCAGAAAATAACCGGTATCTCTGCGAGTTTAAGTCCGATCGCCTCAAAATTTTCAAAGGATATTTCTGAGATGTTGTACTTTCATATAAAAAAATAATTGAAAATTTTTTTTGTTTAAGTCGGAAACCATCCTGCCCCCTTAAGTCCAATGCATTCTGTAAATTTCAGCTGTATCTGATTATTGGTTCGTGAGTTCCCGTGAACAGAAGTTTTTGATGCTAAAAATATAGGTTAAGTGGGAGAGGGTTACCGTTCTTGTCCGACATTAAATTTTTAAAGTTTTACTTTGAACGTGTAGATAAAACATAAGATTTGTATACAGATTGGTTTTATTGTAAGAAACGGACATTTTTGTGAATATTCGATGGTTTGAATGTTTTCACTTCCAAATTTTTTTTTCAAATTTAAGACACCAAAATTATCATAGCTGGCAGCTCCAACCGAATTTTTCGACCATATTTCTACCGAACGTGGCTTGAAATAAGGTCCAGCTACTGTGTGAATTTCGTCAAAATCGAACGATTCAATCAGAATTTATAGGGCTAAAAGCAGTTATCTTTTTTAGTGATTTTTCAAGATGGCATTACTGGCACAGAATCGCCTGCATTTCAAAATCACTTCTATCAGACCTGGTCCTACTTAAGACCAATACATTCTGCAAATTTTAATTAATTCTCCTTATTGGATCGTGAGTTTCCGTGAACAGAAGTTCTTGATGCTAAATATATAGGTAAATTGGGCAAGGGCTACCAGGCGTGCCCGTTATACCATATCAAATTCTTTTATTGTCTATGTAAACAAAGCACAAGATTTACATATGAGTGGCTTCTTTTTGAAGAAGCGGCATTTTTTCAAGAGAAACGATGATTTGGAGGTTTTCACTTTCAGTGCCTGCCCTAGCTACACGGTTGTCAGCACGCTCATTAAAAACACAAATCACCAACTAAATAATACCAATATGTTCTAAAAATTTTGTAATGATTGAATAGCTCTGTCAAAAGTTATCGCAGTTTAAAAATTTTCAAATTTTCTCGTTCTCTTTTTAGGCACCCAGCACACACATGGGGTTAAAAAAAATTCCAAAACACTATCCGATTCACATGTAAAACACGTTCGAAATTTATTTCGTTAACTTTATTTTTGCGAAAATTATTTGTGTACGAAATAATAGGTATATTAAAAATATCACTTAAATGGCCGCCGGCGCCAAAAGGTTAACAATAACTGACATTTAGTGAAACTTGGACCTATTTTGCATATACGTCACTGTATCCTGAAAGTTTCAGATCAATCGGTTGGCGCGTTCCCGAGATTATCTCACTGAAATTTTTTGATGATATATATATATATATATATATATATATATATATATATATATATATATATATATATATATATATATATATATATATATATATATATATATATATATATATATATATATATATATATATATATATATATATATATGTATATATGGAAATATGAATTTTTGGCCGAATCGATTTTAATACTAATGTTCTTCCAACATTAGTAAAAAAGTCTCCGTACGAATGAATGGCAACACCGTATTATACAAACATGTGCAGTGCTAGACGCGCGTCAACTTCATACAAATTTGAACATTTCTCTAAGCATACAGCTAGCATAGTTATAGCCTCGTGAAGATTTGCGTCAAGCTCAGAAAACACATAACCATCGGCTATGGGTAAGGAAATCAGTTTAGATACGCGCCAAATCATCGCTAAGCTGTATTGCCAAGGAAAGTCTCGTTCAGGACGTTCAAAAATTCTAAGTGCTACAGCCCGACGGTCAATAGTGCGTAAAATTAAGGAGAATCCGAGAACAAGCGCACCTAAAATAGCAGACGACGTAAGAAAGGAATTCAACCTAAAAGTTAGTGATGAGACCATCAGGAGTGTTCTACGAGAGAATAACTTCCATGGTCGAAAACCTAGGCGTTAGCCGTTTATTTCAAAAATTAATCGAAAGAAACGATCAAATTTCGCAAAAACCTATGAAAATAAGGATGCTACCTTTTGGAATCGAGTTTTGTTTTCGGACGAGAGCAAATTTAACGTGTTTGGCTCAGATGGGAGAGGAAAAGTCTGGCGTTAAGCACGGTGGTGGTAGTGTAATGGTGTGGGGGTGGGGGCACTTTATTGATGGTACAATGGATCGGTGGCACTATCTGAATATTTTGAAAACATGTCTGCGCGAAAGTGTCAATGCTTTGGGTTGGGATAGTGATTTCATTTTCCAGCAAGACAATGACCTAAAGCATACCTCAATGGTGGTTAAGGAATGGCTTTTGTATAACGTGCCCACGCAGCCTCACAGTCCACCACAGTCACCCGACTTAAATCCCATTGAGCATTTATGGGATGAATTGGAACGCAGAGTGTGGAAACACGCGATAAAAAGCAAACAAGAGCTTAAAGCTAAACTACAAGAAGAATGGAATTTAATGGGACTGGAAATCACATCAAAACTTGTTAATTCAATGTCCAGACGTTTGGCAGAAGTCATTAAAGCTAATGGAAATGCCACCAAATATTAAACCACATCTACAGAATAATTTTTACTAATGTTCGAAGAACATTAGTATTAAAATCGCTTCGCCGCAAATTCGTCATATATAAATATATATATATATATATATATATATATATATATATATATATATATATAAATATAAATATATATATATATACAAATATATATATATATATATATATATATATATATATATATATATATATATATATATATATATATATATATACATATATATATATCAGCAAAATGGTTAAGGGAGATAATCTCTGGAGTGGCCAATCCGATTGAGCTGAAATTTTCGGAGGACATAGATGTATATAACAGGTAGGTCTATTACTTGCTAGAATTCAGATATCCTAAACCTTTATGCGTCGGGGGGCATTTAGGTGAATTTTCAGGTGCTTCTATATTTCCAAGCAGTGTACATTTTTGTTCAAAACAAGTACTAGGAATGCAAACTTATAATGTTTTAAGTTTGTCTATGATAAAGAATTGCAAATGTTGAGCCTTGTGTAGGTGCTGAGTGCTTAAAAGTAGGCAAGAATTTTTTTTCAAATTTCGATTTGTCATAACTTCTAAGAAAAACAATGGATCATCGTGAAATTCTCAGAACGTATTGATGTAGACAAAAATTTTACACACATGGACTTTCAAGACTGTGCGGGCAGCTCTGTAGCTACAGCAGGCTCCTGAACAAAAATCCTTCAAATCATCGACCTTACTGAAAAAATTTTGACTTTTGAAAATAAATTCAAATTATTGATAAATTTTGACTTTTGGCCACCAAGTCAAAAAAAATATTTCAAAATTCCGCGGTAAACAAGAACGGCAGATCAAATTACCTCTATTTTCAGCACTCAAAATTTCTGTGTTCGAGAACAGACGATCGGATAATGCGATCAATATGAAATTCACAGGACATGTTGGAATTTGCTAGGACCAGGTCTGATACAAGTGATTTTGAAAACTGATTGATTTTGACTGTGGCAGTGGTGCCATTTGGAAAAATCACTGAGAAAAAAAACTGGTTTTTGGCCTACAGCTTCCGATTTAGCCACCAGATTTTAACGAAATTCACGCAGTAGATGAACCTAACTCTAAGACATAGAAATAGAAATTTGGTTGAAAATTTAGTATATGGACGCCAGCTACGGCAATTTTTGTCTCCTAAACATTGTAAATTTGCCCAGGAAAATAAAGATTTTTTTCCTTTAACTTAAGATGCAGCTACGAAACCAAAACGAAATTCATGTGAAAAGCATATCTTGTTGCGTTTTTAATTCTGTAGGAGTTTTGATGAAAAACCGTGAAAGGGTTGCCAGCTATGATGAATTTCGTAATTTATTTACATTGCTTTATCGAGCGATGTTGTCATAAAATTTCCAAATGGGAATGATCTTGCATGACAAATCGAAATTTGAAAAAAATCCTTGCCTACTTTTAGACACTCAGTGCCTACACAAGGCTCAAAATTTCCATTTCTTTATCATAAACAAACTAAAAACATAATAGGTTTTGATTCTTAGTATTTTTTTTAACAAAAATTTACGCTGCTTGGAAATAAAGAAGTACCTGAAAATTCGCTAAAATGCCCGCCACCGCCAAAAGGTTTAAAATGTCTGAATTCTAGGATATCATGGACCTACCTGTTATATACATCTATGTCCTTCGAAAATTTCAGCTCAATCGAATTGGCTACTCCAGAGATTATCTCCCTTAACCATTTTGCTTATATATATATACATATACATATATATATATATATATATATATATATATATATATATATATATATATATATATATATATATATACAGGGTGTCCCATAACGCAACGTCAAGCCGGAAAGGGGTGATAGGGCAGGTGGTGACAGTAATCAGAAAACTATTTAAAAAAAATTTAGCTGCGTATTTTTTGAGATATTCGCTTTTGAAAAAAAATTGAAAAAATGCGTACCCTGTGACAATCTTTTCACTGCTACATCTACAAAATTTTTTTTTTTTTAATTTTCTTTTTATAATATAACCCCAGATAAATGCTCTTTAAATTACAGCCAAAAATTAAAAAATTACTGTTTTAGTTTTCAGTGAAATAGCACTTCTTTCACCAAAGATGTCCTAAAAAATAACTCTTCACCCAACTTCATCTAACCGTACTGAAAAAAAAATGTACTAAGATATTTTGGCAAGTAGCTTTAAAAGATAGTCTACTAAGTCTTAATTCCAAAATGATATTACACTTGCTTCTTTATTTCTTAATTAAGGAAAAATAACGTTTTTACCTTGGAGAGAACCAATTCCCAGTTAATTGCTATTAGTTATTTGAAATGATTTTAATGCACTTTATTCTTCTTAAAAACCGTTACCTATAGGTCGATGGAAAAATTAGATGCGTAGTTATGTTATTTTGCTATTTGCGTGGCATTATAGTGGATTACGGTCATTTGATAAGTGTGCATTTTTCTAGCAAATAAGAGAATACTCCCGTAGTTCCGTTTATTGAAAGTGTAAAGTGTGAATTCCATAATGCCGTTTAGATATAGTGCACAGGAATATGCTAATATGCACCTAATTTATGGGGAATGCAGATCCAATGCTTCTGCTTCAGCACGACTTTATCGTGAGAGGTACCCAAATGTTGAACGGTATCCAGATCATCGAGTGTTCATAAACGTGCATCGGGCATTTTCAGAGGGTCGCTTGCCCCATCGAATGGCTTGTGCGGGAAGACCTTGGAATCTCTACGAGGACACTGTATTGGAAGCAGTTGAAGAAGAACCGTCAACCTCGGTGCGTGCCATTCAGATGACTACAGGAGTACCCAAGAGCTCAGTTCAGCGAATTCTAAGGAGAAACCAACTTCATCCATACCATGTACAACGTGTACAAAGTCTCCTTCCGCGAGATTACCCGGAGAGAATTCAGTTTTGTCAAACTATGCTGGAGAAGTATAGAGAAAATCCGCGGTTCTTTGACGAAATTCTTTGGACGGATGAGTCAACATTCACCAAGGATGGCTACATGAATCTCCATAATTTGCACGAGTGGCACGTGGAGAATCCGCATCTAATGCGACAGAACAAATCTCAACACCGATTTAAAATAAACATGTGGACGGGCATTCTTAATGGTTCAGTTGTTGGGCCATTTGAGCTTGCGGGGAATTTGAATGCCGAAGTTTATCTGGATATGTTGGAAAACCAATTATCACAGCTATTGGACGACGTACCACTGAGGATTTATGGAAACATGTATTTCCAGCATGATGGCTGCCCAGCACATTATGCTCGAAGTGTACGGGAATTTCTCAACAGTGAGTATCCCGAGAGGTGGATAGGACGGGGTGGAACAATTTCGTGGCCAGCTCGTTCACCCGATTTAAATCCTTTGGATTTCTTTTATTGGGGCGCAATAAAGGAAAAAGTCTATTCCACTGAAATACAAAGCTTAGAAGAGCTACGTACTAAAATTAGAAAAGCGGTCGACGAAATAAACTCAAGAAGTTTTGCCCGCCTAATTTCAAGGTCGTTCTTAAGAAGATGCAGAGCCTGCATTGCCGCTGATGGCAAGCATTTCGAACACCTTTTATAAGTAAAGTAAGTAATTTCTGTTCAATAATTGATTTCTAATTTCAACTTATATCAAATAGTGCGAAAACAAACTTAGGATGTCGGACTGTTAGAAAATTTATATTCATCTCAATTAAGTCATTAAGAAGCAAGTGTAATACCATTTTGGAATTAGGACTTAGTAGACTATCTTTTAAAGCTACTTGCCAAAATATCTTAGTACATTTTTTTTTCAGTACGGTTAGATGAAGTTGGGTGAAGAGTTATTTTTTAGTACATCTTTGGTGAAAGAAGTGCTATTTCACTGAAAACTAAAACAGTAATTTTTTAATTTTTGGCTGTAATTTAAAGAGCATTTATCTGGGGTTATATTATAAAAAGAAAATTAAAAAAAAAAATTTTTTGTAGATGTAGCAGTGAAAAGATTGTCACAGGGTACGCATTTTTTCAATTTTTTTTCAAAAGCGAATATCTCAAAAAATACGCAGCTAACTTTTTTTTAAATAGTTTTCTGATTACTGTCACCACCTGCCCTATCACCCCTTTCCGGCTTGACGTTGCGTTATGGGACACCCTGTATATATATATATATATATATATATATATATATATATATATATATATATATATATATATATATATATATATATATATATATTTCTATATATATATATATATATATATATATATATATATATATATATATATATATATATATATATATATATATATATATATATATATATATATATATATAAATATATATATATATATATATATATATATATATATATATATATATATATATATATATATATATATGACGAATTTTCGGCGAAGCGAGTTTAATATTAATTTTCTTCGAAAATTAGTAAAAAAATATTGTAATATCTCACAGTTATTCTTGTAAATGCAGAAAAGTTAGCATCGTACGGAGACTTTTTTGTCTGACTGTAGGTGATTGTCTAATATGTCTGCTCAGAAGTAATTCAAATGTAAATTATGCGAACATGCTTAAGTCAGTTCAACAATAATAAAAGAAAGATATTAAAGCTCTTGTTAGCAAGGAACATTAATGAAATGAGTAAACAAATTTATTAAAAAGTCAAAGTAGATTTTAGCGTGACTGGAACGACAGCTTAACTTGAAACGGCATTGAATTTGGAATTTCATCAAGAGTCTCAGTTTTTTGCATGACAATTGAAGCTTTGGTCTCCAAGCTCGAGAGTCAGGGAACAATTTGAAAGTGTATAATAAAAATCTATTGATCATTATTGCGATTATGTACTGTAACAGGAATATATTGGTATTAAATATATTATGGAATAAGAAACTATTCAATTATACTAGAGAGAACTACAAGAGTCTTATAAGAGGAAAACTGAAAGGACAGTTCTAGTAATATCAGCCTTGTAGGTAATTAGTGTGCTACTAGTATCAAATGAGTAATTTATGAGAGCTATTTTAGCCTTATAAAAATGTTTCAATTTTTATAATGAGACGAATAAAGCTCTTATTGTTTAAC
This sequence comes from Nemotelus nigrinus, assembly GCA_947369275.1. NCBI lineage: Eukaryota > Metazoa > Arthropoda > Insecta > Diptera > Stratiomyidae > Nemotelus > Nemotelus nigrinus. The sequence goes on along the minus strand of OX376373.1, from coordinate 96,185,531 downwards.
TTTTACTATGCTAATTAGTGTACACAAGCACTTTTGTGAAGGCGTAATTGTAAGATCAAAAGTCTTTTTATAAAAGTTGCTCTCTCCGTACAAGAGTCGCTAGAAAAAGAGAAATAATAGCACGTAGTCCAAATACTCAATTTTCAAAAAAAAAAAGGTTGGCATAAGATTATAATTTTTATAAAAAGATTAATATAAGATTATAATTCTTCTCATAACAATTACATAACACCTCTATTAATTACATAGCACCTCTAAAAGCTTTAAAGTCTCACACTGAGAGTGTTATGAAAGTCAGCTGAAATCTCCTTACAAATGCTTTGCTCTGAAAAGTCTCAGGTGGATTAGTAGAATCTCAAGTGGCTTAGTACAGTCTTGTAAGACATCCCAACAGCTGAATTCTGGAGAGTATGTTGGCTGAGATTTCAGTTGATCTTTTCACTCCCTAGCTATACAACAAATGTCTGAACAAGATTGATTATTGTACTCTATTAGAAGCGGATGCATTTTCATATACATATAGTTCCAAACAACAGAAACAAGAAATCCATGTTGCCACCAAAACGCGCATTTAGCCACACTTGAATAATTTCCGTATTTTGTCATCTAATTAAGTGTCCAGATTATCTAAATACAATTCAGCATACCAATGTTTCAAAATTAATTATATATCATGGTTCTTCCCTTCATTCGTGTCAACTCAGTATACTTATACGGCTCAAGACTTCCAGGAATTTGGCCTAGTTTTCTATGTTTATACTATGTCAAAACGAACCTTTTGTCCTCAGCAATAAATTTAACACGTTCAAAAAAAATTTATGAACTTTTCATCGGCAAATATTTAAAATATTTTCTGTCGCACAGACTAGAGGTACACTTTCTTTACCTCTCACACATTTTGTGTCGCCGGATCGATCATCTATGTTTGAAAACTTTCATAGTTTTCAGTGATTATTGGTCAGTTTAGCTTATTATACGTAGTGTTAAATAGGGATACATTTGTTTCAAATCTACCACCGGCATTTCAATAGGGAATAAATACACGCAAGACAGAGCACATATAATAAAAGTTCAAAATAACAGCAATAAAGATCTTCAACTAGCCATCAATAATTGCATATGATCCGTAAAGCAATAAAAAGTAACAACAATAAATTGAGATCGGTGCATTACTTTTTGAGTTATGTTACGCACCGACTTCAAAAATGTAGTTCGGAGTTTCGAGCTAGACTATTTCGGCTTCTCGTGGAAATATACCTGGGAACACGATCATAAAATAACCGGTATCTCTGCGAGTTTAAGTCCGATCGCCTCAAAATTTTCAAAGGATATTTCTGAGATGTTGTACTTTCATATAAAAAAATAATTGAAAAATTTTTTTTTGTTAAGTCGGAAACCATCCTGCCCCCTTAAGTCCAATGCATTCTGTAAATTTCAGCTGTATCTGATTATTGGTTCGTGAGTTCCCGTGAACAGAAGTTTTTGATGCTAAAAATATAGGTTAAGTGGGAGAGGGTTACCGTTCTTGTCCGACATTAAATTTTTAAAGTTTTACTTTGAACGTGTAGATAAAACATAAGATTTGTATACAGATTGGTTTTATTGTAAGAAACGGACATTTTTTTGAATATTCGATGGTTTGAATGTTTTCACTTCCAAATTTTTTTTTCAAATTTAAGACACCAAAATTATCATAGCTGGCAGCTCCAACCGAATTTTTCGACCATATTTCTACCGAACGTGGCTTGAAATAAGGTCCAGCTACTGTGTGAATTTCGTCAAAATCGAACGATTCAATCAGAATTTATAGGGCTAAAAGCAGTTATCTTTTTTAGTGATTTTTCAAGATGGCATTACTGGCACAGAATCGCCTGCATTTCAAAATCACTTCTATCAGACCTGGTCCTACTTAAGACCAATACATTCTGCAAATTTCAATTAATTCTCCTTATTGGATCGTGAGTTTCCGTGAACAGAAGTTCTTGATGCTAAATATATAGGTAAATTGGGCAAGGGCTACCAGGCGTGCCCGTTATACCATATCAAATTCTTTTATTGTCTATGTAAACAAAGCACAAGATTTACATATGAGTGGCTTCTTTTTGAAGAAGCGGCATTTTTTCAAGAGAAACGATGATTTGGAGGTTTTCACTTTCAGTGCCTGCCCTAGCTACACGGTTGTCAGCACGCTCATTAAAAACACAAATCACCAACTAAATAATACCAATATGTTCTAAAAATTTTGTAATGATTGAATAGCTCTGTCAAAAGTTATCCCAGTTTAAAATTTTCAAATTTTCTCGTTCTCTTTTTAGGCACCCAGCACACACATGGGGTGAAAAAAATTCCAAAACACTATCCGATTCACATGTAAAACACGTTCGAAATTATTTCGTTAACTTTATTTTTGCTAAAATTATTTGTGTACGAAATAATAGGTATATTAAAAATATCACTTAAATGGCCGCCGGCGCCAAAAGGTTAACAATAACTGACATTTAGTGAAACTTGGACCTATTCTGCATATACGTCACTGTATC
>OX376373.1:96137898-96182791 GCA_947369275.1 Nemotelus nigrinus | reverse complement strand
GTGGATTAGTAGAATCTCAAGTGGCTTAGTACAGTCAGGGGCCTGAAAGTACGTGATTTATTGATGAAGAGATTGAAAAGAGTGAAGGAATTACCATCAGCTGGCACGTAAAAAGAGATAAACCCAAACAAGATCACTTTATCACATGCGAAAGTGAGAAAATATAATGTCAAACGACAGGTGAGAATGTATATATCGTGTTAGCTGATAGGTGAGAGTGTGTTGGCGTGCGTATAATCCCATCAAGAAACAGTAAGCGCCGCGAACATGCACTGCCAACAAACGAAATTCTCTGTATTGGTTGCATAAAAGTGTCGGAGATATTCCTTTTACTCGCCAAATGGTATCGAAAGTAGTATTCCGCGTTAACTACCTTATCGCTTACCATTTTAATACTCAGAAAATGTATTAAGAAAAGCAATATTGCATAAATCGCCATTCGTTAAAATAGTCTCTTTGTCAAAGCACATGTATATTGCCTAGTGGGAATGAGAAACGTATTTGATCGTAGCAGAGTTGCTTGGCGGGGTATTTTGTGTCTTTTTCCAACTTGGACTTGAATATTGCTATTTACTTCTCGCAATCAGTGGGGAATTGAATTGCAATTCACGTACTTTCCGAGCTATATATAGTTCTTAAGCTATGGTACAGTCTTGTAAGACATCCCAACAGCTGAATTCTGGAGAGTATGTTGGCTGAGATTTCAGTTGATCTTTTCACTCCCTAGCTATACAACAAATGTCTGAACAAGATTGATTATTGTACTCTATTAGAAGCGGATGCATTTTCATATACATATAGTTCCAAACAACAGAAACAAGAAATCCATGTTGCCACCAAAACGCGCATTTAGCCACACTTGAATAATTTCCGTATTTTGTCATCTAATTAAGTGTCCAGATTATCTAAATACAATTCAGCATACCAATGTTTCAAAATTAATTATATATCATGGTTCTTCCCTTCATTCGTGTCAACTCAGTATACTTATACGGCTCAAGACTTCCAGGAATTTGGCCTAGTTTTCTATGTTTATACTATGTCAAAACGAACCTTTTGTCCTCAGCAATAAATTTAACACGTTCAAAAAAAATTTATGAACTTTTCATCGGCAAATATTTAAAATATTTTCTGTCGCACAGACTAGAGGTACACTTCCTTTACCTCTCACACATTTTGTGTCGCCGGATCGATCATCTATGTTTGAAAACTTTCATAGTTTTCAGTGATTATTGGTCAGTTTAGCTTATTATACGTAGTGTTAAATAGGGATACATTTGTTTCAAATCTACCACCGGCATTTCAATAGGGAATAAATACACGCAAGACAGAGCACATATAATAAAAGTTCAAAATAACAGCAATAAAGATCTTCAACTAGCCATCACTAATTGCATATGATCCGTAAAGCAATAAAAAGTAACAACAATAAATACCGAAACCCAAATATTCGATTTGCATTACAGCATTGAGGGAAAAAATATATGATCGCCGCACATATTTCAAGATACATTCGTATATACCTACCATAGTAGGTGCAATAATGTTTCCCCATCACAAAAAGAATGCAGTAAATATACGCGAACGCACAATAAAACGTTACACATTTTCACTTTCAACTGGCAACCACTTTAACCGACAAACATTACTTATTTCGCTGAATGAAAAGGGATCCGACCCATTGAAAAGCTGCAAAATATTACTTACCGACACCTATAAGCATTTTCAATTTGCGGTTATATTACAATTTGATTCAATTTGCGGTTATATTAATTTGCTATAGTCGTACATTACTTTAGCATTGTGATGACACACACCGCGGTGCGAACCGCCTCTCGGTTTCGGAATCGCGTCGGTTGATGAGAGAAATGACCCACCGACTCGTTTTTCGAGCGTTTTTCGATTAGTTCATTGCTGCGTAGTCCGATCGAGCTGAAATTTTCTGGATGCAGGGGAAGGAAAATATGATACTCTGACGTAATTTGTAACTAAACCGACTCGATAAACGCTTCTAAAAACCGCTGTGTGTGGCAGCCGACGCGCCAAACCGAAGCGTTAAACGCTTCGGTGAAACCGAACTGTCTGTCATTGGCCTAAATCTCGTTCATTAGAATAAAGTACTTCTCGGCCAGCGAATTGTTCGCTGACGAATTGAAAAGCTCTTTTGTATGGGGTTTGACGTTAAATTCGCTTCGGGAAGAGTATAATACTAGGCTTAAGGCCAATGACACCTACTTCGGTTTCACCGAAGCGTTTAACGCGTCGGTTTGGCACGTCGGCTGACACACATAGTGGTTTTCAGAAGCGTTTATCGAGTCGGTTCAGTTACAAATTACGTCAGAGTATCATATAGATGCTTGTGAAAAAAGTAGTCGTGTATACATCCATATGTATATATATGTATATACATATATGTGTTAATATAAATATATGCATATGAAATGTGGGCAAAGTGATTCTAATACTAATTTTCTTTGAAAATCTGTAATTGCCTACTTTTAGAAACCAAGTGCCCACAAATGTTTCATTTTCCAATACTGTATCCTAACCATTTTTTAAAAATCAGTTTTCTTATCAGATTTTCCGTCCCATATCCCATGCATTTATCAATGCATCCTGAAAATTTCAGCTCGAACGGAGTACGCAGCAATGAACAAATCGAAAAACACTCGAAGAACCAAGTCGGTGGGTCATTTCTCTCGTCTACCGACTCGGTTCCGAAACCGAGAGGCGGTTCGCACCGCGGTGTGTGTCATCACAATGTTAAAATAATGTACGGCTAAACCGACTCGGTTTTCCTCTCAGGAAACGCCTCGCTGGAACCGCCGTGTTTGATATTGGCCTAACATCGCCAGTACATACAACTAGCATTCTGCTCATAAAAAGCTCTAAATAAAGCGTTGTACTGAGTGAATATCAAAGCTTCTTCGCAAAAATAACCCTTTGAGTTTTTCATCATTATGCTTTGTACAATAGCTTTTTCTTCCAGATTTTCAAGGACATTTAAGGTAGAAACACATTGCTGTCATATCATCTGACCTCACGTGCCATAGATCTGCAGTACCATTTTGTACGCTAAGAAGCACACTGGGGGTCACATCACGTCACTTGACGTGACGTGCCACGATCTATAGGTCCAACGGTAAAACTAGACTTGATGCCCCACACAGCTGTTGCATGAATCTCGCCGATAGATGTCGGGCTAATATGTTTGTGTTTATGTGGTTATGCGTTTGCTTTTGGGGCTTCTTTTCTTTCTTTTTTTTCTTTTTCTTAATTGTTTTATCTTCTTTTTTATTTTTTTTTGCATAATTTTGCCTGTTTTTCTTCATTTTTTCAACCTTTCTACCACTTTTTCGCCCTCTGGTGGCGGGATTTCCCGGGTGTGGGGCATCAAGTCCAGTTTACCCGGTCCAACTAGTGATGAGTGTGGGTCCGTATGTGCGCATTTGCGCCGAGGTAAACCAGGCAAAGCATATGTTGCACCCAAACATAACTTTTCGAATAGCCAGAAAAGTGGCGGCCTTTTGCTAAATTTTTGCTATGAGCTGTCCGTACGTAAAGTGATGATGAGATACGACTTGACATACGTTTGCTTATGGGCTGTATGGGCACTTATGTTCTTTCCTGTTTGCGTATGTTAAAAAGTGCCATTTTTGCTCTAAAACCGGTCGGTTTTGACAGACGATTACGTTCGCAGACTCATCTTTGGTTAGAGCTTATGGCACGTGAGGTCAGCTGATGTGACGGCACGTGAGCTCACTAGCCGTAACAGCAGTGTGTTTCTACCTTTAAAAGAACATATTAACCCTTCAAACTCCATCATCAACCCATTAACACCCCAAACGCCCTCCTTGAAGCTGCCGAAGTTTACATTGGCTTAAAGGCAAATCAATCATAGTTGTCACCAGCGCAGAACGAACGAGCTTTGGTACTCGGAATAGACTACCTTGTCTTCATTTTATCATAGTAATATTCCGCGTTAACTAATCTCTTACCACTTCTATACTCAGAATAAGTTTTCAGAAAATCAATATTGCATAAATTTTCATTCGTTAAAATAAGAGGTATGTACGCGTACTACGATTAATTGCAATCAAATGCAATGAAGCCGTTTTTATTTTCACTCTTTCAGTAAATTTCAGTAAGGTCTGAGCATTGATATAAAAGTATAGAGGATATGCGAATAGTATATACGTATACTGTACGTGACTGTTGCCAGAAACAATTGTATTAATATGGGTGAAAACGCAGTGTTCTGACATTTCCAGTTGTTCCAGCATCGTTCCATTAACTGGGACTGTCAATTTGAGTTTCATAAAATCGAGTGTCTTCAAGCCGCGCATTCAGAAAACGTTTTATGATTCGTGATCGGGAGCTGCGTTCAAAGAATTTTCGCATTTAGTGCCTTGTGCATATGAGTGGCAGTGCCGAGTGATTATTTCATAAAGTTAATGTGCATACAAAATAAGATAAAGCAGGTTTTAAGTTGCGCGGTTTGGTTGTGGTGAAAGAAAACATAGTTTATGAGTGGACGGTTTAACATTGTTAAAAAATAGCTATTGTAAGAGAATGCGTGAAGTGTGTAAATTCCAAATACGCCTGTTTATTTCGTTTACGTGAATAGTACCTTGGCAATCGTCACGAGAACGAAAACATCACCCGGATTGTTTACATTTTAGGCAGTGTGACATATTGAATTTTTAAGTAGGTCAAAGCGGGTACTAAACTTAGTATTGAAAGGGGGCATTTTCAGCGTATGCCCAGGTATATGAAAATGGAAAATGAAAAAGTAAAATGGTAATTAAAAAAAAATTACAATTAATTATGTAACGTGCACTGTTAACCTGCCACAGCTGGTCCCAAGCCCGGTTGAGAAAAGAGGAGGGAGGTGCGAAGCTGTGACCATCGTTGAGTTTTTGCGCTTCTATCGCAAATGTGTACAAATATATATATATATATATATAGATTTATATATATATATATATATATATATATATATATATATATATATATATATATATATATATATATATATATATATATATAAATATAATATACATATCCATATGGTATACATTTATATATATATACATATATATTTATATATGTATATATATATATATATATATATATATATATATATATATATATATATATATATATATATATATATATATACATATATATATTATATATATATATATATATATATATATATACATGTATATAATATATATATATATATATATATATATATATATATATATATATATATACATATATATATATATATATATATATATACATGTATATTATATATATATATATACATATACATACACATATATATATATATATATATATATACATGTATATTATATATATATATATATATATATATACATGTATATTATATATATATATATATATATATATATATATATATATATATATATATATATATATATATATGTATATATATACATATATATATATATGTATATATACAAATAGATATTTATATATATACATATACATATATATGTATTTACACACACACACACATACACATATATATATATATATATATATATATATATATATATATATATATATATATATATATATATATATATATATATATATATATCTACATATATATATATATATATATATATATATATATATATCTATATATATATATATATATATATATATATATATATATATATATATATATGTATCTATATATGTATGTATGTTTTGCAATTGTTGTGTGCAGAATCTGTAGGTAATTTCCAAATCGTAGCCTTAACTGTCTTGGATCCCGCAAATGCATCATTTTAAAATCTTCTACGGTCGTGGATACATCACTGAAACCACGAAATATTCATCCGCACAAAAAATTCATCTCCAAAAGTAGTAACATCAAATATTTAGTGTACTGCGCGTTGCCATTTGTATACTTAAATTGAATTTGGAAAACAATCTTTAAGATATAGTTGTAAGGATATATTTTTGATTTCAGCTTAGAAATACATCGGCATGTTACTTTTGCAACCTAGCTATCACCCTCCAGTTTGTAAATACAATAATTACGACGCCTTACGTTTTTCAGTTGTATGTGGTTTTTTACAACCACATATACAGAATCCAAAAAATAGCAACAATAATTTCTCTAACACCATATCCTCTATACTTGGATCTGAGCTGCTGAAAAATACTGAAAACGTTCGAACGGTTTTTGGCGTTATGTTATTATGAAGGACGAATATTATTGTGGCGATAATTTATCACCGCTTAGGATGAGTTTATAATAACTATTGTTCTCCTTAAAACCGACAACTGACACTTTTGTATGTCAACTTTCAGGAAATCCAATGAGAGCGTTTCCGTACTTTCATGAATTTCCCCCACGACATAATCCAGGAAAATTCAGTAAAATTCAGTGACTGAATGAACGCGAACATACCTATAAGGTCTGACTACGATTAATTGCAATTAATTGCAATGAAGCTGTTTTTGTACTCCGTTTTACTGAAAACTGAAAATTTCCCCTCTTTCAGTTAATTTCAGTAGGGTCTGAGCTACTGCAAAATACTGAAAACTGTCAAACGGTTATTGGCGTAATGTTATTATGAAGGATGAATATTTTTGTGGCGATCATTTATCACCGCTTAGGATGACTTAATAATCACTATCGTTCTCTCAAAAACCGACAACTGACACTTTTGTTTGTCAATTTTCAGGAAATCCAATTAGAGCGTTTTCGTACTTTTCATTAATTTCTCCCACGACATAATCCAGGAAAAAGCCCTGAAATGTATTCGACGCGAAACGAAACGAAGTGTCAAATCCCATACAAAATCAGCCTGGCGCGGAATTTCGTTTAGTTTTGCTCGTCAGTAATGTGTTCGAAGACGTATAACTGTCTTCGAAGACAACGCAGTGACTCGCTCTAAGATGGCGCTGCACTATGTATAAGTTAAATTTCGCGGCCATTTAATGACCCAGGACCTTAAATTGGTGCGAAAAATGTGACAGCTCATAATTTCATTCGAGTTTGCGGATATTTTATAGAAAAATGGGTGAAAATGGATGGATGAACAGCGCATTCTCGCAACAGTAGTTTTTGTTTTGCCGATATTATCATTTTTGATGCCGGTTAGTTAAATTTATATGCACCGAATTCAAATGTAATGCACTTGTTAAATGTCATCAGTTGCAATTTAAACTGCCCCCGGTGTGGGGGTGCGGAAGTTTATTTCGCTCGATTCCGCACAGACGTTTTCGCTGTATTTCCTTCGTCGAATACATTACTAGGCTAAATTCAGTAAAATTCAGTGGCTGAAAGTACGCGAACAGACCTATAGTCTATTTGGCAAAGCACCTGCATATTGCCTAGTGGGAATAAGAAAAGCATCTGATTGTAGCGGCGTTGCTTGGCGGGGTACTTTCTGTTTTGTTTCAACTTGGACTTCGATATTGCTATCTACTTCTCGCAATCAGTGGGGAAATATTGCAAATTGTATCGCAATTCACGTACTTTCCGAGCTATATATGTTTTTTGCTTGTTTGGTTGTTTATCATCATCGTGTGTTCAATATTCTTGCTATAGCAGCTATTAGCTGCTATTTTAGCAGCTCTGGTTGTCCAATGTCACGAAATTGCTACTTTCTTATGCTTGTTATTTGACAGTTGGGCTGTCCAAGATTCTGTTCGCGTGCTTCACCAAATTGCAGCAGTAACAGAATTTGGCAGCCGGACTATTTTTGTGGTAGGGGAACAACTAGGAAAAGTACAAAAACGCACTGCTGTAATTTGCTGCAAGAAGACTCCAAAAGTATGAATTGTCGGCGGCTAAATTTTGAAAAATACTCAAGTGTACAGCTTAGGTCTGTTCCCGTACTTGAATCTATTATAATATATTAAAATAGATTCGCAGCAAGTCGTTTTCGTACTTTTGCTGCAAGCCAAATTTCGCAGCAAAAAGAAGCCAGCTGCCAAATTCTGTTACTGCTGCAGTTTGCTGAAGTACGGGACAGACCTTTTGTAGATGAAATAGAATTCTGAAGAGAAGACGCGTTTTGTTTAATTTTATATTTGCTGGTGATGGCGAATCATCAAGTGATTATATTGTTCTGCCTCATAGATATGAAAGAATATGGATACGAAATGGCTATCCGTGTACCCATACGTGAGTGTGCCTTTTTTAATACACGCACAACATTGCTCTCTCACAAAAATTCCGCTCAGTGCACCCCTTTCTACCGCACTCACAACCGAAAAGCCTTAATGTTGTGTCTTATTGGTGGGAACACCAGATCCGTGTAAAAGCGTGCAACGGGCAACACGGAAAGAAACGTCAATGTCAGTTTAATTTGTGTCGGGAACTGAAAACATTGACTTTCAGTCAGAATTTATCTAATAAAATTTGAAAATTTTTCGGTGTATTCATTGGAAACGTGAACCTACGTTTGTGCGCAATAATTTGTGTCGGTTTTGCGAACAAATTAGCGGTCAAAAATGTTAAAATAGTGCGATAATGAAGTGTCGCGTTCCAGGCTGCAAGAGCAGCCACCGAAGTGCTTCGCAGGGGATTTCGTATTTCGCGTAAGTAAAATAAACCTTTGGCAACAATTTCGTAGAGTTTTTGTGTGAAGTCATAATGAATTTCATTAACAAAAAGCATTTAAATCTCCACTCGCCGGTTCGGAGAAAGAAATGTCAAACGACTTTCAAAATGGCGATCTCTCGTAGTTTTTTCACATAGGCTTTGCCGTATGAACTGTGTAGGGCACACACCCGTACCTCATTCTCACACCAGTAAACAGAAAGTCGAAAATTGGAACATTTCTCTCGTTCGATTTCTAATCCATTCTCTCTTATATCTGTGTTCTGCCTTAAATACTTGCGAATTTCCTATAAAGATGCTAAACAGTGTTGCACATCATGAGAAGAGAATTATTATCGAATAATTAGTCCATTTATACGGAGTGCGAGTTTCAAGTACACTGTAGACTAATCCGGAAAGTTCTTCAATGATTCAAAATGTGGTTTGCAGGCAATCAAGTGCTTTCGAGCTATTCGGTCAATATATAATGTATATTTGATTGAAGTCAGAATAAAATCTATTATTAACACTAAAATCAGTCTTATCTTTAACTACTTTGCCTAGTGTGAAAAATAAATAAAAATGAATTGACGGAAACTCTGATAACATGAACAGAGCCCGAATTGGTGAAGCTCGACTACGTGCTACGTGCTAGCTGGTATTTTTGTGGTTCTCTGTTTATTTTGGAGGTGTTTTTTGTTTGTTTGTTTGTTTATCTTCTGTGTGCTGTTTTCTCGTATATTTGTTGAGCGTTTTTGTTAGTTATTCTTTAGTTTTTGAATCCTGCTCGTCCTCTGGTGGTAGCAGGGGCAAAAACTTGGCGAAAAAAACTCAAAAACATACAGAAACTAATCGAGAAGCACACGGGGTGTGTTCAATCATGGCCTTCATATAAAAGGCCTATCGCGACTTGCAATCTGATAGGTACTAAGCTACTTTTTAAAATGGTGTAGTCCTCTCGCTATTAAGATTTATTGGGAATTGCACAATGACAATTGTTTGACATTTCTCTGACAATTAGTAAATATTCGCAATGTGAATGGTGCTGCTCGGTTGAATCCGCGAATAGAGTCTATTTTCCTATTATCCGGAGACTGGCTTCGAAGTTTTTGTCGCGTAAAAGATATTTCGGATAAGTGTCGTGAAAGTGATGTGTTTATTGTGCTGTAAACGCGAGAACTTTGCAATTTGGAATACCTGCCACCTACTCTCGGCAATGTGAATTGTAAACAATTGCCGTTTGTGGTTGGTAGGATTTCTTCCACTTTAAAAATCATCAAATTTTGATAATCTGCAAATTCTTCTACACAAACGGTATTTCGGATAAGTGTCCCGATGAATTGAGGTCTGATGCTAAAGGCTTTTTGTATCTAAATTGCTTGTGAAAGATCCCAAAACAACATTGATTGACATGACATATGAGTTTCCTCATATCTCCTGTAGGTGGATCTCGTGAATTTCTTTATAACCATAAAAAAACATCACTGTGTGGACTGGTTGGGAAAAGTAGCTTAGGGCCGCCATCTTGTAGGTTAATTGCTTTTGCGATAGGCTATTACCGTTACACGTATAACACCACTCAAACCCTTTTCTCCCCGACTAGGATAAAAGGGCGGTAGTTTCGGGCGGCTTCTGCTCGCGAAGAAAATTGCCGTGGGTTGGGGCGCCAATCGTTTCGATTCAACCGAAACTACCTGAATCGCCGTCGCCCAGAAACGAGAAGTTGCGACGGCGCGCACTAATACGTAAGAAAAAGGAACCACGAAAATAACGTCGAGATACCAAAAATTCCGCCGTCTGAATTAATTCACAACACTAATCAAAAACCGATCTTTTAACACTACAATATTTCTTCCCGCTTTATTGCCTTATTATCACTTATCTATACGCTACAACAATTACGATAGTTCTGTCCTTACTTATCGAATCCAAACTTAGTTCGAAACTATCATTTAAGATTTAACAGATGGAGGGTAACAAAAGAACTATAAACTAATAAAAAAAAAGTGTGCACACTACCTTAACCAACTCCCACGACGTCGACTGCTGCCTCGCTGGGGCCCCCTTATTGACGAATATATCCCGTCACTTCGCAACCTCTTAACATATTCTTCGGATTATGCTTTATCGTTAAACGCTGTCCAGCTCAACTTGGACTTTTCGCCAATTTTCGATTCTGCAACTTTCCTCGATTTCGATTACGAACTTTACACTGGAGATCGTCCTGATTCGAATCCGTCTTCCCGCTCGAGTCGCAAAGTCCCCAGTTCCAATTGAAAAAAAGAAAAACCAAAATCAGTTTTCTCCTCGTCGCCACGCACATCCGACCACTCACCCAGTTCCAATGTAAAAGAAAGATATTTTCCCTTGTTGGCGCGCACGAAAACTTTTGGCGGCAACGGATTTTTTTCGAACCCGTTGAGTTCACTAAACTCAGCTGTGCGCTCGGGCGATCCACAGCTGAACTTCACCTCGGCCCATTTCCGCTAGTTCCCGGTCAACTTCATCCGTGGGACATCTGTTCCACCCGCCGTTTGACAATCGGAACTGTCATCGCGATCGATAAGTCCGAAAGACTAGTGGACTACTAGTAAGTTGTATAAGTTAAGTTATTTAGGTGATTTTGTGGCTCATTTTGACAAGCGTGGACCGTGCATCCTTTCTGTGGCATGTTTTTCTGCATGTGTTGAGAGTTTAGGCTGGTTTGCTGCCGGAATAGTGGCTTGTTATTTATGTCATGTTTGTTGTTGATGGTGATGTTTGGTGCGCGGTTTGTTGTTTGTTCTGGCGTTTTTCTCGTGTTTTTTTCATGTTGATTCGACGTTGATAATAACCAATCTACTAATTACATGCTAAACCGACAACTTACTGCTACTATCAACTAATTACCCACCAAATTGACAATTAACTAATTATGATGGTTGTTTGTTTACATAATCCTGACTATCGTTTACATGTAACTAACCTAGGTTAATCCAGACGCGGATCTCTCTAGTAGATATCGGTGTTCGTAAATCTCCATCGCCCTCTTTTTAGGATGGCGGTGGAGATTTTTTTTTTTTTTTTTAAATACAAAAGCGCGCGATTTATTACGCCGTGACACCCCCCTCGCTTCAGAGAATTTCCTAGAAATTCTCGATAATTTTCTACGACCGTCACCCGTACCGAGTTCATAGATACCATATCTTGTCTGAAAGTTAATTCACACTTTATGTAAATAATAAAATACACTATATCTTTTATTTTCTTCTTGAATTCTGGTTTGTATCTTCACGCAACCATCCATTCTAACACTCTATCTCTGAGCCCCTCTACACCTACGTTTCTTAAAATACATGCTTTACTTCGGACTTGTGTATTGTTTTGGTGTTGGAATTGAAACCCATCTATCTACATCAACCACTAATTCCGATCGAACTCGATTTTAGGTAAAACTCCGAAATGAATGAGGTACCCGAGTCCGAATGGTACACGAAAAAGAAAAGGAAAATAAAAATAATGAAAGGGAAAGGAAATAATAATTAAACGCCATCAAGGAAATGGAAAGGAAACAGTAATGAAATGCCAACAAAAAATATATATAAGGACCTACCGGGAGTCAATCACTCGCTCATGGTATGCATTTAATTTCCTCATTAATTTCATTCAATTTCATTGCAATTATGTCCTCAGTATCTGAAAAAAACTAACACACTCATTTATATCTAAGTTTACACCTCTCTAACCTAACTAAAACTAACCCTTATGTACGAGCCTAAACTTAAAACTTTAAAATCCTAGATAACCACCACCTAATCTATACGACAAAATCACCATCTAAAGCCTAGTCCTGAGTTTGATTCCATGTTTTCACACAAAATTTCACGTGAAATCTGTTTCGGCGACAATTTAGCTTGAAAATACGCAAGAGTTGTACTCTGTACTTAGCATGAAAAGTTGCTTTGAAGTCGCTTTCGCGTTGAAAACGTAGATGGCACCGAAACTTGCCACCCCTCATGTCCCGCCAAATTAGTTTGTGCAGTTCCTACTTCCGAGCCTACCGGTGACATTTGGTATTTTAATTTGAAAATGGAGCAGTACAAAATATCTTTTCAACAAGAAAATCGATCGAAAAGAGAGATTCTTGGCATTTTATCCGTCAGAAATGAGCAGTGTCTCTGCTTTTCTCCATTGCCCAAACTTTCACTCGAAAGAGTGACCAGATGGTGGAGACATGTCAAAATTTATTTTCATGGTTAGCTCAGTACCAGCCTTAATCTGTACAACCATCTATCGCTAATTCATCCAACGCAATTCAATCCGGCTACCACACCACACACGTGAAAACCTATGCTATCCCCCCACCGACTATGTTAAAATTTGTATATTTTTACACCGCCACCACTAATCTACCCCTCTTATATTCTAGTTCCACCACCAATCATTAGTACCCTAGCAAAATACCTCGGGGGTTTTTTTTTTGTTTTTGCTAATTTAAGACTACTTCGTCTCCTACGATAATTTCAGGACTCTATTCCGTTACCTCATACCACGTAGCGCTTGAGATCCTTGATGTGCCACACACCCATAGCTTTCCCATTGGAATCTTCAAGTTCGTACGTCCAGCCGGACACCTTCTTTCTCACCGTGAATGGTCCAACGAACTCTGGGGCAAGTTTGGCGGAGAAGTACTTTGCCGCGTCCGACAGGACATAATTTCGACGCCATACCAAATCCTTCGGCAGAAATCGCTCATCCCGATGCCGCAGATCATATCGTGACTTGGATACCCGAGCTGCTGTTTTCAAACGCTCGCGAACTTCTTCGCGAACTTTCTGCAGCAATATTGCCTTCTCAGTTCCTTCATCCTGATCGACTCTCTTTTCTTGTGCTTCCGGGCCTTGAGGACTCCTAGGGTGAATGATCATTTCCCTCCCGAAGTTCAAAAAGTAAGGGGTGACTTTCATATTTTCGTGCGTTGAGGTTCTCAGGGCACAACCAATCTTTGACAGTTCCTTGTCCCATTCTCGATGGTTCTCGGACGCATAAGTTCGAAGAAGGCGCTTAACGTTCTGGTTCACGCGTTCTGCCGGATTCGCTTGAGGATGATAAAGAGCGGTAAACCTTATTTCAATTCCGTTGGTCTCTGCGATCCGTGTGAGCTCTTTAGAACGAAATTGTACTCCGTTGTCACACACGATGACCCGTGGTACTCCGAACAGAAATATAACGTGCTCCTCGAGCAACCGACCTACTGCGGCCCCTGTTGCCTTCCGCAAGGGAAAAAGTAGTGGCATCTTGGTGGCATAATCCACCACTGTCAGGATGTAGGCATGACCACGCGTAGATCGTGGTAGGGGTCCCACTAAATCCACGCAGATCATCTCCCATGGAGAAATCACCTCCTCACTCCTCGACGCCATCTGCCCCATAGGAGACTTCCGCTCCACTTTGACCGCTTGGCAGACTTTGCAGCTCCGGACATACTTAGCTCGGGATACCGGCCCTCCACCTGCTTCCAGAGCACATCTCCAACAACTTTCCATTTCGGATATTGGTCGGGGTTCCCTCGTACCTTCTTCCTCATGTTCCCATACCACTTATCTTTCTCTGGTTTAGTAGAAACGCAGTTCTCGTTAACAACAGCCCGTGAGAGTGCGTCTGGAACCAGATGGTCCTTCCCCTTTCGATGTACCACTTCGAAATCGAACTGTTGGAGACGAACAGCCCACCTCGCCAATCTTCCAGTTGGATCTTTCAACTTGCGTAGCCAAACCAAAGAATGGTGATCGGTAATCACTACAAACCGAGTGCCTTCAATATACGGACGGAGTTTTTCAATAGACCACAACACCCCTAAGCACTCCTTTTCAGTGGTCGAATACTGCCTTTCGAGTTTGGATAGTGACCGGCTTAGGTAGCACACTACCTTCTCCCATGTTGGATGTGCCTGGCTCAAAACCGCCCCGATCCCCACGTCAGATGCGTCCGTCTGCACTTTGAACGGCAGTTCGAAATCGGGACATGCCAAAATTGGAGCGGTAGTCAATTTCGTCCGGCAATCAACAAACGCCTGTTCGCTTTCCTTCGTCCAAACAAACTTCCTGCCTTTCTTCAAAAGATCATTAAGAGGTGCCACTAACGTCGCATGGTTAGGTATAAATTTCCGGTACCAAGATACCATACCCAGAAATTGCCTGACCTGCTTGACCGAATTTGGTCGTGGAAAGTCACTCACCGCCTGCACCTTCTCAGGGTCCACGTGGAGGCCCTCTTCGTCCACCAGATATCCTAGATATCGAAGCTTAGCCCGGCAGAAATGGCACTTTTCTTTCGACACCCGTAGACCCGCCTCTCTCAGACGACCGAAAACCTCGCGCAGAATCTCGACATGTTGCTCGAATGTCTGGGTTACCACAATGATGTCGTCGAGGTAAGTGAAAACAAATGGCTCTAGTGCGGGGCCCAACACCGTATCAATCAGACGTTGCCACGTCGCACCCGAGTTGTGTAGACCGAATGGCATTCTCAAGAAGTGAAAAAGACCCCTTCCCGGCACGGTGAAAGCGGTATACTGGCGAGACTCCTCCGCCATTGGCACTTGCCAGTAAGCCGACTTAACATCCAATGTCGAAAGGTATTTTGCATTGCGTAACTTATCTAATGTGGTAGAAATATAGGGCAGCGGATAAGCGTTTTTCTCTGATACCGCGTTTACCTTCCTGAAGTCCACACAAAATCGGTACGTCCCGTCCTTCTTGCGCACCAGCAAAATCGGTGACGACCACGGGCTTGACGATGGCTCGACCACTCCCAACTTCAACATCTCGTCCAACTCAACGTTGATTTGTTTCTGCACTGCTGGAGAGACAGGATAGTACCTCTGTTTGATAGGACTAGCAGTTGTCTTGATAGTATGTTTGACAAATTTGGCGCAACCCAGACCCTCACCCATTAAGCTGAACTGCTCCACCAACAAACTCTGTAGGATCCCTGACTCGAGTTTTGACAAGCGGGACTGACTCCGCAGCGCTTTCCCTGGCACCACTTCAGCCGATGCAATTGAGGTCCACTGCTGTCCCTGCATGTCTAATACGACCCCAAAACGCTGCCAGAAGTCGACCCCAAGGATCACTTCTTGAGGGATGGACGGTATGACCAACGTGTCTAGATGGTGTACTCTCCCGTTTAAAGTAAATTTTAGTTGAATCTCCCCTGCTACCGAACAGGTGTCGCCATTCGCGAGTCGCACTTCTTCAACCTTCTCCCGGTTTAGTTTTAAACCCTTCCTCACTAGATGCGACCATCCCTTTTCGCCCAAAATTGTGCGACTTGCCCCCGAGTCCAACAGCCCCTCCATATCGACGCCCTCTATATCCACTCTCAAGTGTGGGCGGCTGTCTGGTTTTCCTTTCACAAGGGCATACTCCACCATCGGCTGACTGTCTTCCTGTTGCGGCCTTGCTCTAGTGCCTACCCGACCGCTTAGTGGGCACGACGCTCGTTTCCCGAAGATCTGGGATGCGATTGAGATCCTGACCCTTGCCCCTGGCTTCGATTTCGGCAATTTGGACAGGCGGACCTCATAACCCCTCGACGACCACATCCAAAACAGCGACGAGGCTCCGGACAGTCCTTCGACATATGTCCCTCCTTCCTGCAGTTCCAGCACTGTACCCTACTCGATTCTGCCAGGGCTGAGACTCGTTCCACGCTTCCAGAGCTAACACATGCTAGGTCTGGCTCGAGACAACGCCTTGACCGTGTGTTGGGAGGCACGAATGCCATCACCGATGCCCTGGTGGCATCCATGGTCCGGCCCATCTTCACCAACTCCGCAATGGAAGTCACTGGCGTCAAGCTCAGTTGCTGTTGATAAAACGGAGTTATGTTCCTCCGCAACAGACGCAGTTTTTCCTCCTCCGAACAGTTGGTTTCTAAACGGCTGAAGAGGCGTTCCATGACAGCTACATAGACCCCTATCGACTCGCTTTCGCCCTGAGATCGCCGCCGAATTTCTTCCCATAGCCGATCCTCATAATCGGATGGCAAGAACTCCGCTCTCAACTCTTTCACCAACTCGTCCCAGCAACTGACCAAGCCCCGGTTGGCTCGGAACCAAATTAGCGCTCGCGAGTCGAAGAGATCAACCGCTGCTCTAAACAGTTGAGCTTTAGTGAGTCCCCTTGCCAGTCGCAACTCTTCTACGCGCTCTAGGAACGCATTAACCGATCCTGAAGAGTCACCACTAAATTTCAATCCCCATTTGGCTACCTCTGCCGGACTTCCAGATTTGGGGGATGGTGGCGTGGCTGCATCCTGAATTGCGTCAGACTGCTCCTCCTCATCCTCACTGGGCTCCTCGACTTTTTCCACTAGAGCACCCATTGCTAATATAAACCTGTTACGCAAAGCCTTCGCTCCTTCCTTCTGTTCCTTCGATACCGCCTGTAAATTCCCTAAACGTCGAAAGCCAAACTCTATCCTGACTTTTGCCTTCAAAAATTCCAACGACGCTTTGCCGCCCGTCACCCGCTCTACGAGATCCTCAGATTCTGTTGCTTTGGCCTCAAGCTCCCTGTAGTCAGTCTCAAAATCGAACGGATAATCGGCCTCCACATAGGAAGTATCTATAGCTGATTCCGACCTGAGCGTCGCCCTTAGCGTCTTCCGCATGTTGTCCACAGTATCTCCCGGAAACCCTCTGATAGCAAGCTCATAGACGAGCTCATCTTTGGATAGCCGATCTACTAAAATTTTTATTATGACCTGGATGACTACAATGATACTTGGGTTGGAATCGTAGCACGCCTCAAAAAATAAGCGATGAGATTTCTAGCGCAATTTTCTAATCTTACGATTCGAAATTGCTCCCACGGGAGTTAAACTGCCCACGACAAAAAGAATCAGCTCTAAACCACCAGAAGTACCCAGTAACAACGTACCTCTACCTCGATGTGTACTTCTAGCCCAATGACACCCTTGAAAGAACGGATCAATGTCCACAGCCTTTTCACCAACAAATCCCCGTAGCTACCTGCAACCTCGCCTGTTTCCTATAATGATTAAATTCTATAACACATGCTAAATCCGACGTATTTCTTTATATTTCTACACTCACACTCGCTCCAATTCAAATTTATTCCACACTACAAATATCACATTCACTTTTTCCAGAACTCAATCCTGTATGGAGATAAAACTAATTTTTCCGCACGGTATTCAATAAAATTCCACCTTACGCCACGGTATTCAATTTCAAACGCAGTTTGCAAAAGATACCTTGCGTAACATATGTTTTTCCGTTGAAAGATATCAGATCCCCGATTCAATTTTCCTGCTCCTACTGGTATTCCCACAATTTGGGACTGGATATATTTAATCTTTTCCTATCAAACAGGAACACCTGAACAATATCTGCTCGGACAACCGCAACCACTAATAACCTAAACCGCGATCAGTGAGCTGAAACAACGACCAATGAACACTCGAACTCCTGCTCCAGGAATTCAGTACTAAAACACTCATACCCGCTTACTCATTTATCCATTCACTTCCACACACTGTAACACCAGAATTCAAGTTGTTATATGTGAATTCAAATTTTTTTCCTTAATATTTGTCTTTTTTTTTTTGTTTAATTCCACCTATATATGAAAATTTATATGAAATACTGGTAAAATTAAATCTGAAAACTCAAATTTAGCTATCAAAAACTCCAATCTAGCTTTCCGGCTCAAGCAAAATTTACGTTCAGCACACGAGTGCGTAACAAAGAAAATCAAAATTTTTTTCCATGTACCGTTACGACCGTTAGCCCCACGTTGGGCGCCAATTTATTACCGTTACACGTATAACACCACTCAAACCCTTTTCTCCCCGACTAGGATAAAAGGGCGGTAGTTTCGGGCGGCTTCTGCTCGCGAAGAAAATTGCCGTGGGTTGGGGCGCCACTCGTTTCGATTCAACCGAAACTACCTGAATCGCCGTCGCCCAGAAACGAGAAGTTGCGACGGCGCGCACTAATACGTAAGAAAAAGGAACCACGAAAATAACGTCGAGATACCAAAAATTCCGCCGTCTGAATTAATTCACAACACTAATCAAAAACCGATCTTTTAACACTACAATATTTCTTCCCGCTTTATTGCCTTATTATCACTTATCTATACGCTACAACAATTACGATAGTTCTGTCCTTACTTATCGAATCCAAACTTAGTTCGAAACTATCATTTAAGATTTAACAGATGGAGGGTAACAAAAGAACTATAAACTAATAAAAAAAAAGTGTGCACACTACCTTAACCAACTCCCACGACGTCGACTGCTGCCTCGCTGGGGCCCCCTTATTGACGAATATATCCCGTCACTTCGCAACCTCTTAACATATTCTTCGGATTATGCTTTATCGTTAAACGCTGTCCAGCTCAACTTGGACTTTTCGCCAATTTTCGATTCTGCAACTTTCCTCGATTTCGATTACGAACTTTACACTGGAGATCGTCCTGATTCGAATCCGTCTTCCCGCTCGAGTCGCAAAGTCCCCAGTTCCAATTGAAAAAAAGAAAAACCAAAATCAGTTTTCTCCTCGTCGCCACGCACATCCGACCACTCACCCAGTTCCAATGTAAAAGAAAGATATTTTCCCTTGTTGGCGCGCACGAAAACTTTTGGCGGCAACGGATTTTTTTCGAACCCGTTGAGTTCACTAAACTCAGCTGTGCGCTCGGGCGATCCACAGCTGAACTTCACCTCGGCCCATTTCCGCTAGTTCCCGGTCAACTTCATCCGTGGGACATCTGTTCCACCCGCCGTTTGACAATCGGAACTGTCATCGCGATCGATAAGTCCGAAAGACTAGTGGACTACTAGTAAGTTGTATAAGTTAAGTTATTTAGGTGATTTTGTGGCTCATTTTGACAAGCGTGGACCGTGCATCCTTTCTGTGGCATGTTTTTCTGCATGTGTTGAGAGTTTAGGCTGGTTTGCTGCCGGAATAGTAGTATCGTCTACAGCGGACGTTTAGTCCGCGGACTAAACACCAAATTCCACCTAAATTTTTTAGTCCACGTGCTGTAGACACTCGTGGACCGACCTAAATTTAGGTCGGTCCACGATTTCAAGCGACCTGACCTAAATATAGGTCGTGGACTATAATCGTTGTAAACACACGCGACCTAAACATTGATTTTTGTGCGACTATTAATAATGTATGTATGTTGAATATAAGCTCATAACATTCCCCTTTGACACAAAATCATTGAAATAAACATGTTTGAGAGACAAATGAAACGATAAATACAGTGCATGAAGGAAAATTAAACTAAATGACAGCTGTCATATACGGACGAGGACTAAATTCCACCTAAGCAAATTTTAGGTCGGGTTCGTTGTAAACACCTGAGGACTAAGTTCATTTAGTCCGCGCTTTAGGTCAGGTCACTTTTGGTCCGACTGGTGTAAACCGGTACAGTGGCTTGTTATTTATGTCGTGTTTGTTGTTGATGGTGATGTTTGGTGCGCGGTTTGTTGTTTGTTCTGGCGTTTTTCTCGTGTTGTTTTCATGTTGATTCGACGTTGATAATAACCAATCTACTAATTACATGCTAAACCGACAACTTACTGCTACTATCAACTAATTACCCACCAAATTGACAATTAACTAATTATGATGGTTGTTTGTTTACATAATCCTGACTATCGTTTACATGTAACTAACCTAGGTTAATCCAGACGCGGATCTCTCTAGTAGATATCGGTGTTCGTAAATCTCCATCGCCCTCTTTTTAGGATGGCGGTGGAGATTTTTTTTTTTTTTTAAATACAAAAGCGCGCGATTTATAACGCCGTGACAAGGCCTTTTATATGAAGGCCATGGTTCAATGTGCATGCTATAAGCCCTAATCAAAGATGAGTCAGCGAACGTAATCGTCTGTCAAAACCGACCGGTTTTAGAGCAAAAACGGCACTTTTTGACATACGCAAACAGGAGTGAACATAAGTGCCCATACAACGCATAAGCGAACGTATGTCAAGTCGTATCTCATCACCACTTTACGTACGGACAGGTCATAGCAAAAATTGAGCAAAAGGCTGCTTAATGAACATGCCACTTTTCTGGCTGTTCGGTAAGTTATGTTTGGGTGCAACATATGCTTTGCGTGGTTTTCCTCGGCGCATATGCGCACGTACGGACGCAGACTCATCACTAGTTGGACCTATAGCTGCTCCAAAAGCATAGCAAGTGTCAAAATTCGCAGTAGCTAGATGAAACAGCTATGGATATTGGACAGCCAAGAGCTGCTTCTTACGTACCAGCTCTTGGCTGCTACGTAGAGTCGGTTTTTTACACAGCACAACTCAATAACAAATCTCTTCAGTTTTTTTTTAACTTTAGTCTTTGTGTTTACTTGGATCAGTTAAACACTTGTAGTGCACTTTGGAAATTGTATGAAAACCAAAGCGCGAAAACCGCTTTTCATTTCCATTTCTAATCAAAAGTGACGTTTGAACAGTATGTCAGCTATTTACGCACGGCCATTTTGCCTTAGCTACTTTCTTGCTATCCTCCAGACTGCGAGCAGCAAATTAGGTTAATCACAATACAGCGTTTTCCGCTGCGGCGAACGCAGCGTTCCACAGGGGGAGGCGTGAATGCCGCAGTTGAATTTGGTGAATCACAATGCAGCGACAATGTCGCTGTCAATGCAACCAAGGCACCAACCAAAATCATTTTTTTTTTCTTTTGTATTGCTAAATCCTGTTGTACGAGGATTAGGTTGGCTTATCACATTACACATCAGCCATCGCTTGTCTATTCCACCAGATCATTCAACCTAATTCAAACAGAGTTAATTCAACCTAGTGGTGATGCCAACCTATTGGAGGTATCACCGCTAGCGGTGCGGCAAAATTAGAAATCTGGCAAATTGGCAGCCATTGTGCGCGTTACCATCAGAAATCCAGCCCTGCGTTGGTCGCAGTGGAAAACGCTGTATTGTGATTAACCTAAATAGCTGCTACCTTAGCAGCTATTCCGGAATCTTGGACAGCCCGACTGTCAAATAACAAGCATAGGTTAGGTTAGGTTATGTTAACGTTGCTGCCGATCTTCAGAGGCGAAATAACAAGCATAAGAAAGTAGCAATTTCGTGACATTGGACAACCAGAGCTGCTTAAATAGCTATATATTATGTGGACTATATATTAAATTTGATTAAGAAAATTTCAATAGTTTCTGCAGCTGTATGGTGAAAACTCAGAAATTTCAATAATTTCCAAAGTGCAAGGTGGAAAGTTATACCGTCCGTGCCCAGGGGCTGTGATTTTATGACGCATAGTGACGTTTTCTTGACGATCCGTGTCCGGACATGATACGAGGATGACAACACTCGTTTTTTCGCGAGCTTCACAAGTGTCAAACGCATCTCTCACGTCTCGCATGGCTAACGACTCGTGTGCGGAGTGCCTAATTGAGCACGTAGTCGAGTTTAGCCCATTTTCGAAAACCATAGCAATTCTTTTTTTCCAGTCGGGGCAGTTATGATATGAGTTCCATTAATAGATGCCGTTGTATAGTAAGATAATTATATAAAATTGTGTATAAAGCACATATATATATACATAGATATGCACATATATGTATAATTATCTTCCTTTAAAACGATATCTATTACTGGAGCTCAAAATTGACCCGCCTACAAAGAAAAAGAATCAGGATTGTGTTCAATATTCTTGCTATAGCAGCTATTAGCTGCTAATTTAGCAGCTCTGGCTGTCCAATGTTACGAAATAACTACTTTCTGATGCTTGCTATTTGACAGTCGGGCTGTCCAAAGTTCCGGAATAGCTGCTATAGTAGCAGTTATTTGCTGCTCGCAGTTTGGAGGATAGCAAGAAAGCAGCAAAGGCAAAATGGCCGTGCGTACACAGCTGACATACTGTTAAAACGTCACTTTGCATTAGAAATAAATATGAATAGCAGTTTTCGCGCTTTGGTGGCAAAGAAGATGAGCAATAGACCTGAGTATAGTGCTATTATAAACTAAATACGGGCTTTTGAACTCTTCAGCTCAACTCGAGTTTTAAGTAGACTTTTACACAGCGCAACTCATCTTGAGTTTATAAAAGGCGGGTGTGACGTGCAACAGGCCGGGTAAACTGAATTGTGTACCATGAAATTTTCAATGTTTCTTATAGGTTAATCACAATACAGCGTTTTCCACTACAGCAAACCAGTGGGCTGCGGCAAAGTGCTGTCAAAAAATGAGAATGCACTGTTTTGTATGGTAACACGCATGGTTATTTTGTATGGTAACACACGAATTTGCGGCAGCGGCTGAATTTGCCAAATTTCTAATTTTACCGCACCGCTAGCGGTGATACCTCCCATAGGTTGGCATCACCACTAGGTTGAATTAGCTCTGTTTGAATTAGGTTGAATGGTCTGGTGGAATAGACAAGCGATGGCTGATGTGTATTGTGATAAGCCAACCTAATCCTCGTACAACAGGATTTAGCAATACAAAAGAAAAAAAAATGATTTTGGTTGGTGCCTTGGTTGCATTGACAGCGACATTGTCACTGCATTGTGATTCACATTCATTCAAATTCATTTGCGGCATTCACGCCTCCTCCTGTGGAGCACTTCGTTTGCCGCAGCGGAAAACGCTGTATTGTGATTAACCGATTATTTGCTCTTTTTCACAGATATGGTGTCAAAAGCCGGGAATAAGTGAAAAGTTTTGAATGTGTTAAGAAATTTTCAATAGTTTCTGCAGCTGTATGGTGAAAACTCAGAAGTTTCAATAATTTCCAAAGTGCAAGGCAAATTGTGAGCTGATCCACTTAAATACAAAGACTAAGTTAAAAAGAAACCGGAAAAAAAATTTGTTATTGAGTTGAGCTGTGTAAAAACCGACCTACGTAGCAACTCTTGGCTGTCTAATATTGATAGTTGCTTCACCTAGCTACTGCGAATTTTGACATTTGCTAAAGTGATGCTATGCTATGCTTTTGGAGCAGCTATAGCATGCGCATTGTACAAACCCCCGATTAATAACAGGTCTGTTCGCGTACTTTCAGTCACTTAATTTTACTGAATTTTCCTAAATCATGTGGGGGGGGGGGGAAAGTCATGAAAAGTACGAAAACGCTCTCATTGCATTTCCTGAAAATAGACAAACAAAAAAGCTAGTTGTCGGTTTTTGAGAGAACAATAGTAATTATAAAGTCATCCTTAACGGTGATAAGTTATCGCCACAAAAATAATCGTCCTTCATGATAACATTACACCGAAAACCGTTTGACAGCTTTCAGTAAATTTCAGTAACTCAGACCCTACTGAAATTTACTGAAAGAGGGGAAACTTTCAGTTTTCAGTAAAACGGAGTACAAAAACGGCTTCATTGTAATTAATTGCAATTAATCGTAGTACGCGAACAAACCTAGGCTATAAAATAAAACAGCCATATATTCTCCTTACATCACATTTCCTTTTTAGTTACAATAAATATGAAGTTCAAAGCACCATTCAGCTTTGTACTCACTAAAACCAATGCCTTCTAGAAGTACGGGCCGTCATGCTACGTAATTGTTTTAGCTATGACGTCAATTAAAGCATAGTACTGAGTTCGATTTCACGTGAAATTTTCATACAAAATTTCACGTGATATCTGCTTCGGCGAAAATTAAGCTTGAAAATAAGCAAGAGTTGTACTAAGTTGTTAGCATGAAAAGTTGCTTTGAAGTTGCTTTCGCGTTGATAACGTAGATGGCAATGAAACATGTCTCCAATCATTTTACGCCAATTAAGTTTGTGCAGTTCATTCTTTCGAGCTAAAAAGCGACATTTGGTGTTTTAATTTGAAAATGGAGCAGTGCAAATGTCTTTCCAATAAGAAAATCGATCGAAAAGTGAAATTCTTGACATTTTATCCGTCAAAAACGAGCATTGTCTCTGCTTTTCTCCATTGCCAAAATTTTCGCTCGAAAGAATGACCAGATAATGGAGACATGTCAAAATTTCACGTGAACACGAACTCAGTACCAGCCTTAATCGGGGAATTTGGACATTTCTACAAGGCGGTGTCGGTACACACAGAGATTTCACGTGCGGATTTTTAGCGAAAATATGAATAAAACGTTAGTTTTTTGTGCGTGGATGCGTTGTAGTAATAATATTTAGATTTTGTGTCAATCGATTGTATCGACAGTGAATTGACACAAAACATCACATAACCTAACAACAACTGATAAACATTTGGTAGCGAGTTTTTCCAATTATACCAATGCCTCCTAGAAGTACGGGCCATCAGGCTACGTAATCGTTCTCGCTGTGACGTCATAGCAGTAGGCCATGTTGACATTTCCACGAGGCAGTGCCGACACACACGGAGATTTCACTTGCGGTTTTGTAGCTAAAATATGAATAAAACGTTAGTTTTTTGTGCGTGGATGCGTTGTAGTGTTAATATTTAGTGATAACTTGCATTTTGTGTCAATCAATTGTATCGAAGGTGAATCGACACAAAACACCACATAACCTAAGAACATCTGATAAACATTTCGTGGCGAATTTTTCTAATTATACCGCGCGTACCGTACTAATTTGTGTTTTAGCTGTTCACTAGCACTGTTCCCCGGATCTCACTTTGTTTTCACTTTACTCACTTTAACACAACCCGTACAATTAACATTTTCCCGCGGACGTCCCATAAGACTATGTGTGTTTTTCGCGACATTTTGGCCTACTGCTCTGACGTCATCATTCTGCATTACGGCCCTTACTTCTAGGAGGCATTGATTATACCGCACGCACCGCATTAATTTGTGTTTAAGCTGTTCACTAGCACTGTTTCGAAGATCTCAATTTATTTTCATTTCACTCACTTTAACACAACCTGTATAATTAACATTTTCCCGTGGACGTCCTATAAGACTACGTGTGTTTTTCCCGACATTTTTTCCGCAAACTGTGACGTCGTCATTCTGCATGACGGCCCGTACTTCTAGAAGGCATTGCTAAAACCAGACCTCCCCCAACCACATCAATTAATATTGAACCAATAGGAATTGGTGCTTTTCGATTGCTAAGTGCACATCATGCACAGAATATCCACCAGTGGATATTTTTCGTTACCAGTAAAAATGTTTTGGGAGAATTTTATTACGTTTTCATTCTAATATTGCACAGCAAATATTAATATCTTCGCGCGCCTATTTGAATATATATGCATTTCAAAACCTCGCGCCAAGCCCATCGTAGTCGGTTTGACAAGCTGCAACAAAATGCCTAAGCTCAGTTCGGCTGTAATTTTCTACAATAGGTCTCACGATGACTTTACAATCACTATTGTTCTTCCAAAAATCGAAAACTGACACTTTGGGTTGACAATTTTCAGGAAATGCAATGAAAGCGTTCCCGTAATTTCATGAAATTCCCCCACCACATGATTGGGAAAAATTCAGGAAAATTCAGTGACTGAAAGTACGGGCTCAAAATAAAGGGAGAAAATAACGAATATACACTACCACAATCGATAGAAAATAGCAAAAGGACTAACAGAAAATTATCTCTTTTAACTTTCTATACATTATGCGAGCTTTTTTTAATTCACTAACTACCAAAACATTCAACTTAACCTTCAAAAAACCAAAGCCATCTCACAGAAAAAAAGACAAATTCGTATGAGCTTTTCTTTTTTCTATCAGCACATTTTATACTTCAGCACGTGAACTACCTATGACGAATACAATTTCTGTACTAGTGAATTCGCTGGTGCAGGAGTGTTATTGTTTCCAATGCGTATATCCTATTCTCTACTGGATAGAGGAGCAAAAAAACACGCCTATTAGGCGTGTTTTTTTGCTCCGCTACAGAACAGAACAGAACAATGACGCAAAAAACGATCCATCACAAATCAGCTGATGCTTTCGGTAAGACTGACCTAGGTTGCCGTATTTGCTGTCATACCACTCAACAGCTCAAAATAAAGGGAAAAAATAACGAATATACACTACCACAATCGATAGAAAATAGAAAAAGGACTAACAGAAAATTATCTCATTTAACTTTCTACACATTATGCAAGCTTTTTTTAATTTACTAACTACCAAAACATTCAACTTAACCTTCAAAAAACCAAAGCCATCTCACAGAAAAAAAGACAACTTCGTACGAGCTTTTGTTTTTTCTATCAGCACATTCTATACTTCAGCACGTGAACTACCTATGACGTGAACTACCTATGACATTTTCTATTGGAAATTGAAATGAAGAGAAGTTTTTGCGCTTTTGTGACACAGGAGATGAGGAATAAATTTGAAAATAGTGGCAGCATAAATTACATACGGACTTTTAAACACTTAAACTCAACTCGAGTTTTAAGTTGGGTTGTACACAGCGCAGCTCATCTTGAGTTTTTAGCAGACGAGCATGAAGCGCAAAAAGCCGGGTGCACTGATTCATGTGCCATCAAATTTTCAACGATTATTTATTGCTCTTTTTCACATATATGGCGCCAAAAGCCGGATATAGTGATACGTTTCAATTATGTTAGGAACATTTTAATGGTTTCTGCAGCTGTATGTTGAAAACTCTTAAATTTCATACAATTTCCAAAGTGCAATGGAAGTATTGAACTGATCCACGAAAATGCAAAAAATACAATAAAAAAATTGAAACAAAATATTTTTGAATTTCTCGTGTAAAGGCTGACCTGCGTAGCAGCTCTTGGCTGTCCAATATCCATAGCTGCTTCACCTACCTACTGCGAATTTTGACACTTGCTAAAGTGATGCTATGCTATGCTTTTGGAGCAGCTATAGCATGCACATTGAACACACCCCTGATTGTAAATCTTCGCTACGACCAAAGTTGAATCCATTTCGACCTGAGCTGCGCTTGGCTGCGCCATGGCCTTCATATAAAAGGCCTATCGCGACTTGCAATCTGACAGGTACTAAGCTACTTTTCAAAATGGTGTAGTCCTCTGGCTATTAAGATTTATTGGGAATTGCACAATGACAATTGTTTTACATTTCTCTGACAATTAGTAAATATTAGCAATGTAAATGGTGCTGCTCGGTTGAATCCGTGAATAGAGTCTATTTTCCTATTATCCGGAGACTGGTTTCGAAGTTTTTGTCGCGTAAAAGATATTTCGGATAAGTGTCGTGAAAGTGATGGGTTTATTGTGCTGTATACGCGAGAACTTTGCAATTTGGAATACCTGCCACCTACTCTCGGCAATGTGAATTGTAAACAATTGCCGTTTGTGGTATGTAGGATTTCTTCCACTTTAAAAATCACCAAATTTTGATAATCTGCAAATTCTTCTACACAAACGATATTTCGGATAAGTGTCCCGATGAATTGAGGCCTGATGCTAAAGACTTTTTATATCTAAATTGCTTGTGAAAGATCCCAAAACAACATTGATTGACATGACATATGAGTTTTCTCATATCTCCTGTAGGTGGATCTCGTGAATTTCTTTATAACCATAAAAAAAACATCACTGTGTGGACTGGTTGGGAAAAGTAGCTTAGGTCCGCCATCTTGTAGGTTAATTGCTTTTGCGATAGGCCTTTTATATGAAGGCCATGGCTGCGCATAGCTGCAACATGTCGACGTAGGGTGTGCTCGCTGCTATGGAAAACCCATATAGCCAACTCAACTGAGCTTGGCTGCGCTTGACTGCGGTAGACGACGTCGCAGTGTGCTTCAGCGGTGGTTGTATTAACCACTCCCATTAAATTTTTTCTTTCCAATTCTTCTTCAAGTGTACGTACCTTTTCTAACAGCAGTTTATTTTGCTCTTCCATCTTCTTGCGTGTCTTCATATATTTTGTTTTCTTCGCTAAATTTTCGTTCACTTTGGTTCAACTTTTCACTTTGTTAAATATTATACACCCATGGTGTCAGGTGACACAGGAGCTTTGTTTGACATAAGCAGTGAAGTGAAATTAGAACTAATTGAAAACTGTGTTCCGAAAAAACAATTTCCGCGTCGAGTCCCCATCGCACTCCACGATGATATAAAAAAGACACTCAATGAAATGGAAAAGAACGGTATAATTTCTAAACAGATTGAACCATCACCATGGCTAAATAATATTGTTTTAGTGAAGAAGCAAAATAGAAAATTACGCGTTTGCTTAGATCCGCGAGAACTGAATAAATGCCTCAAGCCTATTCGACTCGTCGGTCGAACTTTGGCTGAAGTATTGCCGGATTTACATAACGCTAAAGTTTTTTCTACGGTTGACGCCAAAAACGGATTTTAGCAACTAAAATTAGACAAAAAAGCAGTAATTTAACAGCGTTTCACACACCACTTGGGATATATAAATTTTTAAGAGTCCCATTTGGCATTGTACCTGCTATGGAGTTGTTTTTTGGTGCACATGAGATTGTGTTAAGTGAACTAAAAGGTGCTATAAGCATTGCCGATGACATTCTTATTTACGGGTCAGGTAACACAGAAAAAGATTCCCTGTTTGATCATAATCGAAATTTGGAAGCACTTTTAAAACGACTTCAATAGCACAATTTCAAACTCAACAAAGAGAAAATCAATTTTTGTACGAACGAAGTCAAGTTTTATGGACACATACTTAATAAGGATGGTATCAAAGCTGAAGAATCAAAAGTTTCAACAATCAGAAGTATGCCACAACCAAAAATGAAAAAAGGGTTAATCGGTTTTTAGAAATGGTTACATAACTGGGACAATATATTTCTAATATCACTCAAAAATCATATAACTTAAGGCAGCTAACGCACGTCGCTACAAATTTCACGTGGAAAATCGAACATGAGAAGGAGTTTCTTAAACTTAAAGAAATACTAGGGTCAATCTCAACGCTAAAATACTACGACTACACTAAGCCAGTAACCATACAAACAGATACATCATCTTTTGGCATCGGAAGTGTACTTTTGCAAGATGGACAACCAGTTGCATATGCTTCGAAAATGTTATCTTGTACGCAAAGAAACTGTGCTCAGATTGAGAAAGAAATGCTTGCTATTGTCTTTGCATGCAAACGATTTGACCAATATATATGTGGGAAAAGAGACACAACTATCGAAACAGATAACAGTCCTTTAGTGAAAATTTTCTCAAAATCATTATTAGAAGCTCCGAAATGCCTTCAAAATATGATTCTAATATTACAACGGTACAATTTGAACATCAAATATACGAAGGGAAACGAGATGTATATTGCGGATACATTGTCCAGAGCGCCTGAAAGTAAAGTCAACAAAGAGAAATGGTACGACATTTATTAGAAAGTTTTCAATATAATCGACAAAGTAAATCACACTGAAGACATGCCAGTAAGTGATCCAACAATCGAGAGCATCAAAGATGAAACCCAGAGAGATAAAATTCTATTTGATTTATACAACGTGATTATAGAAGGATGGCCAAACAGCAAACGGAATCTCAAGGAGACCCTTAAACAATTCTGGACCTATAAGGAAATGTTGACAATACAAGATGGACTTATAATAAAAGGAAAGCGAATATTGATCCCGAACAGCATGCGCAACGAAATATTAGATAAACTGCATGCGAACCATGCAGAAATTGAGCACACGATTAATCTAGCTCGACAAACAGTGTTCTGGCCAAGAATTAACAATGAATTAAAAGCAAAGGTGGAAAGCTGTGAAATATGCCTAAAGCACGCCATCAGACAGCAAAAAGAACCAATGCTTACACCAGTGTTGCCAACTTTTTTCCAGCCGTTCGAGCTAAAATTTGGTCAAAACATAGCCAAATATAGCTAAAAAATTCCCATTGTAGCTAAAAAGTGTAGCTAACTCCAACAATAAAAGAACTCAAAGTTCTGGGAAACAGTTTTCTTAAGCTTATGTTTGTAATTCATGTGGAAAAATATTGGATGTACATCGGATAATCAGTACTTAATTATTTTAACAGTATAAAATAGTATAAAAATCGTTTAAGAGCTTAGTGAGCTTAACAGAATTACTTTCTATTTTATTATTCATGATAGAAGCATCCTTTCAAATGGGTTGTAATAGGTTTTGTAATTGTTATACTCCTTGTAAATCATTTTTGTTATAAAGCATTCTTCTGATGAACCCTAACTATTGGCTAATAATCCTTGGTACTGATCCCTTTATTGACCACCACCTCGTTTATGCACTCCGTATCGTCTTCAAAGGAATTTAAAGAACCAATTATCAATTTCTGCAAGTAAAAACTCTAAAGTTTGGGGAAGAAATGACCATGCAGCTGCAGAAACTGAAACTTGAACGGAATGACAAGCACGTCTTATCTCTCTCTCTCTCTATTAATGTTTTGGAAATTTGGATTATATTTTTAATTTTCTCTTATAGTAGACACATAAACGTACGAAATCCGACGTATATATATATATATATATATATATATATATATATATATATATATATATATATATATATATATATATATATATATATATGTATATATATGTATATAATTATATATTATTATATGTATGTATTTTCGCACGGCTTTAGTACATACGTCCAGTAAAATGTACAATTTAAAATCGTAAATGGTCTGGGGGCTGGTGAGCAAAGCGAGCAGGGGGTGAGGCCCCCTAGTTTATATTAAAAAAAAGTCTAGCGCATCAGAACCGCTAGAAAACTAATTTTCGAAGAAATTGTCTTTGAGTGACAAAAAAATGTGGAAAGACGTAATACACTTTTTTGTAGAATTATATCAACCATTTTTTATCCCAAGTGTTGTGTACACCAAAACTGCACTGACGTTTCGACACTTGTCGAAATGTCACATATACACACATAGCGACTAGAGCGCCCTAATTGAACGTGGTGGTAAATCCCCGGAACTTGATTAAATTATTTTTGATTCGCGCAGATTTTTGAAAAACAATAACTGCATTATTATTGTTATAAAAGCTCAGGATTATATTCAATAAAGTACATTCTTCGCTGGTAAGCCAAAGTTATACCAAGCATATTAAAAAGAATCGTTTTTTTTAGAATTGAGTTTGTTTTCAATTTGCGTAGCGGCGACGAGTTCGCCAAGGCAAATCGAAGAACTTGTATTTTCTGAGAAGTAAGATCCGATTAGTTTGCGTAGCGGCAACAGGATCGCCAAGGCAAAACTAGGACTCTGAAACTAGAACCTTTGACAGACTACGCTGTATATTACATGGCGACCGTGCCAACGGCGAACCAGAGAAATTACAAATCCGACCTTCCCAAAGAAGGAGGACCTCAGCCACGGGAAGACCCGCGGATCATCCAGGCGCGAAAGGACGAAACAAAATTAACCAATATACCATACCAGGACACTCGCCGGAAAAAAAAAAAAGCGCGGGGGTAGAAAGGTATATCTAAGGAGGCTTCGAGCGACACTCAGGAGAGTAACGACTGATGAGGACAATCCACCACCCTGGGAATGCCAAGGGGAGCTGTTCGAACAAATCGAGGAGATAACCAACGAATTGAGAAAAAAAATAAATCAAATTGTAAAAATAAAAATGTACATACATAAATTTAAAATCAAATACAATAGAATGCATTAAATAAAATCAATTATTGTTATGAATTATAGCTAGAAAAAAATAATAATTGAAAACAAAACAAAAAACAATATATTTTTATTAAAATACCAAAAAAAAATCGATGGTTGATGGTATGAGTATTTTTTTTAAATGGAAGAGCAGATATATGCCATATCAAAAATTATAACAAATTTAAAAAAAAACTCCGGGAAGAGTATACAAAAGTGATACCATAATAGAAAAATTAAATGATATAGAAGACTTAAAGAAAAAAGTATTAGATACAGAAGATAGTTTAGAATTGCAAAAAATATTCTTGGACAAATATAGTGTAGCGAAAGAATTGTTAGAGGAAAAATTAGAACAAACAGTAGATAACAAAATGAGAACTTTTAATATAGAAGTAGCATTAAAATCAATACCAACATTCAATGGAAACCCAAAAGAGGTAGATGCATTTTTAACCATAGTTGGGTTACTAAATGAAAGTCTGAATGAAGAAGGGAAATTGAATTTATTAAATTTCGTTAAAAACGTAAAGTTGGGAGCAAGTGTAAAAGTACAGCTAAGTACATTAGAAATAAACAATTACTCAACACTTGAAAAATATCTAAAGAATAGGTACAAAAGTAGGAAAACTTTACAGCAAATTCACACGCAATTATCTCAATCACAACAACGCGGAACTGTAGAAAAATATGGAGAAAAATTGTCTGAGCTCATTAGTGAATTGAGTGATATCCAAATAAATAACCTAGGACAAAATACAACTGCACAAGAAAAGGCGGTGATAGTAAAGTCTAATGATTCTGACGCGCTTACAATTTTCAAGAATGGATTAAATGAAACTCTTAAGCCTACTATTTTTGCTGTGCAACCTAACACATTTATAGAAGCGATACAGATCGCAACTGAATTTGAGACAAGTAATAGAACACCGGAAAATATAATGTATATCAATAGAAGACCGAATTATAACCAACAATATAACCATAACAGTAAAAACACATTTAATAATAATAACACGTCACAAGCTATAACAATAATAGAAATTACGGCATGAACCAGAATAGAAATTATAGAGACAATTATAATTCGAGACCAAGTGAAATGAACAATTCAAATAATTACAGAAATAACAGAAATACTTATAATAATAGAAACAACGAGTGGAATCAAAATAATACTTATAGAAATAACAATTATAGAAATAATAATAATAGAAACAATCACAACTCAAGAGGTAATGAAGTAAATCATCTAAACCACAGAAATTACGATAGCATCAGAACTAATAACAGAAATTTCAATGATAGCAGACAACGAATAAATATAGTTCAGGGAAACGCGACGAGCCCGGAGGCCAGCGACAACGAACAATAAAACCAAGACAGACCCCGGGACCAAGACAGAAAAAATAATTATTACTTAACAGACAGCTCGAGAATCATGTCTCGATTTACTGCAAGAATAATAGAAAATATTTAAAATTATTGGTTGACACTGGAGCAGATGTGTCACTACGTAAAGCAAGTGCGATTCCGGATGATCAAATCATAAATGAAGACAAAAGATGTAAATTTTCCGGAATAACTGATGAACAAATACAGTCAATTGGAATGACTAATTTAAATTTGAGTATTGATGGAAATAACATCAGTTTTCCATTTCAAATAGTGGAAGATGATTTTCCTATTCTTACGGACGGAATATTAGGAAGGGATTTTCTTACCAAAAAAATTAGCGAGAATGAACTACGAAACATACACAATAACAATAAATATCAATTATGAAGACCATATTATATCCATCGCTACAGGAAACCATAAACAATTATACAGTACCACCAAGGTGTGAATACGTCTGTCCCAACGACATTAACATAGAGGAAGATAGTGTAACCACTAACAAAGAAATAAAACCAGGAGTCTATATAGCCAGTTCAATAATCCCAGTAACAGGCATTAACTTAAGATATTAAACACAAATGAAGAAGAGGTAATACTTGAAAATTTTAAAATTGAAACTGAATCCTTAAGAAACTTCAAACCATGTGAAATGAGTAATTCAGTAGCCCGAAAAATCAGGGACGAACAAAGATTTAAAGATATATTGAAGTTTGTTAAAACAAATCATCTAAATGCCAAAGACCAGAAGTCTCTATTGGAAATTCTCAGGACATACCAACATATATTCCACTTGGAAGGTGAACCTTTATCCACAAATAACTTCTACACTCAAAAAATACAAGTTACAGATACCACACCGACATACATAAAGAACTACAGGTTACCTCATACACATGTTAACGAAATAAACAAACAAGTACAGGAACTGTCAGACAGCAATGTCATCGAGGACTCTACCAGCCCCTACAACTCACCACTACTTCTAACACCGAAGAAGAGTGAACTAGGCGCAAATAAATGGAGACTAGTGGTTGATTTTAGAGCACTGAATAAGAAAATAGTCAACGATAAATTCCCTCTAACAAGACTAGAAGATGTTCTAGATAGTCTGGGGAGAGCTAAATATTTCTCTACTTTAGACATGACAAGTTCATTCCATCAAATAGAGCTTACGAAAGAGTCACGACCATTGATAGCCTTCTTAACGAACAAAGGGCACTATCAGTTTAAACGACTACCATTCTGTTTGACAATTTCCTCAAACAGTTTTCAACGCATGCTCACCATAGCTTTGAGTGGACTGGACTCAGCAGCTTTTCTATATGTAGATGATATAATTGTTTTCGGCTGCAGTTTAGCACACCAAAATGCAAATTTAGTACGAATACTTGAAAGATTGAAAAAATACAATCTTAAGCTAAATCCTAAAAAATGCAATTTCTTGAGAAGCGAAGTGGTTTACTTGGGACATCTAATAACCAAGGCTGGAGTTCGCATTGACCCCGGGAAACTAGATACAATTAAAAAGTACCCAGTATCAACAAATCCAGACGAAGTCAGAAGATTTGTCGCATTCGCCAGTTATTACCGTCGATTCATTCCCGACTTTGCTAAAATAACAAAATGTTTAAATGACCTGTTAAAAAAGAAAGTTGAATTCAAGTGGACACAGCAATGTCAAACAGCATTTGAATTACTTAAGGGGAGATATACCCCTAGGAGCCGGACAAAACGGCCATTTTTGTGCATTTTTGTAAGGAAAAATATTTGAAATATCGGATTGGGAGTTTAATTATCTAAAAGTATACACATTCAAAAGTATGCTTAATTTTTTTTTATTTAAAAATATAAAAAATATACAAGGATATTGTATGATCCTTGGAGCGCTGTAAAAAAAAAAACAGCGTTAACGGTACCCACTGGCATTTGTTCAAAAATTATCTGAAGAAAAAAGTGGAAAAAAATTATTAAATTAGATACTATAATCTAGTTCGTGTCATAGCCGATTTTGAAAATATCGATTAATGACAAAATGGCGGACGTTTGAACATGAATAGTGATTTTTTGACCAAAAATTAGATATTATTTTGGCTATAAAACAAAAACTAAGTAACGAAAAAGAAAAATCCTATGACAAGTACTAGATAATGTTATATAAAATAATCACAAAAAGAATTAAGGTAATCAGTAAATTGGTTTCCGAGAAATTTTGGGTACCGATTTGAAAAACGTGTTTTTAAGAAAAACGCGTTTGAAAATTTAGGACTGAATAAATCATTAAATTTGTCAACTAACATGGAATCATCGATACCAGGTCCATAGTGTAAGTCTTTTACTGTTTACGGAATATTCATAGCTTCTAAATTGTCTTGCCGACGCCGTATTCAACCTTCTTTCGTCTGTTTTTGCGCTTGCAGTTCGGCTTTCGCTATGCAAGTTTCGTCTTCTTGCGCTGCGTACAAGTGCGCTCCCGATCCGAACGATATTCTTAACACATTCATGACTTCCAGCGATGAGGTGAAACCATTGTTGAATGTACATGTTGCAAGATATTCTGCAATGCTAACGATTTTGGTCCCGCTGTTCATTGTTTTTGGGGCTATTGTCCAAATAAGTTGGTTGCAGTTTTGGGTATATCGATCAACACAGCTTTCCAACAATTTTTCATTGCTGAGGTCTTCGTTTGCTGGTTTGATGACATCTAACACCATTTTTGGCAATGTTCAATAATTGTGACGAACATTTTCCAGTTCTCCTTTAGCCTTTGCTCGTTGCAACTGGCACCACGATTCGGTGCCTTCGGGACAGAAATGTTGTTGAGGCTTGCTGTCTGTTGAGCCGTAATGGTAAAATGTTGCCCTATCGCTTTTTTCATTTCATCCTTGGAGGCACAGTTTCTGCAAATAGCTAAGCCATAGTAAATCTTCAGTATATCTATAAACTTTCCCTTAATTTGTTTTTGCTGCTGATTCCAGGACTTTTTTCTTTCATTCGCGAAGAAGGGTTCACAATCGCTTTTGAACGTGACCCACTCATTCTTTTTTTGTAATTTTAATCTCGTTACCATAGGGTTTCGCATTCACTAATCCCGTGTTCGTCTTAGAGTCACCATCCCCGGCGCAATTAGTGTACATAACTCTATACTTTTCGGCAGATTGTGAAAACAGTTCTTTCATGGCGTCTACTTCCATTTTACCTGCCGATCCATCATGATTGGCCTGGCAATTTCCATTGTGATTGGATTTCCATTCCTCACATTGCTCAGTATTTTCGAGTTTATTCTAATAGTTACATTTAGCACAATAAGAAGATTTTACAAGAATATCAAAAACTTTTCCTGTAAACTGTCCAATGAGAACCTCAACTCCCTACAATGAGGTAAAACCACGTTTTCGCCCCGTACTATCTCCAAAAACGGTTAGTTTGGTTATCCCAGCACTCGAATTTTGCTTTTATTTCCCGTTGTACTTCTTTTACAGCTTGTTTTAACACCAATTGAACAATACTTGAAGCAGCCTAATGAATGTTATTAACTATCGTATCATACTTCGTAAAAAACGTTTGATTATATCAGCTGTAACTAGCTTATTTATAGAAATATTAACTTGGTGTTTTCACCAGATATTTTTGAGACCTGTATCTTCACGAAAATGCAATAAAAAATAAATCGATTTTGCCGACCATTCTAGGTGGATATCTCTCCTTAAAAGCGAACTAATGAATGCACCAATTCTACAATACCCGGACTTTAGCAAACCATTCATAGTCACATCGGATGCATCAGACTATACATTAGGCGCAGTACTGTCACAAGGTGATATAGGACAGGACTTACTTATAACTTACGCAAGTAGAACTCTCGTTAAACACGAAATAAATAAATCTACGATAGAAAAAGAATTACTGGCAATTCATGGGGCAATAAACTTCTTCAAACCTTATCTTTTTGGAAACAAATTTACGGTGGTCACTGACCATAGACCACTCATATCGTTATTCACACATAAAAACCCATCATCAAAAATGACACGCATAAGAGTCGATTTATGTGATTATAACTTCGATATAGTATAACGAAAAGGAAAAATGAATTTCAATGCAGATGCACTATCACGCATCAAATTAAACTTAGATACATTAAAAAAAATGATCCCGAAGCAAGAACATAACGTTAAGAATAAAAATATATTAGCAGAGAAACATGACCAAAGAGAAATACAACACATCAACGATAGAAGCACATAAACCAAACTAAAACACAAAGTTTAATGAAACTTATCTATGGAACAGCGAATTAATGGCTGACATAAAAAATTTAATAAATTTAATTTAAAGCAGAATCAAATTCGAATTGTTTTTGCGGGATGATTAAAATTTAACAACTTTTTATTAACATTAAAAATTTTAATCTACATTGAAAATTCTATTTTGACAAAGTGGTTTCGAAAGTATGCACTGCTTTTGAATTTTCAATGTAGATTAAAATTTTTAATGTTAATAAAAAGTTGTTCAATTTTAATCATCCCGCAAAAACAATTCCAATTTGATTCTGCTTTCGGAGGCTGATTCTGCAAAACGATTGAGTTTCCCGTTTCAATATGCTCGGCTTCGATCAGCTGTAGAAATGATATACGTTGTCTATGCTGATTTATAAACAAGAAGGGAACCGTGATCAAATTCAATTACCTTTACATTTATTAACAATTGTGAAACTTGTGGTAAAAATAAACAGAGAAAACATATAAAAGAAAACCAAATTATAACATACACACCTGCTAACACATTCGAAACAATCGTCATAGACAGAGTAGGGCCACTTAGGTTGAGCAACAATTATAGATATATACTCACAATGCAGTGCAAATTATCAGACGCCAAAACTATCGCAAAAACAATTGTTGAACAATTAATATTGAAACATAGCTTTTTAAAAAAACTGAAGTTAGATAATGGAACTGAATTCACCAATGAGTTAATGGCAAACATTTGTAGTATGTTGAAAATAGAACAAATTTTTTCGACACCCTATCAC
The DNA here is from genome assembly GCA_947369275.1 of Nemotelus nigrinus. Taxonomy (NCBI): domain Eukaryota; kingdom Metazoa; phylum Arthropoda; class Insecta; order Diptera; family Stratiomyidae; genus Nemotelus; species Nemotelus nigrinus. The sequence goes on along the minus strand of OX376373.1, from coordinate 96,144,195 downwards.
CCCACGAAACACTCGGAACAGGCGAACGTAACCACAGAGTTTTAAACGAATATTTATTGAACTTTACCAATGATTACGAATGGGATAAATGGGTACCTTACTATACTTTTGCATACAACACTAGCCCCCATGTAGTCACACAATATTCTCCATACGAACTAGTATATGACAGATTACCTCATCTACCTAAAGACATAATAGAAAAAGATGAACCAATAAACAATATAGATAATTATGCTAATGAACTAAAACTCAGGTTAAAAAATAGTATTAGCCTAGCACGAAAAATAATCGATAGAGTAAAGCACGAAAGAAAACATCAATTAGACAATTTTGCAAAACCATCAAACTTGAAACTAGCAGATTTAGTAATAGTACGAAATATGAATAGAAAGAAATTACAAAACACATACCACGGACCATACGAAATTAAATTCAGAGATATTTACGCCATCAGATATCTTAATAAACAACAAATGTAAAAGATATCACAACAATTTGTTAAAGTTATACAAGCCACAGACAAGAGTAATAATGTAAGAAACTATAAGCATACAAATATAAATTTCCACAATCAACAAAAAAAAAATAGAATCAAACAATATGTAAAACTATAGAAAACAGCGAGACAAGAAATATAAATATATATATATATATATATATATATATATATATATATATATATATATATATATATATATATATATATATATATATATATATATATATATATATATATATATATATATGAGATGTGATTAACGAAAACTGAATTAAATAGAATTAAGTCAGAACAAAATTAAGAATAGCATCAACACGAACTAGTTATATATAAAATTGTAATGTGCGAATCTAAAAATTAAAATTCAAAAATTTTCTTTTCATATAAAAGAAAATTTTTTTCCCCAAAGAGAAAGGGTGCTGTGTACACTAAAACTGCACTGACGTTTCGACACTTGTCGAAATGTCACATATACACACATAGCGACTAGAGCGCCCTAATTGAACGCGGTGGTAAATACCCGGAACTTGATTAAATTATTTTTGATTCGCGCAGATTTTTGAAAAACAATAACTGTACTATTATTGTTATAAAAGCTCAGGATTATAATCAATGACGTACATTCTTCGCTGGTAAACCACAGTTATAGCGGCAACCAAGCATATTAAAAAGAATCGTTAACACAAATGATGAAAATGTTCGGTGCTGGCAACACTTTCCCGACGAAGCAGCAATAAGTTTACTACAAAGATATAGAAAGATATATCTTTGGTTTACTATAAGAAGCTCATGCTTAAATCAACTTATCCTTTGAATTTCGTTCTCATCGGAGGATTTCATCGAAAGTTTCAGCGGTTAAACGTCGTTTGAGACTGCCATCCGAAAAATGTTCAAAACTTGTAAGATCCAAAAAATGGTTTCTTATTTTTATCGCAAATCCTTTGCTTATGAGTATGTAATTTGAAGCATCTGTTGGTGCAATATTTACGAAAATGGCTAATGCTGGTTACCCTGTGTCAGCAGCAGAGCAAAATATATACCAAATCTGCTTTACGTTAAGTTACCAACCAGTAAATTTCGTTTCGATTGAATCACTGTGCTTTAAGTTATACGGGTGAAAAGAATTTTAGAATTGCCACCCTCAAAACTTTTCAAATTTTTAAAGCGTTAATATTTAATGTTAATTTTCATTGCAGGATCATTCCCATTTGCAAATCTAATGACATAATCGCTCAATAAAGAAATTCCACAAAATTACGAAAATGATCATAGCTGGCAGCTAGCGAATCCAATCCCGGGATCCCGGCCAATTTCTGGTCCCGAAAATCCCGGGCTTGATGATTTCTAATCCCGGGATTTTCGGGATCAGAAATTGGCTGGGATTTCGGGGCCGGGAGTCAAGCATTATCGGCAATCAAGTTACAGCAAGACTCGAAAAGTGCAAATAGAATCCATATTTATGAGAAAACAATTAGCTCACATCATAATGCGTAAAGAATAGAGCAAAACAAACCGATGTAACAGTTAACAAGAGAATAAATAAGTATGGACTGTTTCGCATTTAGTGCATTCGTTACATCGAATGATTTGAGGAAATTAATACTAGCGAATGCATACACAGATTTACCAAAATCCTTAACAACAATCAAAAACAGGTTGTTGGCTATGCAAGCAGGATAAAGAAAATAATAAAAAATAAGATATAACAGGCTAGTATCTCAGGTGAACGGTTCAGTTTGATGTTTGATGAATGGACCTTGACTGCAAATAGGCGCTATATAAATATAAACATCTACTTAGTAAATTCTTACTGGAGCTTGGTGCGAATAAGAATATCAATGACAGCTGGAAACTACCTAGATATGAGTTTAATGTTTCTCTAGGAGAAGACATTGTTACCATCGTAACTGATGGGTCAAACGAAATGCGAAAAGTAGGCAGACTAGTTGGTACAGAGCAGCATATTTGTTTGGCGCATAGCATCCACTTGGCAGTTTGCGATGTTCGCTATAATATGAGGTCCATACCAGATTAAAGAGTTGATGAAGCAGCCGATAGTCTGAACGACGACCACGAAGATTTGGATGGTCCTGAATCAGCTAACTACGTTGAAACCGGTCGCCTGCAAGACACGCTAGATCAGACGAAGGACATCAGCGCATGCATAAAGAAAGTTCGTTAGGTAGTTTTATATTTTAAAAAAGCTCCAACGAAAAATAATAACGATCTTTAAAACTATGTCGGATCCGAGCAAGGCATTTAACTGTCTCCTTTAAATGGATTGTAAAACAAGATGAAATAGTCTCTTGACAATGCTCGAATAGTTTCCCATTTTGAAAAATAGTATAAATTAATAGGCCTGCAATATTCAGAGCAATTAGAAGCAACAGAGTTTGATTCGATTCAGAAAATTATTGAAGTTTTACTCCCTGTAAAATTGGCTGTGACGGCCTTTAGTCGCAGACTTGCAAATTTATGCACTGCTAATACTTCATCAAGATTTGTATTTAGGCTGTTAGGAGAAAAACGGTCTATTTTTCTGAATGCTATGAAAATTGCAATATTGGACCGAATAAAAGAGCGTCAGTGTACCGAGCTATCTGGTATGCTAAGCTATCTCCAGAATCCACATTGTACCAGCGAAAATTTGCCAAGTGAAATAAAATCTCTATTTTTGAAACCAAGCAACGCAAATATTTAAAAAAATACTTCAATGATCTAGATGCTGAACCCTATGCTTGGTAGCCAAAGAAATGAAGAGAACCCAGTAGATACCCATATTGAATCATCAGAACAAGGTAGTCGTCAATTAACGCTTCAAGAAGAGCTGCAAAAGTATGAAAATAATCAATCATGAAATGCCGCAAGAAACTAATCTAATTAAAACCATTGCAAAAGAAATGAATCTTTTCGAAAGTGGTGGCATTTGCATAGTTTGGAGCAGACGTACCAATATTTCTCGACCGTGTCCGCGGCGTCCAAAATCGGGAATAAATTTAGAAGCAGGCTTAGAGACGATACCTTAGATGCTTTGCTATTGCTTCAATGTTACTTCCGAAAAACCCAATGAAGTTTGGCCGAATTTTTTATATGTTACTTTATTATGTATCTCAATTCTAAGAGTTGTGTTTGGTTGTTGTGGTTTTTGGTCGTGATTTTTTGTTGTGATTTGTAATAGATGTAATTTTTAATATCTGTCTTCATACTGTCAACGTTTTGGATAATTAAAATTATTGTTTTTATTTGCATCAATAATATAAATTAGTAATAATGCAATTTTTATACAGTTTAGAGCTTACTTATTGTTGTAGTTTTGAAATGATGGCAAATTATATAATCTGTTTACTAGAAACTTGACTTATTTTGTTGTGTTGTATTTTGAATTTCAAATCCCGGGATCCCAGGATCCCGGGATTTGAGATTTTTTAATCCCGTAATCCCGGGATTGAAAATATGGTTCGGGATTGGAATCCATACTGGCAGCCCTTTCATGATTTTTGTAGGAAATTCATACGACATTTATTTCACATTGAGGTCCGTTAACTGCATGAATTTCGTTTTGATTTCTACACTGGACCAGAAGTAATAGGGAAATAAGTTTTATTTTGCTAAGCAAATTTGCAAGATTTATGGGATCAAAATCACCATAGCTGGCAGCCCTATTCTAATTTTTCAATTTAATTTTCACCAAATATTACATCAAGTTAGATTCAAGTATTGTGTGAATTTTGTTAAAATCTGATGGCTGAATCGGAAGTTATAGGCCAAAAAGCTGTTTTTTTTCTCAGTGATTTTTCAAGATGGTACCACTGCCACAGGGTTGCCCACATTTCTAAATCACTTCTATCAGACTTGGTCCTAGCTAATAACAACATGTCCTGTAAATTTTATTATGATCGGATAATCCAGTCGTCAGTTCTCGTGAACAGAACTTTCGAGTGCTGAAAACAGAGGTAATTTGTGCAAATCTTGTGCAAATCGGAATTTTAAAAATTTCAATTAGACATGATGCACAAACGTTAAAATTTATCAATGATTTGAATTTTTTGTCAAAAATCAAAAATTTTTGGAGGGTCAATGATTTGAAGGATTTTTTTCAGGTGCCTGCCGTAGCTACAGGTATACCTTCACTATCTTGAAAATCCATGTGTGTTAAATCTTAGCCAACGTCAATACGCTCTGCGAATTTCATGATGATCCCTGAGAGCATAAAGACATTCGGAGGGGCGATGTCCATTTAAAATACATTGAAGAGAAACCGACCACTTTTCATGTATCTTCAATGTCAATTCCTCTCTTTGTATCCTCTCTGTCAATATGACAATTAAACTAATGTAAACAATTTGAGTCGGTACGGAAATAAAATCATGTTTATTTTAAATATAGATTAATTTTGTGTAGATTCGACTAGTGCGGTTCACAAAAACGTTAGTGTAGAAGTGAAAATCGCGAGTTTTATTTGAAAAAAGTGTTTGAAAACTGTGCAATTGCATTAATCTTTGCAATGAAGTGAGTTGTGCCGAATTGTGGCAATAGTTTGCAACGCCGGCCACTTGGAGTTTCTTATCACAAGTAAGGAATAAACAAACGATGTGTTTTGCAAAATTTTGTGAATTTCACAATTTTTTTATAAGCGAAAGTGCCTATTTGAGCCCTTTTAAATATTGTCGACATATTGGCGCGAATTTTCTGGTAGCCATTTTAATTTCTGTCAAAAAAAACACAAAGCAGTAGAGCGCATAAACAGTTTCGGGGCAGAACGGAAATAAAATGATACATAAATTTATTCGTATTGCATGCTGTGTGAAATATTGTTTTCCAGATTTCCAGAAAATGAGCAACACATATTCATTTTGACTTCTTCTCTTGGATTTCCTGAGCTGATCATCAAAAATACTTCCCGGGTCTATTCAAATCTTTCGGCCGTGGTATATAGCAATTGATGATTGACAAGGGAATAAGTGTAATAGTTTCTTGTTTTTCTTACAGCTGAGCAAGCGAACAGGGGATCATCTTTAGTGGAGTAAAATCTTCGAGTGATGCAGTAAGTAAAGAAAATGTTCAAAACATTCTTCTCTTTAATTATCTTAATTCTATAGATACCTTTCGGCAACAATATTCAAGATGAGATAAACGATGGACAAGAAGAGCGAATTGCGATCTCATTAGGTGCTTCATGCTGATGTTGCGTTCATGATACACTTTTGAAAATTTTAATATTCAACAATATCATTTCAATTAGGCTACGTAAACAGACCAAGTGGCTCCTATTACCGCAGTGCATTTAATCAAGCTGCAGGAAAAAATTGGAAGAAAAAAATAGGATTATCCGAAATTCGCGTAAAAAACAGCGCAGGCAAAAGAAAACAGCTTCTATAGTTGAGTTGTTAGATAATCTCAAGGCCAATAACTGGATTAGCGAAGTAGGTCGAGAACGATTAGATAGTGTGAATATAATATAATAAATATCTTATTACCTAGAAATATATTATCTCCAACCTATCATTATATTTAGCCTACTTTATAGTATAAGAAAAGTTGAGACTTCTTGGAACTATTAACTGTGAAGACTACTTATTTTTTTTCGAAAAATCTTAAATAAAATTTGCCTTTTTCGGAATTTGAAGCTGTTTTTGATTTTGATGGTTTTATTCATTGCAGTTGCTTTACACACAATACTCAGTAAAAACTTTCTAGATGTTCTAAAAACGAAAATGATATTCAATGTTTTCTCATCACCTACGGCAGTACTCAGCACTGCCAAGATTTGAGCCAGCATAAACACATCTAATTTT
>OX376373.1:96027571-96137698 GCA_947369275.1 Nemotelus nigrinus | reverse complement strand
AATAATCGTGTATAAACATTAATTAAAAAAAAATTTCAAATAAAATTGTGAACATCTCACACAGTTGATCTGGTAACGCCACAGAATGAATGAAGCACAACAACGGCTTGGAAGCAACGTAAAAATTGCATCTACGACCGTTTGTTTGATCACATATAGACTAGACTGTGACGTCATTAAAAAAACATGTGTTCGTACGATCTGTTTGGAAGCAATGAAAATGTTGCTTCCTAGGGGAAATTATCTTCTCAAGAGAGAGACTCAGAGCGGAGGAACATATTCTTGCGTTCCCCTCACTAGCAGCAGGGTAAATTGTTATTGGTATCATTTTACTTTGCTTGTACAGATTTTTTGTGAATGAAGAATACTTGCTGTGAGCGAATTTGAATTACGATACGTGGCAAGCATTGCCAGAGGCTATGGATTCAATAAGTCGTTATTTTATGTGTTTTATTTGTGATTTATATTATGACAGTATTTTTTTGTATGTTCTATTTTGAATAGAAACTTTTATGAAGGTGTTTTCAATTGGCGAAGGCTTTAAGTCACTTATAGCTTACAGGATTTGGTAGTAATAGGTGAAGTTGTAGACTAGAATTGTGTAGAATTGAATGTGTAAAATTACTGTGTAAAATTGCGTGATACTTTTAATTGATATTTGAAATATTGAAAGGTTGAAATAGGTGAATGCATTCACTTGTTCTGTGGGTCAAAATTTTAGAATTCGTCAACTTATTTAAATTTTATTTCATTGGATCTCGGTAATTTGCTGAAAAAAGGACATCATCAACCAGGACCGATCAAAACCGAATTTGAAAATTGTCTCTATAACAAAGACATATACCTACTCGACAGTTTGATCGCAAAATTAATAAATGAAAAACTCGGAACGGGTTATCGGTTGTAATATTAAACAAAAATAGTTTTGCTGGTCATATGTGCTATTTTCAAGCGTTTCAGACATTTGGCGAAATATTGGATTTTGTAATTTAAATAATGTTTAAACTGTGAACAGGCATGGTGGAAATAGCATTAATCACATCAATTCAGTCCTTTTACTTTCCAAGTGTGATTCCGGTGATTTGAAGAATTGCTGAGTAGTCAATATAAATATTCAGTGATATTGCTCACAGTTAGGAGAAATTGAGAAACAATGAAGATTCTAATAAACATTGTGTGTCATTAGGATGTCAAGAAGAAGCATTACATAGTCATAATGAAAATGTGTATTCTTGCAATAGGGGTAGATCACCTAAAGACAATAAATCTTTTGACAGTGCGTAACCGATAATTGCCAGCTCACTTGGACCAAGCAAGTGTTTCTTCCAGAACATCAAATTATATTCAAAACGATCTCGTTAGTCCGTTTTCAAAAAAAATATTGAAAGATATTTGTAATGAAATTTAGAAAAGCAAATTCATAGCAATAATATTAGAAAAAACAACCGATATATCATATCGGTCACAACTTTCAACAACCTTTGGTTATATTACTTCTTCCGGTGCAGTTAAAGAAACTTTCATAAATCTCACAGATGTTTCTGATAATCAAACTGCGTCCCGTTCATTTAACCTTGTTTTGCATACTGTCCGAAAATTTAAAGCCTTGAGGAGCATCTGTAATATCTGCCAAAATATCTGGATTGCAGGCATGTACAAAAAAAATGTATAAAAACGCAATATTTATTCGTTTTTTTGAACATCGACTAAATTTGATTTTATCTAAATCGTCCAATAGTATACGCGAATGTCGATATTTTCCGAATCTATTACTAGTTTTTCAATAAAGACAATGAGTTCATGTGCTTTGTATTTATTCGTCAAAAAATACTTCCAAAATTAGCTCCAAACCGTTGGACTTTTAATGGTCGGTTATTTTGAAATTTTTTTCTATAATAATGAGCAATTAAAATAGCTCGTGGAATATATAACTGCAAACGATAGTTCTAATTGAGACGGAGAGATCGTCAGTAGAGAGAGTGGGCTTTTTATTTTAATTGAAGATTCTTAGTTTATTTTTCTGTTTAGTGTTTTTTTCTCACGTCCCTGTTAGTAATTCCTGGGTGATTTTATAGAGCGGTTCTATTACACGTAACGAATTTGCGGAAAGCGTAATCAACCATGGACATCAACCAATTGCTTCCCTTCGGAAAATTGTCACGCCACGCCACTGATATATATATATATATATATATATATATATATATATATATATATATATATATATATATATATATATATATATATATATATATATATATATATATATATATATATATATATATATATATATATATATATATATATATATATATATATATATATATATATATATATATATATATATATATATATATATATATATCAGAATGATTAAGGGAGATAATCTCTGGAGTGGCCGATCCGATTGAGCTGAAATTTTCGGAGAACGTAGATGTATATAGTAAAAAATCAAATCAATACCAATCAATCAATCAGTACCTCAAAATCAGATATCCTAAACCTTTTGGCGGCGGCGAGCGTTTTAGTGAATTTTAAGATACTCCTATATTTCCAAGCAGTGTAAATTTTTGTTGAAAAAAAGCATTGGGAATTGTTACCGTCATCACCTTTCGATCGTGGTAACGACCCCCTTTTCACTGAAGGGGAGTAAGGGGCGACAGTCGCGGGGACTCGCTCTCGATGAGAAAGGGTGGGTTCGGGCGCCACTCGTTTCCGACCGCGCTGCGTATATTACCCTCATCACAAAACGAGAATTTGATTGAGGGTTTTCCCGCTACCTTATATTCACTCGCAAAGATACGCTCGCGTTACAAAATTTTGACAATTTTATTCACAATATTTCAATTTCATTTATTAAGAAACACAATTTTAACGGCGCCGCAATCTACACGGAATTTCCTATCGTGCATTCACAATTTCTAAAACTCTATATACTAATAAGAAACTTCCTACTTTAATCTATTCTTCTATCCTTCCTGACGTTTACCAACTCCGTAGCTACTCTGTGCCCAGAGATATCGCCGTCTGGCCGCCGTGCTGGCCGTCTGGCCACTGCTCGCTGGAAGTATAGATTGTGTCTGCGCTGCGGGAAACTGTTGGTCGGAAGACTCTTGCGTGTCTTCGCTATGTTTACCACGACCCACTCCGTTTCGCTTTAATGCACTTCGCCGTTGTCGCCGTCGTCTTAGGTAAATTTTCCGTCCAAAGGCTGGTACTGAGCTAATTGTGAAGCTAAATTTTGGCATGTCTCCATTATCTAGTCATTCTTTCGAGCGAACATTTTGGCAATGAAGAAAAGCAGAGACACTGCTCATTTCTGACGAATAAAATGTCAAGAATTTCACTTTTCGATCGATTTTCTTATGGAAAAAGACATTTGCACTGCTCCATTTTCAAATTGAAACATCAAATGTCACTTTTTAGCTTGAAAGAATGAGCTGCACAAACTAAATTGGCGTGAAATGATTGGAGACATGTGTCAATGCCATCTATATTTTCGAAGCGAAAGCAACTTCGAAGCAATTTTTCATGCTTAGAACAGAGTACCACTCTTGCTTATTTTCAAGCTAAATTTTCGTCGAAACCAATTTCACGTGAAATTTTGTATGAAAAATTCACGTGAAGTCGAACATAGTACTATGCTTAAGTCGGGATCGCTAATTTCCTTGCCCTCGTCGCGTACTGATTTCAGTATTTTTAATCGCTGATCGTCGTTAATTGCTTCTTCGCCTCTGTATCTTATTGATCGGTTTTCAGGAGCGCTCCAATAGCTCGTTATTTGCTAAAGAAAAGAAGATCGTCAGTGATTTCGCCCTTGATTGCCTTAGACACGTCTGATCCTTACCGTCTCTCAAACCAAAAAACAAAACCGGGCCGGATCGCTTCGCACCATTCAGCCTTTAATTCAACCGCTTCAGCGTTACTTGTGCCGCTACATGCACTTGTTGCATCTCTTGCATGCAGTCATGGTACATTGTCAATGCACTTTCCGTTCTGGCCATTCACCTCGGCATTCACTGTTGGTTGCCACTGTGAATACCCCTTCTGGGCGGTCGACGGGTTTCGAACCTTTTTCGATGTTCTTGACGTCCCCGCTGACATCTCGTTGACAATTCGGGCTTTCAAATTTCAACTCAAACCATTCCAGCGCATTCGACGAATGGGTAACTATCTGTCTAAGTATCTTAAATTTCGATCATCATAGAATAAATATTCGGATACATATCTAAAGTTTTGATTATTGCAGGGTTTTTTTCACGATGCCAAGAAAGCTCGAGTAGGACAAGTGGTCTGTTGGCGTGAAAGGAGCGACGAGCGTGATGATGGCCATCACTCGCGGGTCGTCGCGAATACAATCAAGACGTTGGCGTCTCAAAACTTCCGGCAATACTGGAGCACCCGGCGATTACGACCGTGAAGTGCGTAGTTGTAAGCAGACTAATCCCGACGATGGAGATCTAGGAGATTCTGATGTTTGTATTATCGTCCTGACTTTCTGGTAATGTTTGTGTCACCATCGTGTCGCGACGGCTCTGGGTCCTGGGTTGATTAGCATCTGAACAATGAGGAACGTCGGTTGTGACAATTAAACAGACCGCAGATCTCATAGTCGGGCCAGGGTGGTCGTTCAATATTACACATATACTAGCTGTCCCTACACTTCTTTTTCTCTTTTTGTTTTGTTTACAATATACATTCTATCACGCGGACGTATCTTTACCAACTCTGAGCCGCAAATTCAGCACATACCATGACCTCCCCCCCCCCTCCTCAGAGAATTACCCGTAATTCTCGTCTGATTCTCTGCCTCCGGAGGCGTCAATTAACGACGTGGTCGCGATTCCCACGCCCGTTTGAATGCCGGTACTCTTCCGACTCTGATGTACGCGTCAATTCGCGACCCGCTTCATTCATGATTTCTATTGGATTTACTTGGATTTTCGCGTAACTTCGAGTTTCTATTCTATCGCCGCATGCCTTCGTTTATATCTAATTCTTTTGTTTTTTGATTTGGGTTTTCCGCGGCATTCTGAATTCCGGTCTCATTTCGAGTGATTTCTTTCAACGTAACTCTTACATTCATTCCTCCACACACTAACTCATTCTAATCATTACAGGCTGCCTCCACTAGCAATTTCCCATTGCATGAAATTTGAAATTGCTAGTGGAGGCACCCTATGGTATGCAATATTTTATGGCCTGCCATAAATGGTAGGCAATATGGTATGCAATTTGCTCGGCAATCTGCCTTGCAATATTTTGACAGCTCTTGATTTCAAAATGGCGCTGAACCGTGGGCCTGGTTTATTTTGCGTAGGGATTCTGAATTCAAAGGCATTTTTTGATTTCGTTGAGCAATGAAAATAGTCTACAGAGTATGAAATGCTGGGAAATAGGGGAATTTCTTCGCTCTGCACTTCAAATAACTCCTTAAGAGCATTTGACGCTCAGATACAGCGCACGTCTCTCTCGCTCAGAGGCATTTTCGAAATGATATTGCATGCCATCAAATTGCCCACGCACAGATTGCATACCATAAATTTGACAGTCGTTGCAATCGGAAATTGCAGAGAAAATTGCTAGTCGAGTCCCGGTGTTACTGCTAAATTTTGACTTACTACTAATAGATATCTGTACTACTAATCCCCACTTGGCTTATCTATAAATCTACGCTAAACATGAACTAAGCAACTCCATCTTTTATAGTAATTTTTACTACAAGGTTACCCTTCGCCATATATTTTAACTTATGTTAGCCCACCACCGAACTATGCTACTATTTTTATGTCTAACCCACCACCACTAACCAAACCCTCTTATTTTTTAGTCCTAACACCAAGGAAACTTAATACTAAACCGATTCTACCTAAATCCACCCAGGTTAGACCTTCTTAATAACAGCTAGCCGAAAATCGCTAAGCTAACTTTCTTCTAGGTTAGGTGTCTTCTTCCTCCGGTTCTCCTTCAAAGAACGGCTTAAGGTCTTTCGCGTGCCAATTACCTACCCCCTTTCCTTTCGTATCTGACAATTCGAAAGTCCACGCGGACGTTTTCGCTTTTACGATAAAAGGCCCAACGAACGCCGGAGCTAGCTTGGCAGAAAAATTTTTCCTGGCATCAGACAGCACGTAATTTCTTTTCCACACCTTATCGCCTACCTGAAAAGCCACTGTTCACCGGCGAAGATCGTAACGGCGTCTACCCGATGACGCAGCTCGCCGCATCCTTCGAACTACCTCTTCTCGGACTTCTGCCAACGGTCTTGCGTTCGATAAGGGGGAGAAGTCTCTACAAGTTCGCACCGGAGGCTCTATTCCTTCCCGGAAAGTGACCATTTCCCTTCCAAAATTTATGAAATACAGCGAGAAACCCGTGACCTCGTGTTTATAAGTACATAAGGCGCAAGCTATCTTTGCAGGATGCTGGTCCCACAAGCGGTGGTTTTCGGATGTGTAGCATCTGAGCATACACTTGATATCCTGGTTTCTTCTTTCCGCAGGATTAGCTTGAGGGTGATATAGTGAGGTATGGCTCAACCTTGTTCCGTATTCATCGACCGCTTTCTTGAACTGGTTGCCCCTGAACTGTACCCCATTGTCGCATACGATTACCCTGGGGACTCCATATACCAGAAAGACGTTTTCCTCCAAGAGACGAAATACGGCTGATACCGTTGCGTTTCTCATAAATAACAGCACCAAATACTTTGATACGTAATAAAGAATTGTTAGGATGAAAGAATTGCCACGTGTTGACCTACCAAATCGATGCAGATCATTTCCCACGGAGCTTTTGCCTCCCCCGCTCGAGTCGCCATCAACCCCACTTGCATTTTCTAACATGCTCCCTGATGTCCACCCTCATTTGAGGCCTAAAATAATCCTGAGCAACTCGGGCTATAGTTCGATCTGCCCCCATGTGCCCAGCCTTCGGGTCATCATGACACCTGACGAGGATGCTTTTCCGTTCCGCTTTCGGGACGACCCTTTTCCAATCTGCGACAGCTCTCAGACCTCTTTTACTGTCTGTCACCTGCTTCCACAGCGTCCCCTCTATCACTTTCTAGCTTGGATAGCTGGCAGGATCTGCTTGAATGTTCCCTCGCATATCCGTGTACCATTTCTCTAGGACTAAGGGAGCTGATAGAGTACAAGCATCAACCGTAGCTCGAGAAAGAGCATCCGGGACCAAGTGATCCTTCCCCTTCCGGTGTATGACTTCGAAATCATACTGCTGTAGCCGAACAGGCCACCTCGCCAGACGCCCAGTAGGGTCTCTCAACTTATTCAACCAGATCAGTGAATGATGATCGGTGATAACTATAAAGTGCGTCCCTTCGATGTATGGGCGATGTATGCCCAAACGACCCCGAGGCATTCCTTTTCCGTCGCCGAATATTTTCGCTCCTGCTTTGACAACGACCGACTAAGGTAGCACCTTTTCCCCCGTTGGGTGTGCCTGGCTCAGTACGGTGACATAAGTGACATTTGGTGCTTCAATTTGAAAATGGAGCAGTGCAAATGTCTTTCCAATAAGAAAATCGATCGAAAAGTGAAATTCTTGACTTTTGATCCGTCAGGAATGAGCAGTGTCTCTGCTTTTCTCCATTGCCAAAATTTTCGCTCGAAAGAATGACCAGATAATGGAGACATGTCAAAATTTAGCTTCACGATTATCTCAGTACCAGCCTTAAGGTGCATTATACAGCGGTCGGACCAAAAGTGACCTGACCTAAAGCGCGGACTAAATGAACTTAGTCCTCAGATGTTTACAACCAACCCGACCTAAAATTTGTTTAGGTCGAATTTAGTCCTCGTTTGTATGTGACAGCTGTCATTTAGTTTAATTTTCGTTCATGCACTGTATTTATCGTTTCATTTGTCTCTCAAACATGTTTATTTCAATGATTTTGTGTTAAAGGGGAATGTTATGAGCTTATATTCAACATACATACATTATTAATAGTCGCGCAAAAATCAATGTTTAGGTCGCGTGTGTTTGCAACGATTATAGTCCACGACCTACATTTAGGTCAGGTCGCTTGAAATCGTGGACCGATCTAAATTTAGGTCAGTCCGTCAGTGTTTACACCACGTGGACTAAAAAATTTAGGTGGAATTTGGTGTTTATTCCGCGGACTAAATGTGCGGTATAAACGCTACCTAAGATATGTAAGAAACTGGCAGTTGAGTCCAAAAGTGGGAGCAAGTGTAGGATTCATCAATCAAAAGCAGCGCCATAGTGAAAAACGTTATGTTTCCTTACTTCAAATCGGATTTAAAGGCAGATATTGATAACTCTATTTCTAGTATTTTAATTGATGAGTCTACGGACATTTTAGTGATATTCAGCAAAAATTTGTTACAATTTACTTGGCTTTGATTGAGGTAGAAAGTGGAACGGCTGAAAGTATTACTACTGCGATAAACACGTGCTTAAAAAACTACAACCTAAATATTACAAATATGACAGACAACGCAAGTGTTATGGTTGGAGTCAATAACGGTGTATTTCAAAAATTAAATCGTGAAAATTTTTTTTCAATATTAATAAGATGTGTTTGTCATTCCGTTCTGCTTTCAGTTTCTGCAGCTGTAATAATGCTGCAAATAAGCTGCAAATAATGATTTGAATTGTCGCGATTGTATTTTAGAATTTGAAAATTCTCAAGAAAAATCTATGAATATATATACGTGGTGACTGTTCGCGACTTGCGACCCTCGTGGAACCCCAGGTGAAGTCTCTCCCGCGTTCCGTGTCTGTTGTGTATGGATTTCCGAACGAGGAGTTGACGCCTGGTTCGAGACTCAGGCTCAGAACTCCGACATAATACATGTTACTGACGGGGTTGGTGGCTGGCATAGCATGCACTGCCACCGCATGGATAGAGACATAAGAGGTCTGTTCCAGTACTACGATTAATTGCGATTAATCGCGATTAATTGCAATGAAGCTGTTCCCGTACTCCGTTTTACTGAAAACTGAAAATTTCCCCTCTTTCAGTAAATTTCAGTAGGGTCTGAGCTACTGAAAAATACTGAAGTGTCAAACGGAGTAAATATTTTCAAATGTGCGCGGCAAGCAACATATTTTTTTTGTGTAATGTTGCTATGAAGGTCGAATATTTTTGTGGCGATAATTTATTACCGCTTAGGATGACTTTATAATCACTATTGTTCTCCCAAAAACCGAAAACTGACACTTTCGGTTGTCAATTTTCAGGAAATACAATGAGAGCGTTCCCGTACTTTTCATGAAATTCCCCACCACATGATTCAGGAAAATTCAGTAAAATTCAGTTACTGAAAGTACGGGAACATACCTAAGGAATGTGTTGTCATTCTCGTTGCAACTGACGGCGTTTTTGACAACGTGCCTGCAACAATACTGCTAGATGTCCTTAAAGAGATTGAAGGTGAAAACGAACCGGCGAAACTACCAATGTCACCAAATACAATAGTTTTAACGGCGTGATCGGTGTCATTCGATAGCTAATTCATGTTGCCGTTCGCCATACACGCTGGACGAATCTGGACCATGTCAATGCAACTATCGGTAAGCTGTACGACCTAACTGTGGTACTTGCAACAATAGTTGTATAAATTCACGTCGTTTCCAGTCCAAGTCAAAATGATTGAGTATCCGTAAGTTATTATCCAATTTTATTTAAACACTTCGATCGGCGATTAGATGTGGGTGTCAAAAGATAAAAAAAGTTTGATCGAAAGGAAGAAACTGAAATAGTACCCCTTATTTGTGTTCAAAACATAACATCTCAAACTGTAATCAATCTGACTCATTTTCTTTTGATTGAAATTTAAGACAAAATTATAGTTGATCTGTTCGCGTACCTGAATCTATTATAATATATTAAAATAGATTCGCAGCAAGTTGTTTTCGTACTTTTGCTGCAAACCAAATTTTGCATTTTGCAGTAAAAAGAAGCCAGCTGCCAAATTCTGTTACTGCTCCAGTTTGCTGAAGTACGCGAACATACCTAGTGTTGAGCAACTAACAAATACATGTTTTCTAATTGCAAAACATAAATGAGATAAGATTAATTAATTATAATGTTCGAGAGTGTCTATAACTTTTAACTTTGATCATGGAAAAATAAGAAATGTGATATACAATAACACAATGGGGTCAGCTTCATTGCAGAGCCTCTTCTTCCTAGCAGCAGTAAGCCGCTTAGTCAAGAAACAAGCAATTAAAATCATCATCATCCCCCCAAAGGGAATAGGATAGGAAAGGAATCCCAAACCACACTCTCGACACATTTAAATTGAAATTAAATTACATAATAATTAAAAAGAAAACATAAATAGGATAAATGGAAAATAAAGAAAGTAAGATAGAGTTAGTTGATGTGAAGTTAGTGGAAAAGATGAAAAATAAAAACAACATGCAAAGAAGAAGAAGAAGCTCTTTTATAATATAAAAAGATAAATTAAAGGATTTTTAAGAAGAAAACAAAACGAGAAAGACTGCTCCCAGACAGCAATGGAGAGCTGGTATTAGGAATGCAAAAAGAAATTTTGAATTAAATTTAAAAAAAAAATCAGCAATCAGGAAAAAAACTAGTAGTAAATAGTACGAGATTTACTTTACATGGTTCTAATGTGATTCTTCAGCAGCCTTTTAAAGACGGGAAAAGATCTAGCATTCTTCAAAGAGTTAGGTAAATTGTTAAAGATTTCCATAGCTAATCTAATAGGATCTTTATGTTTTCTATTCGTTCTAGAGATATCAAGCCTGAGATAATCTTTAAATCTTGTGTGATAGCTGTGATAATCACAGTGTCTCATTGGAAATATGGAAGATTTTATATTGTTATTGAGTATTTTATATATTATCTTAGCTTTTTCCATAAATATAATATCCCTTACATTGAATTTATTTGTTTGTCTGTATAGTATATCACTTGAAATCATTCTATCAAGTCCATGCACTGCCTTAATTATCCTATTGAGTATTCTATGAATTGCTTCCATGTATTATGGCGTGTGGCACTATATTTTATCACAATCCCTTAATCGACTATGTACATGGCGCCAGAAGTCTATAAATTATGGCGTCTGGAGCTATGTGCTTTTGCAGTGCATCTAAAATTGATTCAGTTTACATGCAATAAAAGGCCACGAACCTTTTCAGTTCGGAGCATCTGGAGGTAGAGCACTTGATGTTAGGGGAAGGAATTCTACCAAAGAAATTCCCGAGGGATTTATGACATCAAAGATCATATCCTCTCTTATATTCAAGAAGCTTGCTGATATTTATGCATCTCCTCACACAGCATGGCTGCGAGTTATAATTTTAGTGCCATGAGCCATATTGCATGGCTCATGGCACTATGTAATATGGCGTGTGGGGCCATAATTTCTGCGCCATGTAATTATGGCGCTGGGAGCTATACTGCATGTCTCAGGGTACTATGTACATAGCGTGTGGCACCATAAATGCTGCGCCATGTAACATGGGACCACGCGCTATGTAGATTCTGACATTATGGCGCTGGGAGCCATATTGCATGGCTCAGAGTACTATGTACATGGCGTATGGGGCCATAAATAATGCGCTATGTTACATGGCTCAGGGCGCTATGTGGATTTTTTTCAGTGTAGAGTAAAAATAAAATTGGCCCCAGAATTGACCGTTGAGGAACACCAATGTTAACTACTCGTTGCTTACTTATTACATCATTAAACTTAACCAGGATTTTTCTATCTTTTAGAAAACTATTAATTAACGCCAGTGCCAAGCCTCTTATTTCAAGTTCGCTTAGGTTTTCTAACAAAGTGATATGATTAACTGTATCAAAGGCCTTCGCTAAATCAATACACAGTGCAGCCACATATTTATTCAAATCAAGTTCACAATTAATAAATTGTAAGGCATCTGTTATTGCTGATGTTGTGTTACTTTTTTGTAAAAAACCATATTGATGTGTATCAAATCCTACACTATTTTCTATAAACTTGACTAGTCTTTTGTTGATAATTTTTTCGATAATTTTGCTAAACGAACTTGTTGAAGCGATTGGCCTGTAATTAGAAGGATCTAAATCGTCACCTGATTTATGAATAGGAACAATCATGGTATCTTTCAGCTCTGTGGGGAATTCACCTTTCCTAATGTGATTGTTAATGATTGCAGAAATATAAGGTGAAATCTGAGTAGCGACTAATTTTAAGTTTTCGGAAGTTATTCCATCAGTTCCAGGTGAAGAATTCTTCAATGAGCTAATTATGGCAAATACTTCATCAGGGTCAGTAGGCTCGAAAAAAAGAGACTTTAAGTTCAACTGAATGTTCTGCCTTTCAAAATTGTCACCGTTAAACTTCACTTTTAAGTGCTCAGTAAGTTTTTCACCTATAGAGCTGAAATGATCAACGAGATTATTGGCAGTGATGAGAGAGTAAGATTTGTTTATCTTATTGCCTAGCAAGAGTTCTTGGTTGATGAATTTCCAAACTCTCCTAACGTCACCCTCAGCAGAAATAAGTTGTCTTCTAACATAGTCTTTCTTAGCAATTCTGATCATGGAACATACTCTATTCTTCAGGGATCTGTATTCAGAAATAAGATTGGCATCACTTGGATTCATTTTCATTCTTTTATGTAACATTTTCTTTTTATCAATTTGCTTAATTAAATCTTTCGTAATCCAATTGTTGCCTCTCCTAACTCTGACTTCCTTAATAGTTGAAGCCGACTGTTTTGCATCTTGAATAATAGTAATTATGTTTATAAAAGAAATTTCACCATGCGTTTCATTAAGCTTTTTTAGCACAAAATCAACATATAGCCGTTTATCTAAAACTGAAATTTTCTTTTTAACTATAGGTTGCAATTGTTTTTTAATACCAGATGCTGTTATATACAAAGTTGTTACGTTGTAACAATGTATACGAGTACGTGTACACGCTTTTATATTGGGAAAAAAAATACAGCCTTCCCCGGGGAAGGCTGAACAATCGCGGGCAATCCACCACTCTACTAAATAGGAAGTTTGTACCCACCACTCATAGTTAGCGTACTGCCGTAGCATCCGACCTGTGTATTGTACCCGTCGGATGCTCACGGCATAGATAGTAACCGATAAGTAAAAGGGAAGAACATTAACGTAATTAACCTTCTTGAGCGACCGGAGCTGAATTTAGTAGATCACATTGCGAAAGTGCACGGTGCGTCGAAATATCAACGTTCGCAGTGTTTCTATCGAAGTTGCGCTACGTACAATGTTCAGATGCATCAGCGGACGTTTCAAACGGACCAGAGGGATTTGAAAATAATCATTTGCTCCGACCCAGCACATACGTACAGTACGGAGATGTTCGAACTTTTGGATAATCGACAGAAGAATGTGAAGCTATTGAAATGTCCCATGTTCTCGGCTTATCGAAAATGGATTTATGTAAAACACCTTCTAATGGATCGCATCGGCAAAGATCATTCTCACAAAGAACCGATCAATGTGTACCCACCTTTATACGATTGCTTTCACTGCATGTACGGACGTGAAGATTCATTGTCGATTCGGCAAAATCGGGCGAATGAACATCCAAATAGTCTGCTCTATGTTTGTGGCTTGGTTTTTATCAAGTCTTTACACCCGTTGGCTACCCAGGGCAGTCAAATAGCTATATTATCAATCAAAACGACCAGTCTTGTCTACATCGGTGGCAAAGTAAACGAAAGTCGTTTTGCAATAAAAAGCCGCTGAATCGGTACCCTCATTGCAAAAACATAGTAGCGACAAATCAAATTCGTATGCATACAATTCAACATCAACAGTCACCTGTAAAATACCTAACTTACACGCCAACGAAACTCAGGGGTAGACTTAAACCCGACCGCCATGACAAGTTATTGGATTGTAAACCCAGCGGTTGGTGGAAATCCTCGATAAACGCGTCTGAGAGTACATTCACCCAGTCATACGGGAAAGGAGAACTTACGGTACTCGAGAAGAGAAAGCAGCGGGACCTGATGAAGAAAAATTTTCCATTTTTTGTGCGACAGTGAAGGCGTGCAGTTGAACATTTTGGAAATTAAGAACCAGGTACAGATTCTTTGTGCGACAGTGAAGGCGTTCAGTTGAACATATCGGAAATTGACAACCAGCCAGGTACAGATTCTTTGTGCGACAGTGAAGGCGTGCAGTTGAACATTTTGGAAATTAACAACCAGGTACAGATTCTTTGTGCAACAGTGAAGGCGTGCAGTTGAACATTTTGGAAATTAACAACCAGGTACAGATTCTTTGTGCGACAGTGAAGGCGTGCAGTTGAACATTTTGGAAATTAACAACCAGGTACAGATTCTTTGTGCGACAGTGAAGGCGTGCAGTTGAACATTTTGGAAATTAACAACCAGGTACAGATTCTTTGTGCGACAGTGAAGGCGTTCAGTTGAACATATTGGAAATTAACAACCAGGTACAGATTCTTTGTGCGACAGTGAAGGCGTACAGTTGAACATTTTGGAAATCAACAACCAGGTACAGATTCTTTGTGCGACAGTGAAGACGTTCAGTTGAACATATCGGAAATTGACAACCAGCCAGGTACAGATTCTTTGTGCGACAGTGAAGGCGTTCAGTTGAACATTCTGGAAAAGTGATAATACCAGATTCTTTGTGCGACGGCGAAAGCGAGCAGTGGGAAAAGAAATTTTCAAAATTGATAGTAAGGAAGAATGTTAGTGGTATACCTGGTTCTTTTGACCTCGGTGAGCCGTAAGCTCACTCGGCGGCTCGTGGTCCATTATTGAGTGAGTGAGTGGCGCCCATTCACGGGGTTACTACCCTCTCAATTAGGCGGGGAGGGTAACAAAGTATGATGATCTAAATCTGGCCATTCTGAGTATTCTACTTTAAAAGCAACAGATTGAGTGTTGACAGTAGTTGTTACATGGTCTAATAGAGTAGCTGAGCTTGATGTAATTCTGGTAGGGTTACAATTTAGCAGTACCACGTTGTTCATTGCCAACATATTATTACAGTTAACATATATACTATTGTTTATATTAATGGCATCTATATTGGTATCGGCGACAACTATCAAGTTATTAAACCTTTGATACAAAGCATCCACATAGTCAATAAAGTCTTGAGCCTCATCATGCTGGGTTCTATAGAAAGTTCCTAAGTGGATTGACCGAAGGTCACATTCTATAGAAATAATGATAGTGTGATATCTACTATCCTAATGAAGCAGCTTATGCTGAATCCTTTTATTCATGTAAATCGCAGTGCCACCTCGTTGGGCATGATCTCTGCAATTATGGATAGAGACAAATCTATCTAATTTAAATAAACCAATTTCATGACTAGAGATCCAAGTCTCATTAAGAATCACTACATCTAACTTAGGCTTAGAATTGCAGAATATATCAAGGTCTGTAAATTTATTCCTAATACTTCTGATATTCGCGTAAAATATTTCTAGACTCATATTATTCATGATTATATTTCCGTAATCAGGTAATTAATTTTTCTTTGAACCGATGTTTTCCTCTTGAGATATTCTGGGCATTCTCTACTAAAGGATGGATGCGAAGAATTGTTATTACCAGCCAGTGAGCAGTTCGTGCATTTGAGCATTTGGGAGTTGCAAACAGACGTGCTATGGTGTTCTCCACATTTCGCACAAACATCTATCTGGCTTTTGCAATTAATTGCAGTGTGCCCAAATTTCTGACACTTATAACATCTACTAATGTATACGTCCTCTCTGCAAAAATGAGAATTTAAATTGATATTTATGTACTTGTTAACAAGTTTTGCAAAGGTGGATCCAATTACTTCAAAGGTAACCGAATATTTTTTAGTCCTTTTATTTTGCCGACAATAAACAACCCTAATGCCATCTTCGGCAATATTCGGATTAAGGGACTTAATCTCTTTTGAGAACTCATCAGATGAGAAGGATCTATCAAGCCCATGAACAATTAGTCTTGGGGTCAAGTCTTTAGTGGACTCAACCGAGTAAGACTTATCAAGAGATTGCAAGAGATTGTTCCTAAGTGTACGGGACCCCTCCACCGAATCCGTCTTCAAAAGATCCCACTGTCTTTCAATTCTTTACGGTGTAAAATCGGTACTTTAATGGCCGAGGGAGGGACTGTCTCCTTAATTTTGTTAAGTGTTTGAGATGAAGTTTGGGGATTATTCGGGCTAATAATCACTCCACCATTATATTTACTAGGTGATTTATTAGTCAGTGGAGTGTCACTTTTGAGAATATTGGTGTAATTGGGTTTTGAGCAGCTCTGAACTAAATTGGATATGTTATCCAATTTCTTGGAGAGTTCAAAAGATAATTTTTCAATCTGCTCTACTTTATCCCTAATTTTTTTATGTTCTTTGACGATTTACGTGTATTGATTTTGAACAACGTCCTCAATAAGGGATTTATCTTCTAGGCACATCCAGAGTACCCACTTCTCCGCCGCAGAGATGCTCCTGTAAACATCATCTGACATTTTCACACATCTTGTGTGAAACCACCGTTTACAAAACCACTCACAGAAAAGAGCCTTATCATTATCCCCTACCTCCTTTTTAAATTTGCCGCACTTATTCGACATTAATTTCACTTTAAAAATCCAAATTAAGTTACAACAATGGGAGAAAAAATCTTACAACGTACCGTTAGGAACTGCTGAAGAATGAAATAAAATTTCAGTCAGAATTCACGGAACACTTTCACAAATTACTAACGTATCAACAATCAAGTATAGTTATAATGATTTCAATAATAAAGAAACAGCAAAAAATACCGATTCAAATGTGCAATCAAAAATCAAAACACTAACGATAATTGGCTTCATATAATCTATTAAAAAAGAAAGGAAAAAAAGGAACAATACCTGTTCTGTGAACACTGGTGCGGTGTTAACTGGAAATCTTGATTGCAGATTAATGAATTTAGATTCGAGTATGACTAATTTCCTTTCATATAATAAAAATCGTATTTAGTTGATCATGATGAAAGTGGGCGCCATATGTTGTTTACGAAATATCATCGCGGAATAATTTACAATGTTAAAATACTAAATGATATTTTAATCTGTAATATATTTGAACATACATATAATATAAATTAGTATAGAAAAGTAAATACATTACTGATGAATCAAGTAGAAGATTATATGTATGTAGTACAAATAAAACAAGTAAACGTCATGCGAAATCATTAAGGGTAGGCCAACTTATAATGTGTCAATTGGGCAGCGCTGCTTAAGCCATGTTTATGAGTAACCCCCAAAAGAGTTCTTGAAGAGTTCAGAATTTAATATAATTCAGTAGCTTTGCAGAATGACGGGCTATATCCTGACCATATGGAAGTATGTGATTCGATTTTTGTTCTCGATTTAATCTTTATTTAGTTTTGTGCATACCTGGGGTGTGTTCAATCATGGCCTTCATATAAAAGGCCTATCGCAAAAGCAATTAACCTACAAGATGGCGGACCTAAGCTACTTTTCCCAACCAGTCCACACAGTGATGTTTTTTTATGGTTATAAAGAAATTCACGAGATCCACCTACAGGAGATATGAGGAAACTCATATGTCATGTCAATCAATGTTGTTTTGGGATCTTTCACAAGCAATTTAGCTATAAAAAGTCTTTAGACCTCAATTCACCGGGACACTTATCCGAAGTATCGTTTGTGTAGAAGAATTTGCAGATTATCAATATTTGATGATTTCTAAAGTGGAATAAATCCTACCAACCACAAACGGCAATTGTTTACAATTCACATTGCCGAGAGTAGGTGGCAGGTATTCCAAATTGCAAAGTTCTCGCGTATACAACACAATAAACACATCACTTTCACGACACTTATCCGAAATATCTTTTGCGCAGTGGCGTGGCGTGACAATTTACCGAAGGGAAGCAATTGGTTGATGTCCATGGTTGATTACGCTTTCCGCAAATTCGTTACGTGTAATAGAACCCCTCTATAAAACCACTCAGGAATTACTAACAGGGACGTGGAAATAGACATTCTGTATTCTTATGAAAATAAAAGTTCACAATCCTTCACACAATAAGAAACCATATCAATATTTATCAGTAAAATAATAACATTCCCAGAACTAGAAATATAATATTTTTGAAAGTGGCCAAACTTCGAAGAATTGAAAAGGTTTAAAAATCTGAAACCTTGTGTTTATTTGAACGATTATGCTATCAATTATTTCGACATAAGCACTTGTAAAGAATGGTACAACATTTTCATTGTTGTCAATTGTGCACCTTGCTGTTTTACGACGCTGTGCTGTTTCGCAAATCGACCATAATTCGTTCCCGATTTCCATGAAACTGTTTCTTAAAGATTGTATAAGACCTGAATATGATACATTATATTACTTTGCTAGGACTGAAATATATCGAATAGTATGTATTTTTTTTTTGTTTTTTTTTTTTTAGAAAACAACATTAAACAGAAAAATAAACTAAGAATCTTTAAGTAAAATAAAAAGCCCCCTCTCACTATTAACGATCGCTCCGTCTCAATTAGCACTATCATTTTCAGTTATATATTCCACGAGCTATTTTAATTGCTAATTATTATAGAAAAATTTTTAGAAATAACCTACCATTAAAAGTCCAACGTTTTGGAGCTAATTTCGGAAGCATTTTTTGACGAATATATACAAAGCACATAAACTCATTGTCTTTATTGAAAAACTAGTAATAGATTCGGAAAATATCGACATTCGCGTATACTATTGAACGATTTAGATCAAATCAAATTTAAAATCAAATCAAAAAAGAAATGAATAAATATTGCGTTTTTATACATTTTTTTTATACATGCCTGCAATTCAGATATTTTGGCAGATATTTTGGCTCCTCAAGGCTTTACTTTTTCGGACAGTATGCAAAACAAGGTTAAATGGACGGGATGGGAACGGGAATTTGATGTTCCGGAAGAAACACTTGCTTGGTTCAATTGAGCTGGCAATTATCGGTTACGCACTGTCAAAAGATTTATTGTCTTTAGGTGATCTACCCCTATTGCAAGAATACACATTTTCATTATGACTATGTAATGCTTCTTCTTGACATCCTAAATGACACACAATGTTTATTAGAATCTTCATTGTTTCTCAATTTCTCCTAACTGTGAGCAATATCACTGAATATTTATATTGACTACTCAGCAATTCTTCAAATCACCGGAATCAAACTTGGAAAGTAAAAGGACTGAATTGATGTGATCAATGCTATTTCTACCATGCCTGTTCACAGTTTAAACATTATTTAAATTACAAAATCCGATATTTCGCCAAATGTCTGAAACGCTTGAAAATAGCACACATGACCAGCAAAACTATTTATGTTATTACAGCCGATAATCCGTTCCGAGTTTTTCATTTATTAATTGTGGGATCAAACTGTCGAGTAGATATATGTCTTTGTTATAGAGACAATTTTCAAATTCGGTTTTGATCGGTCCTGGTTGATGATATTATTTTTTTCAGTAAATTACCGAGATCCAATGAAATAAAATTTAAATAAGTTGACGAATTTTAAAATTTTGACCCACAGAACAAGTGAATCATCATCATCGTGGCACAACAGCCCGACGTCGGGCCTTGGCCGCCTGGATAGTATTCCTCCAATGGTCTCGGTCACGTGACCGCGTCCTCCAGTCTTGAAGCCCCAGTAGTTGCCCGGCGTCCGCATACACTGAGCTCTCCCAACGAGCTCTTGGTCTTCCTCTAGGCCTCGCTCCGTCGACACGTCTTGCGTTCATGACACGTTTTGGCATGCGATCGTCATTCATGCGTTGCACGTGCCCAGCCCACTGTAGTCGTTGCAATTTGACGATCTTGGAGACTTCCAGCTCATCGTACAGTTCGTACAACTCATTGTTGTACCGGATGCGCCATCCATCTCGGTCGCGAACAGCCCCGAAAATCCGCCGTAGAACTTTTCGTTCGAAGGTGTCGATCCTATTTTCGGAGGCTTGTGTCAAGGTCCATGTTTCGCAACCATAGCACAGCACAGGTCGTATGATAGTTTTGTAAACGCGGAGCTTAGTTTTCCTGTGCACATATTTCGATTTCATAATGGGGAGGACCGAGAAGAATGTCTTATTTGCTAGTTGTATCCGTCGCTTGATTTCGTCAGTTTCGTTGGCGTCACTCGATAGATTGCTACCAAGGTAAATGAAGTTGTCCACGAATTTGATGCAAAGGTCCCCTACGTTGATGGTCGTGTGCGCTGGCGTCCTTGTCCTAGATTGCATCATCACTTTCGTTTTGTCCTCGTTGATTCGTAATCCAACTTCCTTTGCTGCGGTGTCAAGTCTAAGCAGAAGTTCTTCTGCATCGGTCAGTTTTCGAGTCATGATGTTAATGTCATCCGCGTACGCTGCCAATTGTGTCGACTTAAAAAGTAGCGTGCCGCTGGTGTTCAGATTCATTGCCCGAATAGCGAACTCAAGTGCCAGGTTGAAGAGCGTGGGCGCTATTCCATCACCCTGTTTCAGGCCACCCAGAGTTTCGAAAGGATCCGTCAATCTGTTCTGGATCCGGACTTGCGAGACGGAGTTGGTCATGGTCATCTTTACAAGTCTCACTAATTTGGCCGGTATACCAAATTGCAGCATGATACTATATAGAGCGCCTCGATTGATGCTGTCATATGCTTGTTTAAAGTCGACAAAGATTTGGTATACATCGACGTCGTATTCCCAGCACTTTTGCAAAATTAGCTTGACCGTGAAAAGCTGGTCGATTGTGGAGCGACCAGATCTGAAACCGCCTTGATACTCGCCAATGATTTCTTCCGCGAACGGTTTAATCCTATACTCCAGGATTTTTGACAGGATTTTGTAGGCCGTACAGACTAAGGAGATGCCTCTGTAATTCTCACACCGCAGTTTGTCTCCCTTTTTATGTATGAGACAGATGATGCTTCTGCGCCAATCGTCTGGGATCACCTCAGTCTCCCATATTCGCAGCAGTAGTTGATGTAGCGCACTTAATAAACCCGCCCCACCAGACTTGAGTAGCTCAGCTGGTATCTCGTCAGCGCCCGGCGCTTTGTTCCTTTTCAGTGAGCGCAAGGCGAGATCAACTTCTTCTACTGTAGGGGATTGTGTGGATGGGGTTTGACCAACGGTATCATCATGGAGCTCAGCTTCTGCTGCCTGGATGTTTGATGGCGGATTCAGAAGCTCTTCGAAGTAGGACGCCCATCGTTTGTTAATACTTTCGGTGTCGCTGATAATATTGCCATCTTTGTCCTTACAGAGGCTAGTCTTGGGTTGGTAGCCATTTTTGAACAAGTGAATACATTCACCTATTTCAACCTTCCAATATTTCAAATATCAATTAAAAGTATCATTCAATTTTACACAGTAATTTTACACATTCAATTCTACATAATTCTAGTCTACAACTTCACCTATGACTACCAAATCCTATAAGCTATAAGTGACTAAAAGCCTTCGCCAATTGAAAACACCTTCATAAAAGTCTCTATACAAAATAGAACATACAAAAAAATAATGTCATAACATAAATCATAAATAAAACACATAAAATAACGACTTATTGAATCCATAGCCTCTGGCAATGCTTGTCACATATAGTAATTCAAATTCGCTCCCAGCAAGTATTCTACATTCACAAAAAATCTGTACAAGCAAAGCAAAATGTTATAAGCCGTTCACACTACACTCTAAATCAAGTAGATTTAGAAGCTGTCAAAGTTAATCAGGTAAGCGTTCACACTACCCGACGTGATTTACCGCTGAAGCACACTGCGACGCAGCCAGGCGCAGCCAGGCGCAACTAAGCTGTCAGTTGAGTTGACTATATGGGTTTTCCATAGCAGCGAGCACACCAAGTCGCAGCTATGCGCAGCCAGGCGCAGCCAGGCGCAGCTCAGGTCGAAATGGATTCAACTTTTGTCGCAGCGAAGAGTTGCAATCAGCTGTAATTACTTGAGAAACGCGCGGGATTTGAAATGTATGCGAAAATGTAGAGTTGATTTTATATTACAATTTTTTTGAGGAATTCGAAAACAATCTTTATTGGTAATAGCTTAGATAGTTAAAAGTAAAATAAAAATATAGTTAAAGGCAAATTTGAAAGATAATTAATAGCAAATTGAATATAGTAATTTAAAATACTTTATTAGTCTAGTTGGTAGATTACTAGTGATGGGCAAAATGGCTCTTTGAAGTGAGCCAGCTCCGTAAAACTCACTCACTTTAAAGAGTCGCTCTTTAAGAGCCACTCAAAAGAGCCACTTCAAGCAACTTTTTTATGGTTGCAAAAGTATAAAGTAAATTGCTATTTTTTGTTGTTTTATTAATAATAATAAGCTTAAATCTAATATATTATAACATTACTTTCAAAATATAATATAGCATATAATATAAATTTAAAAATAAACCATAAAATCATATCTGAAAATCTTTCCATATAAGTAGCCACTCTACTCAATCGTTGATTCACTATCTCCAGATTCTGGGATGTAAATCATTCTTTTCCTTCCACCAATTGAGAGGGTCAGCAGTTCTGGGTATATTTACATGTTGTAAATACTTATCCATTTCGTTAATGCCTGCAGCTACATAGCTTTGCTGGGTTCTTACACTGTTGACTTTGTCATCAAATTTTCGCCATAGCGAATTTTGCGTTCCTTGTGCTGCGGGTACCGAAACTAGATGTATACAAGCAAGTTTGTATGTGGATTCATTTTGAAATGCTAGTCTTTTAAATCGTGGATCTAAAAGAACGCTCTCTAGGCAAAACATATTTTCTTTATATAATTTAAATCTGTTTGAAAGTTCTCTTTGGATCACATTTAAAAAACTGCGTACATCAGCAGTTTTATACTCGTTCAGACAGAGTTTTGAAATGTAGCTTATAATCGTTGATATTAATAATATATATTTTTGAAATCGATACTGTTTTCTCACTGCTTATTTCTAGAGTAGCCTCATTGAAGATGCTCAATATATCAGGGGCTGTTTTCATAATATTCCATTCATCAGAAGAAGGAGTTGGTAGATTTTAGTTCAGGACACCTAAGGTGGCTAATAGTGGCTCTTTTACTTCTTGAATGCGCACAAGCATAGATTACGTAGAGTTCCACCTGGTAATAGCATCAAACTTTAATTTAAGCTCTACGTGTTCCATTTGCCTCTGTTTTTGTTGTAATTTTACCGTTATTTTGCTACCAAAATTTTTTCGGACGGTTTTCGGTCAGATTTCATTTTGCCGTATCTTCGAAACTAGTCCGCTTTTTCCCAAACTTGTATGGAAATTTCGCCCGAAACAACTCAAAAAGGTCCCCAAATTCATGCTAGTCAAAAAAAAAATATTTTGGAAAAATGAAGGTTTTTGCCCAATTTCCCCTATCAAAAATTTTTTTTGCCCTTGAAATATCACTATTGTACTCCCCGACCACTTCCAATCATCGAAAACGTCCTAAAGGCAGCTTTTGCCAAACTGTGGCCAAAAAACCCCTTACTCCCCTACAAAACCGAAATTTTTATATCGCAGCAATAGGTCTTGGCCCGTTATGTCCCAAACCACCTTAACCCCAAATTGGCCGATTTTGTCCGATTTCAACTACTTTTGCCCTAAAAACTTTTTGAAGAACGAAAATATTCGATACGAACCTCTTCCATATACCTGTTCTAGTGTATACGCTTAAAAAATGAACGTTTTTGCCCATTTACCTCTCTCAAAAATTTGTTTGCCCTTAAAATATCACTATTGTACTCCCCGACCACTTCCAATCATCGAAAGCATCGTAAAGGCAGTTTTTGCCATACTATGGCGAAAAAAACCCTTACTCCCCTACAAAACCGAAATTTTTCTATCGCAGCAATAGGTCTTGGCCCGTTTAGTCCCAAACCACCTTAACCTCAAATTGGCCGATTTTGCCCGATTTCAGCTACTTTTGCCCTAAAAGGATCTCAACCTTTTCCTACTTAGCACTTTTAGTGGTACTTTCAGTTTTTCCGGACGGTTTTTCGGCAGATTTCATATTGCCGTATTTTCAAAACCAGGCCGCTTTTTCCCAGACATGTATGGAAATTTCGCCCGAAACAATTCAAAAAGGTCCCCAAATTCATGCTAGTAAAAAAAAAATATTTTGGAGAAATGAACGTTTTTGCCCAATTTCCCCTATCAAAAAATTTTTTTGCCCTTGAAATATCACTCTTGTACTCCCCGACCACTTCCAATCATCGAAAGCGTCCTAAAGGCAGTATTTGCCAAACTATGGCCAAAAAACCCCTTACTCCCCTACAAAACCGAAATTTTTGTATCGTAGCAATAGGTCTTGGCCCGTTATGTCCCAAACCACCTTAACCCCAAATTGGCCGATTTTGTCCGATTTCAACTACTTTTGCCCTAAAAACTTTTTGAAGAACGAAAATATTCGATACGAACCTGCTCCATATATCTGTTCTAGTGTATACGCTTCATCTCTAAAATCGACCTATGAAATGCACCGCCTAATAGCCAACATTTGGCTACTAAACTACTCGTGAACCAGAGCAAAATATACGCACGTAAACGCATACTGTGTGTTCACAAAATGTCGCCATCAATAACCGCACACGATCAGTATCCATCATTCGCACAGTTCTTCATTCAACGGAGTCGACTCTTTTATTCCTCACTCGCACAGTGTTCATTCAACGGAGTCGACTCTTTTATTCCTCACTCGCACAGTGTTCATTCAACGGAGTCGACTCTTTTATTCCTCACTCGCACAGTGTTCATTCAAAAGAGTCGACTCTTTTATTCCTCACTCGCACAGTGTTCATTCAAAAGAGTCGACTCTTTTATTCCTCACTCGCACAGTTTCATTCATTCTTCATTCAACGGAGTGACTCTTTTCACTGTGCAATACGATAGTCGTATACATATGTTCGTGTTCCGACGTTAGAATAGCATAGATTTCGCTTCAAGTACACACGGTAGTCTAATGAAGTATTGCCGTGTGTATATGCATAAGCTTTATTTGGTCGGGTGGTTGTTTGAGTGGCTCCGCAATATCGCTATTGCCACTAAAGTGAAGGTATGAAGTGTGCGGAGCTATTCTAAATGATGGCTCACATAGCTCTTTCAAAAGAGTCGAAGAGCTGAGTCGCTCAGAGTTGAAGAGTTGACTCACACAGCTCCTTCAAAAGAGTCGCTCTTTTTGAGCGACTCGCTCATGAGCGACCCATCACTATAGATTACTGACTTCTTGCTTGTGGGATCCCTGATTCGAATCCAAGTTCGGACGAAGGCCCGCGAACCAAGCTTTGAGTTCACCTAGCTCTAATTAGGTACGTGGTTAATATCAGGGGTAAAGTGAGTTGTCGAATTCCACACTCGTATTCACATTGATTGAAAAAATTGTAAAGAATTATTTCAAAATGCAGTCAATTAAAGATGCAGTGTTGGATGACGAGGTGTCAATAGAGATGCTGATAGCCCAAATGAAGGAGCGTCCGATTATTTATGCGAAGGCTACAGGCGGATACAGATATGTCGCTGTGGAATTCAAACATCAACTGAAAATTCTTCTACATCACTGACACTTAGTCACGTTGCAGTGTAAGGCCAATGACACACAGAGCGGTTTTTGCGAGGCGTTTCCCGAGAGGAAAACCGAGTCGGTATAGTCGTACATTACTTTAGCATTGTGATGACACACACCGCGGTGCGAACCGCCTCTCGGTTTCAGAATCGCGTCGGTTGATGAGAGAAATGACCCACCGACTCGGTTTTCGAGCGTTTTTCGATGAGTTCATTGCTGCGTAGTCCGATCGAGCTGAAATTTTCTGGATGCATTGATGAATGCATGGGATAGGGGAAGGAAAATCTGATACTTCGACGTAATTTGTAACTGAACCGACTCGATAAACGCTTCTGAAAACTGCTGTGTGTGGCAGCCGACGCGCCAAACCGAAGCGTTAAACGCTTCGGTGAAACCGAACTGTCTGTCATTGGCCTAACCAGGCGATTTCGTTGGCTGCCAGCCCGTGGACACGGACGGTATAACTTTCCACCATTAGCCCCTTCAATCCTCTCGCGCACAAAGCATGTTAAAGCTGCCTTGACGCCATTTCGACCTCATTGTCAAATTGGAGGGGAACTACTTGGATTTGACTCGATTTGACAATGAGCAGCTAAAAAATTACTACCATCCCCTTCAATGTAAATCTTATGGGCATGTCCACTCCATTTCTACTACCTCACTGTTGGCTGCGCTTGGTCACTGATAGCTGTGCCTCGCTGCGTCGACTGTAATTCAGGCATTAAGGCCAAGATTCAATCAACGCGAATGCGAAATGCGAATCGCATTTTTTGACAGGAGCACGCAAACGAATCGCATTTGAAGAACCAATCGCTGCGATTCGCATTCGCGTCAAAGCTGCCAACTGGAAAATATGTAAAGTGAGTGAGGTATTTGAATTCGTTAGTGGTTGTAGGATACGGTGCCATTCCCGAATATTGTGCAATTAATTGAACTTACTTTGTTTCAAACCTGAAAATACTCTGTTTGTTGCGAATTAAAAATACATGACATCCAAGAAAAATACATGACTAAAATGTTGACTGGCGTATTGTTGCTATTAGCAGATGCAACACTACCGAACTCTGAGGGAAGCTCTTCAAATTACTTATTAATAAATCAAAAATTAATTGAATAGTATTCGGTAAACAAAGTCACAAAATATTAAAGTTATTACATAACATAAAATTATTCAAACTCCCTGATCTGCAAAGCATACTGCGAAAACTATATGTACTGTAATGTTTCCATGTTGATTGACGTGGGTATGAACTATCAGAAAACAAACTAATTTTTTTCTCTTCCTTAATAAATGTGTCACAAAAATTTCAAAACCACAAATTTGAGATTATAGACATATTTTCATAAATATATTTTGACAACTACCTAACACAAACATAGTCATCAACAATTTTTCCCACCCACTACTTTTTACGAACAAAATGAAACCATCTCCTGCCAGCTGAAACAGTTTTTTATTCAAATCTTTCTGCGAAATTAAATGGCATTTCTTAACTAAGTTACTGCGCTACAAAACCTATTGCGAACAATATCCAATCGTGAAATCTACTTATTTTCACATGAAAACCAATAATCCCTATTTTCTTTCAAACCAACCGCCACTATAAATTTTTTTACCCAAGACCCAACTTACTATTATATGACATACATGATGTCAAAGATATAGAATGATGTACATTTTCTTTTCGTGCAATTGGCCATTCCGACAATTCGTGCGACTATTTTGCTCTTTGCTCAAACTAGTCGCATTCGCAAGTTCGTGCGAATTCGCATTCGTCGTGAATGGTTCTATTCGCTGCGTCGTGCATATGTTTTCCTTATGCTCAAACCGTTCGCATTCGCATTCGCGTTGATTGAATCTTGGCCTTTAGAATGAGGAGATTTAGAGAGAGAAATGTCATTCGAATTTAAGTGTACAATTTTTTTTGCGTGAAGGTTGTTGAAAATGGTGCAGAAACTTGCAAGAGCATTATCTATTCATTTTGTACAACTCAAATTTTCCGTTTTTGGTCAGTTTTCTTTATTTTAGACCGAAATTCGAATGACATTTCCTTCAAATCTACCGTGCCTCTCACGGATGGAATCCACCACGCTCTGAGAAAAATTCACCAGGGACAAAATTCACAATAGTACCTGATTTGTACTTGATTAACTCTAAATCTACTTGATTAACTCGGTCGGAAACCGAAAAAAATGTATGGGTAATCAGGTAGATTTAAGTTGATTTAGCTCTAAAGCGATCAGCTGATCGAAATCGCCTGATTTAGAGTCTAGTGTGAACGGGCTATTAGCTCTAAAGCGATCAGCTGATCGAAATCGCCTGATTTAGAGTCTAGTGTGAACGGGCTATAAGCAATAACAATTTACCCTGCTGCTAGTGAGGGGAACGCAGGAATATGTTCCTCCGCTCTGAGTCTCTCTCTTGAGAAGATAATTTCCCCTAGGAAGCAACATTTTCATTGCTTCCAAACAGATCGTATGAACACATTTTTTTTAATGACGTCACAGTCTAGTCTATATGGGATAAAACAAACGGTCGTAGAAGCAATTTTAACGTTGCTTCCAAGCCGTTGTTAAGCTTTCATTATTTTCATTCTGTGGCGTTACCAGATCAACTGTGTGAGATGTTCACAATTTGATTTGAAAATTTTTTTTTTTTTTGATGAATGTTTATACGCGATTATTTCACGATTTCGAAAAAAAAAACAATTTTAAATTTATGTCAGCCAAATGTAAGGGAAGCAATGCTTCCCTTGCTTCCATGAACGCCACGCCACTGCTTTTGCGCGACAAAAACTTCGAAACCAGTCTCCGGATAATAGGAAAATAGACTCTATTCACGGATTCAACCGAGCAGCACCATTCACATTGCTAATATTTACTAATTGTCAGAGAAATGCAAAACAATTGTCATTGTGCAATTCCCAATAAATCTTAATAGCCAGAGGACTACACCATTTTAAAAAGTAGCTTAGTACCTGTCAGATTGCAAGTCGCGATAGGCCTTTTATATGAAGGCCATGTTTCAATGTGCATGGTATTGCTGCTTCAAAAGCATAGCATAGCATCACTTTAGGTCTGTTTCCGTACTTGAATCTATTATAATATATTAAAATAGATTCGCAGCAAGTCGTTTCCGTACTTTTGCTGCAAGCCAAATGCAAGCCAAATTTTGCAGCAAAAAGAAGCCGGCTGCCAAATTCTGTTACTACTGCATTTTGCTGAAAGTACGGAAACAGACCTTTTAGCAAGTGTCAAAATTTGAAGTAGCTAGGTGAAGCAGCTATGGATATTGGACAGCCAAGAGCTGCTACGAAGGTCAGTAAATTCAAAAATACTTTCTCAAAATTTTGTTTTTAATTTTAATATTTGTGTTTTCGTGGATTAGTTCAGTACTTCCATTGCACTTTGGAAATTGTATAAAATTTAGGAGTTTTCAGCATACAGCTGCAGAAGCTATTAACATTTTCGTACCATATTTAAAACGTATATGTATGTGAAAAAGAGCAAAAAATAATCGTTGAAAATTTAATGGCACATGAATCAGTGCACCCGGCTTTTTGCGCTTCATGCTCGCCTGCAAAAAACTCAAGATGAGCAGCACTGTGTGAAAGCCGACTTAAATCGAGTTGAGTTGAAGTGTTTAAAAGCCCGTATTTAATTTATGTTGTCACTATTTTCAAATTTATTCCTCATCTCCTGTGTCACAAAAGCGCAAAAACTTTTTTTCATTTCAATTTCCAATTGAAAATGACGTTTAAACTGCATGTCAGTTGTGTACGCACGGCCATTTTGCCTTAGCTACTTTCCTGCTATCCTCCAGACTGCGAGCAACAAATAGCTGCTACCTTAGCAGCTATGCCGGAATCTTGGACAGCCCGACTGTCAAATAGCAAGCATCAGAAAGTAGCTATATCGTGACATTATCAGGTTTTCTTTTCTTTTTTTATTGAATAATAATGTTTACTTAAAAAGAAAACCTTGGCCTTCTTATTGGGCGAAAGCCCAAAAAGTTCTCTTCTGTTTCAGGGTCCGCGCAACGCCTGGCTGGCCAATGACATATTTTCTTTGTGAATTTTCAGCGTTCTTTTAAAGGGAGGGATATTGGCCAAACAAGTTAGTTTTCATTTTTGTATTAGCTTTTGGATTTTGACAATGGCCAATATCAGTGGGTGGAGGACCCCAGACCACCGGATTCAGGGCTCCGCCACCATCGGGGGGCCGGGGCTGTCTGCCTCACCCGGGTTCCTCTGAAGAGAGAGGCAGCGTTTTTCCCGTTTTTCCGTTTTAAATTTTCAATTTTCTGGCTCCGTGCGTCGTCACGAGCACTGGGTCTGCATAGTCAGCCCATGTTGCAGAGCCAAGGGTGATTTCCTTAACGGAACTATGCCCCCTTTAGTCCCTTGGGTATTTTTATATACCAGTTTGCGGCTACGATATTATGACGGATGAATATACGTAGCATCCCGTTTCTCTTGAGAGCTTGCCAACCTCATTTTTCATGAACCCACCCCAGCTGCAGCGAGCTTGCAAAGCGGCACTCCAGCATACGTCGGGGTTGTTTATAGGGTGCTCCGCTAAAGCAGACGAGGGGCCTTCACGGCCATTTCTAGCGCACCCTGCTCTCGGGGCAATTCTTTTTGTTTTAATTTGCCTCTCGAATGGCAGTAGCCATTAACTCCTGTTGGACCTTAGCCATCTTGGTTCCGGACTTCGGTCTGGTTCGAAGATGTCCTAAGACACACACACCCCCCAATCATACATTCGCTACACACTGTTGCCAGATTGGGCGATTTCTCGCCATTTGGGCTATCTTTCCGTCGCATTTGGCGACGAAATTTAGTTTTGGGCTACTGGCGACTTTTTGGGCTCCACTGACAAGTTCAGGTTTCAACTGCTAAAAAAATGGTAATTGAGCTCACAATTGATTTCCTCGACCTTGATTAAAAATTTGTTCACTTCATGTTTTAAATTGCATAGTCACAGGGGCACTGAAATATCTCGTTTTTTTTTGTTAAATATTTAATGAATTTTCTTCGAATTTCCCGACTAAACGGAAACTTCATTTCTAGTCTATTATTTGACCGTGTGCATCGAAAGTGGTTAAAAATTAGTTTGAGATTTAAATCTGTTTAAAAAATTTAAAACTCATAACTATGAGCAAGTGGTCTAAATATGGTAAATATTATAATACAAGCTGGGAGAACGAGGAAGTGTTTAAAGGTAGCCTTATATATTGGATTAGTTTTAAATAAACGTATTCTGCATAGGTTGGCTGCAGCAAAGCAAAACTAATTCGGCATTTGCATATTGCTTGGCTTGTGACGTGGAAATGAGAGCTCAAAAAATGATCTAAGAAAACATGCTGCTACAGCAAAACATCGGCTAAAAGTTACAAATATTCAGAAGAACCAAAAACGATTGAATGATTGTGGTAAGTGTATTCAGTTACAGTTAAAGTGAATTCATTTGAAAAAGTGTAAATGTATGTATAGGAGTGATAGTACGCAAAAATGAAAAAGCGGAAACGGAAATTCGGCTAGCATTACATGTGGCAATGCATTCTGCAATAAGAAGTATTGACTGTTTGTGCGATATTCTCAATGATGAACAAAATCAATCTACGTCATCCATCGAAAAGTCAATATTGCGAATACATCGTTCCAAATGCACTGCTGTTATAAAACACGTTATAGCGCCTGTATTCTTGAAAGAATTACTGGGCGATATTGGAGAATCCAGTTTCTCAATAATTGTTGATGAATCAACAGATATTTCTACTGAGAAATATCTTTGCATTTGCGTCAAATATTTCTCGAGAATTAGAGGAATTATCTGTACAAATTTTTTAGGGATGGTAAAAGTGATTAGTGCCACAGCAGCAGATATTTATGAGGCTCTTACAATATTTTTGGGAAGAATGAACTTAAAGTGTGAAGAACTAATAGGACTTGGTGTAGATGGTGCCAGCAATCTTTGCGGTAGCAGGAATTCTTTGTTCACAAAGCTTAAAACTGTATCTCCTAGGTTGGTTTTAGTCCGCTGTATTTGCCATAGCATACAATTGTGCGAGTCCAAAGCTTCAGAAGATATTCCTGATGAAATAGATTTCTTAATCAGAGAAACTTACTCTTGGTTTTCACATAGTAGTTTGAGGAAGGAAAAATATAAAGAAATATTCCAGCTTATTAACTCCGTCGATATTCAACCCACGAAGCTGGTACAAATTAGTGCCACCAGATGGCTTTCACGATATAATGCAGTCAGAAATATTGTTCAACAATTGCCGTGTTCCATTTTTACTAATTAGTACTTGCAAGTACTTGGGAGTAGAGCACAAAAGGAACGCCATTTTCGTTCTTTCCAGCTGATTCTGACCTGTCAAATTATATGCAGTTTTCAAATGTAAAACAGTTGAAAATAAAGGGAGAAAACAAC
Source organism: Nemotelus nigrinus (assembly GCA_947369275.1). NCBI lineage: Eukaryota > Metazoa > Arthropoda > Insecta > Diptera > Stratiomyidae > Nemotelus > Nemotelus nigrinus. The sequence continues at coordinate 96,105,674 of OX376373.1, read as the reverse complement.
GAGTATAAACTACCACAATCGATAAAGAATATAAAAACAACTAGCAGAAAATTACATATTTTAACTTTCCACACATTATGAGGGCTATTTCTAATTTCCTAACTACCAAAACATTCAACATAACCAGAAAAAAACCAAAACCACCTATTGACAACTAACACTACCAATGACAACTAACATAGCCACCTCACGGCAAAAAAAGGCGTAACTACTCATGAACTACTCGCGAACGAGAGCGCGAGTAGTTGGAAGTAGCCAGAAGTACTTGCGAGTACTAAATAGTAATAATGGAACACGGGCAATATCTTGAATTGCATACTTTCTTCAAGATTGCTGCAGTCAACGAAAAATGCCATTCCGCTAAATTATTAGCTGAAATTTATGGTAAAAAGGGTAATCGCATCTTCCTTCTATTTTTAAATCCTATTCTTAAGGAAATGAATTCGTTGAACATATAGTTCCAATCCAATAAGGTAGACTTTTACCAAGCTCATCGGGAAATAATTGTTGCTGTAAAATGTATTGCAAATAGGCTGTTCAAAGTGGAATATTTGCAAACGATTGAAAGCAATATTCTTGACCTTTACGATTTTTTACTAAACGATTCCTTTTATCGAGACATGATCATATCTGGTATGAGTGACACGGAGATAACCAAACTTCAAATTTGTTTCAAATCTTTTTTGTGTTTTCTGTTGCGGCAAACACTTAATCGGTTCCCTTCACACTTAGACGTTTTTGAAAAAGCTAATTTTTTATCTCCCAAAATTTTTTTAAACCATCTGCGCCCTTCATTCTCTGATATGCCTCTCATGTTTGTGGACAAAGAGCATCATCAAGATATTGAAATACAATACAAAAAATTACTATCAACCAATTGGAATGAAATCTTTGCGGGAAAGATTCCACAGAGCACCGAAGAATTTTGAGCAGAAGCCTACGAAGTAAAATCTGCTGCTGGAGTACACATTTTTAAAGAAATATGCGATCTAGCCTTTTCATTGCTATCTCTTCCTGCATCTAATGCAGTAGTCGAGAGATGTTTTAGCGTAATGAATATAATAAAAACTAAAATTCGGAATAAAATGCAGCTAGATGTTTTGACATCTTTGGTGCGAATTCGAATTCACATGAATTCCAATAAAATGTGCTGCAAAGATTATAAAATACCACCAGATATGATCCAAAAAATGGATTCTTCAATTTACGCCTCTACTGCATCAGAAAATGAAAATGAAATGGTGAACATAATTTTCGATGATATGGGTGATTTGTAAATAAATGAATAAATAATAAATACTCATCTGAAAATGTATACGGGTGTTTTTTTTTGTATCTAATAAGAAAAACGTTTTGCATAATTTTGTTCATCGGCCTATTGCATTGCAGTGTTGGGCGATTTTGGGCTCCTTTTAAAGCCAAATTGGGCTACATGAACGAAAATTTTCTGGCAACACTGCGCTACATAGTACTTATTGCACTACCCAAAGCATTACCGATTACCTTAAAATTTGAGGAAATTATTTTCAAGCACTGAGTGTTTTAAATATTAATAAGCTAGTGAAAGTTAATGCAATCAAAGCAAAAATTTAATTTATATATAATCTATAAATTAGTAGCTGCATTTGTCGCCAATAGCTAAATGAAAAATGTTGTAGCTAAACAGATTCTTTTTGCAGCTAAATCTAGCTACAATGTAGCTAGTAATGCCAACACTGCATTGGAATTTCGGTCCGTATCCATATACGGAGTTGGTACGCTGCGTAGAAACTAGCTTCTTACGCTGTGACGCTGGTTAGGAACTAACTTCTTACGTTGTGCCTGCTGCTCATACAGCTTGGATATTGTTTTCTCATTTCCAATTTGACGATCAAGTAGTATACATACTTGCGTGACGCAGAAAATTTTCCAGGTTTACTTTTTGCAATTACAATAAGCGAATACTAGGCACTTAAAACGCCACGTTTCTTAGTTTTAGCAAATTTTCTTTCATGTCATTTTAACCTGGTAGGCAGATGCAGTTTGGAGCCGCCATTATAGGTGAGATGCTGCTACCTATTTGATCGTGAGAGATATTTAATGCCTCTCTTTCCGCTCGATAATAATTCTCTTTGATATATTATTTTATAATAAAATAGAATCATATATTACATGTAAAGTCCAACTTTTTGCTTATTTTATTTCGCTATTTCTATGCTTTTACTTTTCATGCACATAGTTATGTCCAGTTAATATTATAATAATGAGAAACATATTAGCAAATAAAAAAAGTAGATATGGTTATATAATGTTTACGTTTCGATGCAATGTACTCTTTAACCTTAATCGTATGAAACTAGGCCCCTACTTGAATTGCATTCAATTTCACAGAACTTTCTGACTAGAGTACTTGAAAAAAATTCTTATTATTTTAATTCTCAATGCAAGATTACTTTTTCTACACACAAAATAATTTTCCACGGTCTTGGACTGCCTGTCCAATATCAATCTTATGATTTATTCAATCTCTTAAACACAATCTGAAAGTTTTCCGTTACTAAGTAATCATCCTTGAAAACAACGACTAAATTAACTTCAAATTCTAGAAAAAGAGAGAATAAAACATTTTTTACTATATTATGCAATAGACCTATACCAAAATAATTATACTTACCGACTTTAAAATTTTTCGTTATTAACGTCGGACACGTGAACAATCGTGGAAATATCATGAAAATTGGTATTTGGACTTTTTGGCAAACATTCCCATCGGCTATTTGTATATTTTGAATTTCGGTTGCATCACGTGAATATCCTTCAGCACAACCGCATGTTTCAACACGTACCAATTGAATTTCAATTGATTTAATTGCAACTTCAGTATGTTGAACAGTTACCTGAAATTAATTTAAATATTGGTAGGCGTTATTTTTCAGTCGCCACGCAAGAAACAAGTTATGATTTTGCTAAGGAACTGTGAAAAAAAACGACGTTTTCCATAGCAAGAGAAAACACGAGCAAATAGGCTTTTGAGGTGATAGATATCCTTGAGCTTAGGCACTTGTTTTCTCAATTATTTCATTTGTGCCCTAATGTTCGGCTTTTATTGGATATTTTGAAAATAAAAATTGAGTATTTTGAGTGGCAAAATTACATTTTAAGCCTGGCTATTGTTTCTAAAATATATTCTTATTATAATTTGAAATATCAACTACTTCTTGTTCCTTACTAGATACTTTTCGAACAAAATAGTTAGCCTTCTTCATTGAAGAACTCAAACACAGTGCAATTAGACAATTTCAAAGGATATTAGGTAAATAGATCGAACTAGCCAACAACCATACAAAACAAAACTTTACTTACAAATCCCGTAAAAGGTTTTGTTAAACAACATTCTGTCCTATCCAGTTTCCCTGTTATCAAAAATCTCGGAATTGTTATTCTCTCCTTAGCTGTTTTCTGCAGTGTTTCAGGACTTATACTGAAATTAACTTCCGTACTAGCAGCAGGTTCGCTATCCGGTTTATATTGAATACAAAACTGCTGAGTCTTCTGCACAGTTTTTGCCAGAAAATTTCTCTTGATTTCACATTTCAAATGATAATTGATATTCACAAAAACACCATGATATGTTTCATAGAGCATTTTCGGTTCTTTATTAGTTGTCAGTGGAATTTCAAAGTGAAATTCCGATAGTCCTGAAGACAGCTTGCCAGGAGCACTCAACTCCAGAGTGGTATTTAGAAGTTGAATTGGCTTAACCGAATTGTAGAATGCTTCGAAAATTCCAAAGTTTTTATTGCTTAATTGCAAATTGACTACGCCATCCATGGTCAGAGTTACTCCCTCATGTTTCGACTCGGTGCTGCAGTTCACTTGAACGACACCAACTAAAAGTTCCTAAAATTGGAAAGTTCCCCAATTATTTGAATTCATACAGAATTATCTCGGTAGAAGTATCTCTTACACCTTCGTGATAAACTTTATTGAGTCGTTTCAGTTTGATTTCCACCGATATCGACATGATTCAATTCCGATTAGATTACACTCGTTATTTACATCGAGATTTCTGCAATGGAGTTGACATTAATTAATCTCCAGCTGATAAGAGAAATGTCAACGAAGTGTGTTCTTTGGAGCTTTTTTCTTCTTGACTCTCGCGCGGGTCAGCTGATTTCATTATTTTCTTGCTATTTCTGACGTTCGGCGAAGAATTTGTGATAACCTCTTCGTAAATAAATACGTACCTACGTTATTAAATAAATACAAAGTTTCATTATTTTAAATTTTTTAAAAGACCAAATTATCCAAATTAACAATGCCTAAAAATTCGAACGCCGAGCGCGATAATCCATGTCTGAAGGTTCGAGTATATTCACTTCCTAGCACTAAAATAATTCTGAACCGCAATTATGCTCGTTTCTTTTTCAGGAACAAGAACTTTCATTTCGATGTTTAAACAAAAGCAATTTCGATCGAGAGAAATGTGAAATCTATTTTGTGAATTATAACAATTGCAAGGAGTTTTGGGTAATTTTAAATGCACGGTATTCGGGCGTAGATTTTGTATTTTTCTTTTTGTTTTCGAATAGAATAAAGTCCGAAGTGATAGGCGCTTTCGAGGTATAACACCTTATCTACCTGAAGTTGGGGATAGAGAGACGATTAAAGCTGAATATATGAAAACAAAACCACCACAATGATATTTCAATGGTTAGTTTAACAAGAGATATATGCCCGTTTATACTGTTTTTGTGTCAATAAATTTTAAGGAATCATTTTTGTGTCATTAAACTGTTCTTGTACCGCAGCGGAAATTTCCTTTGCAGAGTGAGAAAAAGGCAAACATTCGTCAATATACTATTAGATACCACCAAGACTTATTTAACGATGTACTCTTAATTTGTAATTTTATTGGCTTTAAACTAGCTTTTTGCCCAATAAGGGTGTATACTGGCCGAAGGGTGTATACTGGCCTTCGAAAACAATTAAAACTGTTCGGGCAAAACTACCTTATTCTAGCCGTGGGCCTCCCCCTGTGTATCCTGGAACTCATTAGGGCTGATTGCTAGAATCAAATCTTAAACATCGATTTTCGGGACACATTTCTTTGTCGAAGACCATAACATCACGAGATGCTACAAATTGTCAGAAAAAAGGTAATTTGTGCTAAATGTGCTGGTAACCACCAGACAAATGCTTGCACAGATACAGCATTAAAATGTATAAACTGTTCTCAAAAGAGGAATATCCGAGCTGATAGTTACGAATGTCCAGAGTACAAAAAAAGGATTGCAATTAACGAACATAAGATACTACGAATGACATCAGTGTAGTTATTCTTAATGAAATTTGGTTGTAATAAAATGAAGAGCATGTATAAACACCCAATACTAGTTATTATTGTTGCAGAAAAGAGGGGATACAGCAATATTTAGCATCAAAGCTTATCACAGCCTCTGAAGTATTTTTACACAATCATAGTGGAACTTAAACTGGACCTGGAGAACATTAAGATTGGCACTTTCTACAAACCCCCATTCGAGGATTATCATTGCTTCCTAAATTACATCGATCATCTTTACTCATCACATGAAAAGATCATCACAATAGCCGACGCAAACATCGACCTTCTGTCTTCGTCAAATGTTAAAAAATCCTATGAATATATTAGAACATAACAATGCAGTTCAAATAAATTCCATCAGACCGACACGTGTTACTGAAACCTCGAAGGCCTTACTTGATCATGTTGTAAGAAATTCAGTCCTGGTGGAGCGAGTTACTTATAATGATGATGAATGGCCCGACTTAGATCATAAGGTGGTGAATATAGTGATCGGGACTTGCCTTAAAGAAAAATTGCCTCCGAAAAAAATAACGATCAGCACTGTCAACAAGATCGAGTTCGTGAAATATGTGTCGCAAGAGTTGAACAGCAAACAGCATGTAAATATGGAGGAACTGATAAGAATTCTATCTGAAGCTAAAATTCAAGCAACATCTAGTAAGCAGGTAAGGGTTCGACATGAATCGTGGACCTCAAAAAGCTTTATTGATATATCCAGACGTAAGCGGAAAGCTTATTATTGAAATTCATTGAACGTTTTCATTTCATGTGTACTTCAAGTTTGACAGTTGAACAAGCCGGTTCATGCATATAATTCATCCATACTTGTAATTACAATTTTCTTATTGAATAAAAGTTTAGCAATTCAACAGGTTATGGGCCCAGTCCATGCCAATAAGAAAGTCGAATCGAATTGAGTAAAAAGTGCATTTCGTGTTTTTTGTGTGAATCGTTTGAGATCGTACGGTAAATTGCCGCAAAAGGAATTTGTACGATTCAAGAGAACATTCGGGAACAAAATCGCGTGGTGGTGCATGAAAAGTTCGGTAGATCGAATTTGAGCTGAGACGGTGAAGTCAGGATTTATTCGTGATCGTTCTTGTTTTTGCGGGAATTGTTGTTATTGCTGTGCGTCATAGGAAAAAGCAGTTTTCGTGGTATTTCGTCATCGTATGAAAGAGGACTATTGGTTCTTTGTGACACAGTATATACGGGCGGACATAAATTGTCATTTATATTCGTCGATTTCGAATTTCATTCGGTGAAATTTGGTGTTTTACAACAATAGAAAACTGTTTCGTTTTATTTACGGTGCGTTTTCAAGGCAAGACATATGGAGGGCGATCGAGTGAACATTGAAAAGTTGGAAGGTGGTAGCAATTGGCTGACATGGAAATTTCAGATGCGCCAAGTGCTTGAAGCTAGTGAATTGTTCGACGTGGTGGATGGAACACTTTCGGCACCGACAATTGCGAGTCAAAACTATGCGACGGAAATTATTGAATGGAAACGGAGCGATGCCAAGGCAAGACGTGCTATTTCGACGGCGTGTAAAAAGCAGCCAGTGCTGCAAATTATGAACTGTGAAACGGCGAATCAAATGTGGGAAATGCTCAAGAGCACATATGAGCAAGCATCGAAGTCCAATATTCTGTTTTTGCAACAAAAATATTACAGTTTCACAAAAGAGCCGGGCGATGATATTGCAACGTGTATGTCAAAGCTAACGGAAATCGTGCAGCAACTAAAAGACCAAAATGAAAAGATTTCCGACTCGATGGTTATAACGAAAATACTGATGTCTTTACCAGCAGAATATAATCATTTCCACAGTGCTTGGGAATCGACGAGTGTAACCGCTGAAGCACACTGCGACGCAGCCAGGCGCAGCCAAGCTGTCAGTTGAGTTGACTATATGGGTTTTCCATAGCAGCGAGCACACCAAGTCGCAGCTATGCGCAGCCAGGCGCAGCCAGGCGCAGCTCAGGTCGAAATGGATTCAACTTTTGTCGCAGCGAAGAGTTGCAATCAGCTGTAATTACTTGAGAAACGCGCGGGATTTGAAATGTATGCGAAAATGTAAATAGAGTTGATTTTATATTACTAAATTTTTGAGGAATTCGAAAACAATTTTTATTGGTAATAGCTTAGATAGTTAAAAGTAAAATAAAAAGATAGTTAATAGCAAATTAGAAAGATAATTAATAGCAAATTGAATATAGTAATTTAAAATACTTTATTAGTCTAGTTGGTAGATTACTGACTTGTTGCTTGTGGGATCCCTGATTCGAATCCAAGTTCGGACGAAGGCCCGCGAACCAAGCTTTGAGTTCACCTAGCTCTAATTAGGTACGTGGTTAATATCAGGGGTAAAGTGAGTCGTCGAATTCCACACTCGTATTCACATTGATTGAAAAAATTGTAAAGAATTATTTCAAAATGCAGTCAATTAAAGATGCAGTGTTGGATAACGAGGTGACAATAAAGATGCTGATAGCCCAAGTGAAGGAGCGTCCGAATATTCATGAGAAGGCTACAGGCGGATACAGAGATGTCGCTAACATCAACTGAAAATTCTTCTACATCACTGACACTTAGTCACGTTGCAGTGTAACCAGGCGATTTCGTTGGCTGCGCTTGGTCACTGATGGCTGCGCCTCGCTGCGTCGAGTGTAATTCAGGCATAAAGAATCAAACAATGGCAAATTTGCGTGCGCGATTAATGGCAGAAGAGCTTCGATTGAAATCGCAAGGACAAGTCGAAAGTGTGGAAGCGTTGATGGCCAAACGAAATTTTCAAAAGAATTTCGCTTCGAAAAAAGGTAGTTCGTCGGGACACAGCAACAAAGACAAGAGCAAGGGCGGCTATAGTCGCAAAGGCAAATGTCATCAGTGCGGCGAAGCTGGTCATTGGAAACGCGAGTGTCCACAGAAGAAAAAGAACAACTCGGACAACAAGAGATCGGACAGTGCATCTCTCGATGCATTTGTATGTCACGGCTCGGCATCAATTGGAGACAAAAACGTTTGGGTTCTAGACTCGGGAGCCAGTGACCATATGTGTCATCGACGTGAATGGTTTGAAAACTTTGTGGAAGCATCGTCACACATTACAATTGGAAATGGCGAAAAGATCATGGCTCGAGGAAAAGGCGACATCATTATTCATGCGTTTGATGGCGATCAATGGATTCGCAGACGCATGGTGAACGTACTGTATGTGCCGGAAATTCATCTGAATTTATTTTCGTCGGGAAGGGCCATGGATCGTGGCTATCATTTTAAATCAGATAGCAAGCGCTGCGAACTGCTGAAGGATGGAAACATTTTTGCAGTGGGAGTTCGACGCGAAAGCCTGTTTCAAATGTTGTTCAAAGTTGAGGAACCGTCGCAGGTCGATAAAGCCATTGCAAATGTTGTCACCAAGAAAATTTCACTTCGAGCATGGCATGAACGACTCGGACATCAAAACGTCGCCCATGTAAAGAAATTTCTGCGGGGCAACGAGATTGATTTTGTGGACGAGGACTTTACGTGTGAAGCGTGCGTCTATGGCAAACATCATCGTGGCAGCTACAAACTTTGTGAAGAAAAGTCAACGAAATGTGGCGAAATTATACATGCAGACGTTTGCGGGCCAATGCAAACAGTTTCTATTGGCGCTTCGAGGTACTTTCTGCTTCTTAAAGACGATTTTTCACATTATCGTTTTGTGTATTTTCTGGCGCAAAAGTCAGAGGTCACAGCCAAGGTAAAAGAGGCAGTGATGCGAATGCGGCAGGAAACTGGGCACGAGGTGAAACATTTTCGATCGGACAACGGTACAGAATTTGTCAATGCTGAACTGAAAAAGTTCTTCAGCGAAATGGGCATTGTGCATCAACGTAGTGTACCGTATACGCCAGAGCAGAACGGTTGTGTAGAACGGGACAACCGAACAATTGTAGAGTCAGCCCGAACGATGATTCATTCGAGGCAAATGGATTACAAATTCTGGGCGGAAGCTGTCAACTTGGCAGTGCATGTGCTAAATCGAACAGGAACGAGCACCGTACTTGAAAAGTCGCCATACGAATTGTGGTACGACAAGAAAGTTAAAATCGATTATTTGCGGATTTTCGGTTCGGAAGTTTTCATTCACATTCCGAAGGAAAAGCGACAAAAGTTGGATCCAAAGGCAGTCAAGTGTATATTCGTTGGATACGACAACCATTCAAGATCATATCGAGTGTGGAATCCGGAGGCGAACAAAATCGAGGTGGCTCGTGATGTGATTTTTCTACTGGAGGAATCAATGGCGAAACTCGACATCGGTGACACTGCGAACGTAACCAACGATGAAAAGGAAGTTGATGTGGTGGAGATAGCACCGGAGCAGCCAATTGAACGAGGTGCAATATGTGATCTCGATAATAGAAATATTATCGGACGGCGTTTGCGGGATCGGGGCAATATTATGGCACCACGGCGTTTATCATATCTAACATTGGCCGATCACGTTGCTATGTCGGCAGTCAGCGATGAACCAAAGACATTCGAGCAGGCAATTGAATCGAGTGATCACAAGCAGTGGGAGCAAGCAATGAACGAAGAGTACGATTCACTCATCGAAAATCGTACGTGGATTTTGGTCGATCCACCCAATGGCCAAAAGGTAATTGATAATCGTTGGATTTTCAAATTAAAGCAGAATCCAGATGGAAGCATCGATCGCTACAAGGCGCGATTGGTAGTGCGTGGCTTTACACAAGAATACGGCATCGATTATCAAGAGACGTTCAGCCCCGTGGTCAAGTTTACATCGATTCGAGCAATATTGGCGCTTGCGGCATCAAAACGAATGAAACTACAACAGTTCGACGTTAAAACAGCATTTTTGAATGGAAATTTGAAAGAGAACGTCTACATGAATCAACCGATTGGATACGACGATGGCAGCGGACGAGTATGCAAGTTATCGAAGAGCCTGTATGGTTTGAAACAGGCGTCGCGTTGCTGGAACAAGAAATTCACATCGTTCATTGGCAAATTCAATTTTGTGGCCAGTGAGTCAGATCCATGCGTTTTTGTGTGCAATGGGGAAAATGGTATGATGCTGCTTGCAATCTATGTCGACGACGGTTTGATTGCAGCGGAAGACAGAAAAGCCATTTTATCAGTCATTGAACATTTGCGTCGAGAATTCGAGATCAAGGTGTCCGAGCTCAATTGTTTCTTGGGGCTTGAAATTGATCAACGACTGGATGGATCAATTCACGTGAATCAACGGGCGTATGCAGAAAAAGTACTCAATCGTTTCGGCATGGTGAACTGCTGTGCTGTGACGACACCATCGGATAGCGCACAAAATCTTGGCGATTTTGAGGCAGACGGAGAAATCAATTTTCCGTATCGTGAGGCAGTCGGCAGTTTGATGTATTTGGCCGTGGCAACGCGTCCAGACATCAGTTTTGCTGTTGGCAACGCAAGTCGGCATCTGGAAAGGCCGGCGGCAGCTCACGTAAATGCGGTAAAGCGCATATTGAAATACATAAAGGGAACGATTGACACGGGAATTCGATTCGAAAGTGGCAGCAAATTGGATCTGTGTGGCTGCAGCGATGCAGATTATGCGGGAGACATCGAAACCAGACGATCAACGTCTGGATATGTATTCATGTTCGGCAGCAGCATTATTAGTTGGGGCTCAGAGCGTCAAAAGTCAGTGGCACTGTCAACAACGGAGTCTGAGTACATAGCAGCTGCACATGCGATGAAAGAATTGGTGTGGTTGCACCGATTATTGTCCGAGATTATGCCATCAACTGATCTGGACAAACCGACATTCCTTATGGACAACCAAAGCGCGATTCGACTCATCAAGAATCCAGAATTCCATAAGAGGACCAAACATATCGACGTACGATATCATTTCATCCGGGAAAAATATGAGGATGGAATTTTCAATCTGGATTATGTGGCAACAGATGAACAGGTGGCCGACATAATGACCAAAGCATTGCCAAAGAGCAAGCATCAATATTTTTGTAAATTGATGGGCCTTATGCCAAAGAATTAACGTAACTTTGAAGATTTAAAGTTTGATTTTAAATAAGTTTTGTTTTGGCATATTGAATTAACGTAACTTGTAAGTAAAAGTGGGAGTATTGAAATTCATTGAACGTTTTCATTTCATGTGTACTTCAAGTTTGACAGTTGAACAAGCCGGTTCATGCATATAATTCATCCATACTTGTAATTACAATTTTCTTATTGAATAAAAGTTTAGCAATTCAACACTTATGAAATGTGGAAAGCAGATCCCAACTGTGTGGTGAAGCGGCAAAACTACCAGCATTTACAAAACCAGTCAAATCGAATAGTAAAGGTAGAGAAAAAATTGTATGCTAAAAGATTTGAAGCTTCAAGCGGAAATACCGCTGAACTGGTAAAAACACTAAAAGGCACAGCTCAAACCACATCATGCATCAAGGAGTTACAGATAGGTGGATCATTGATTGAGTAAAGTGGCTGAAATAATCGACAATTTATAAAACGGTGTTTCTGCACGAATCTATAATATAACACCAGACATCAAAATTCTTAAGAAGCAAATATCTAAGGTTTTAGTAGAAATCATAAACAACCACTTAAAAGCCGGTACCTTTATCACCAGCTTTTAAAGGAGGTAACCCTTTGAATCCTTCATATTATCGTCCAATAGCTGTCACCAGTGTGTTACGTAAAGTGTTTGAAAGAGTCATAACTGCTCGAATAAGTATTTATTTCAAAGAAACATCAGCTTTAGCTCCAATGCAGCATGGCTGCTAGGAGCATAGCAGCACTACTGCGGCTACCCTTGACGCGACCTGAAAAAGGCTTTTGATAGCAATTTTGTTTCTGCGCCTAGAATAGAATTTGCATTAAACTGAAATTCGTTATTAAAAACTATCTATTGGATAGGAGAATAGTGACAAAACAAGCTAGAAATGTTCTATAAACAAAGGTATTCTACAGTGGTCAATCCTAGGGCCTATGCTTTTCCTTATCTCTGTAAACAGTGTTCAAGATCTCAGGCTTTCTGGTAAAATAGTCTTGTTTGCCGACGATACACTCCTATTGCACGCTGGAAAAGATGAGTCAGCCATCCAAAATACAATAAATACGGATTTGGATAATACTTCAGATGGCTGCGGCAGAGCAAGCTCGTTATAAATGTCCACAAAACCAAATACATTATGTTCCAGCAAAATAATAAACGCCTTAAAAATCAAAAAAATAGACGCCTTATAAGTAGTGATGGGCAAAATGGCTCTTTGAAGTGAGCCAGCTCCGTAAAACTCACTCACTTTAAAGAGTCGCTCTTTAAGAGCCACTCAAAAGAGCCACTTCAAGCAACTTTTTTATGGTTGCAAAAGTATAAAGTAAATTGCTATTTTTTGTTGTTTTATTAATAATAATAAGCTTAAATCTAATATAACATAACATTACTTTCAAAATATAATATAGCATATAATATAAATTTAAAAATAAACAATAAAATCATATCTGAAAATCTTTCCATATAAGTGGCCACTCTACTCAATCGTTGATTCACTATCTCCAGATTCTGGGATGTAAATCATTCTTTTCCTTCCACCAATTGAGAGGGTCAGCAGTTCTGGGTATATTTACATGTTGTAAATACTTATCCATTTCGTTAATGCCTGCAGCTACATAGCTTTGCTGGGTTCTTACACTGTTGACTTTGTCATCAAATTTTCGCCATAGCGAATTTTGCGTTCCTTGTGCTGCGGGTACCGAAACTAGATGTATACAAGCAAGTTTGTATGTGGATTCATTTTGAAATGCTAGTCTTTTAAATCGTGGATCTAAAAGAACGCTCTCTAGGCAAAACATATTTTCTTTATATAATTTAAATCTGTTTGAAAGTTCTCTTTGGATCACATTTAAAAAACTGCGTACATCAGCAGTTTTATACTCGTTCAGACAGAGTTTTGAAATGTAGCTTATAATCGTTGATATTAATAATATATATTTTTGAAATCGATACTGTTTTCTCACTGCTTATTTCTAGAGTAGCCTCATTGAAGATGCTCAATATATCAGGGGCTGTTTTCATAATTTTCCATTCATCAGAAGAAGGAGTTGGTAGATTTTAGTTCAGGACACCTAAGGTGGCTAATAGTGGCTCTTTTACTTCTTGAATGCGCACAAGCATAGATTACGTAGAGTTCCACCTGGTAATAGCATCAAACTTTAATTTAAGCTCTACGTGTTCTATTTGCCTCTGTTTTTGTTGTAATTTTACCGTTATTTTGCTACCAAAATTTTTTCGGACGGTTTTCCGTCAGATTTCATTTTGCCGTATCTTCGAAACTAGTCCGCTTTTTCCCAAACTTGTATGGAAATTTCGCCCGAAACAACTCAAAAAGGTCCCCAAATTCATGCTAGTAAAAAAAAAAATATTTTGGAAAAATGAAGGTTTTTGCCCAATTTCCCCTATCAAAATTTTTTTTTGCCCTTGAAATATCACTATTGTACTCCCCGACCACTTCCAATCATCGAAAACGTCCTAAAGGCAGCTTTTGCCAAACTGTGGCCAAAAAACCCCTTACTCCCCTACAAAACCGAAATTTTTATATCGCAGCAATAGGTCTTGGCCCGTTATGTCCCAAACCACCTTAACCCCAAATTGGCCGATTTTGTCCGATTTCAACTACTTTTGCCCTAAAAACTTTTTGAAGAACGAAAATATTCGATACGAACCTCTTCCATATACCTGTTCTAATGTATACGCTTAAAAAATGAACGTTTTTGCCCATTTTCCTCTCTCAAAAATTTTTTTGCCCTTAAAATATCACTCTTGTACTCCCCGACCACTTCCAATCATCGAAAGCGTCCTAAAGGCAGTATTTGCCAAACTATGGCCAAAAAACCCCTTACTCCCCTACAAAACCGAAATTTTTGTATCGTAGCAATAGGTCTTGGCCCGTTATGTCCCAAACCACCTTAACCCCAAATTGGCCGATTTTGTCCGATTTCAACTACTTTTGCCCTAAAAACTTTTTGAAGAACGAAAATATTCGATACGAACCTGTTCCATATACCTGTTCTAGTGTATACGCTTCATCTCTAAAATCGACCTATGAAATGCACCGCCTAATAGCCAACATTTGGCTACTAAACTACTCGTGAACCAGAGCAAAATATACGCACGTAAACGCATACTGTGTGTTCACAAAATGTCGCCATCAAAACCCGCACACGATCAGTATCCATCATTCGCACAGTTCTTCATTCAACGGAGTCGACTCTTTTATTCCTCACTCGCACAGTGTTCATTCAACGGAGTCGACTCTTTTATTCCTCACTCGCACAGTGTTCATTCAAAAGAGTCGACTCTTTTATTCCTCACTCGCACAGTGTTCATTCAAAAGAGTCGACTCTTTTATTCCTCACTCGCACAGTGTTCATTCAAAAGAGTCGACTCTTTTATTCCTCACTCGCACAGTTTCATTCATTCTTCATTCAACGGAGCGACTCTTTTCACTGTGCAATACGATAGTCGTATACATAAGTTCGTGTTCCGACGTTAGAATAGCATAGATTTCGCTTCAAGTACACACGGTAGTCTAATGAAGTATTGCCGTGTGTATATGCATAAGCTTTATTTGGTCGGGTGGTTGTTTGAGTGGCTCCGCAATATCGCTATTGCCACTAAAGTGAAGGTATGAAGTGTGCGGAGCTATTCTAAATGATGGCTCACATAGCTCTTTCAAAAGAGTCGAAGAGCTGAGTCGCTCAGAGTTGAAGAGTTGACTCACACAGCTCCTTCAAAAGAGTCGCTCTTTTTGAGCGACTCGCTCATGAGCGACCCATCACTACTTATAAGCAACATCGTGAAATTCAAAGAAAACAAAATTGCACATCAAAACTTAACAATTACGCACAATGACAATAAACACCAGAGTTATTTGTATACTTTTCTCTGTACGCATGTCAATGAAGAAATCAAGAGACACGAAAAGAGAGTTCTATCATATTTATAAGAATTGTGCTGTCCCATATACCAACAAAATAGTTGTCTGGGAAGCACTATGATACACTTACCCGAGGGGAAAATGACGCACACGGACTGTGTATGCTAATAGAGTGGAAGGAAGGAGGAAAAACAAAAATAATTTAAATTATTTTATTCTATTGGGAGAAATATTGATTTCGAAGAAGAAAAATTACATTTCGTAATCAAATCATTTTCATTTGTTCAAATAAATACTAACCAACAAGATCAGCTTAATCTTAACAATATAAAAACACCTATGTGCATCTGTATTTTTCAATTATTATGAATATATCGAGCTGACTTTATCTGCAACTTAGGCTTGACTTCCTCAAGCATCGCACAGCTTAATTCAAACGCTAAGGATGATTTCGTGTCATCGACAATGAGAACTTTTAAATTTTCAAGCCTGTATAGAGCACTCAATCCTCGGTCTGTTATCAATGTGCCAGATAAATCCAAAACTTCTAATTTTGGATTCTCCGCACCCGACACACGATCCAAACACCAGTCATCGAATGTTTCCACGTTTCGGAACGATAAAAATTTCAAATGCTGCAACCTTCGCAAGTTCTCTAGACCTTCATAGTACAATGTCATGTTATCGCATTTGATTGCTTCCAATTTGTATTTCGGGTCGTACTTATTAGGCAGTTTAAATTCACGATTCTCATCAGCTCGAATCCACACAGGGTGATTTTCAAATTTCACTGTCCCACCACGATACAGGATAAAATGTGCCGAAGCCAAATCACTGCCAAGGATCTGATGACGTTCCGGCAGATACATTTGTAGTTGGCGCTCGATTTTTTCATTGCGTTTTTTCCACCATTTCGACATTGCACCGGGCGTCAAGTCTATAGGTTGTTGAAGAGCCGAAATAAAGTCGGAATTTTGATCATCATTGCTAAACAATTTAAATTTGCTGTACCAAGCGTCCGGGTTTTCCCAAGGTTCTTGTCGCCATTTCAACCGTTTCTTGGCAGAATCGAGTTGTTGCTGCAGTCGTTCAGATTTATGAAAGTTATCGGTACTGTCGATATTCATTGAGCGCATGAGGCATAACGCAGTCATTGAACCTGGCGGTTTAATGATTGAAGAGATAGTTTTTGGTGTTAGGGACCTAAAATAATATTTATAAGTATTTTATCATAGAAAACGGATTCTTCTGATAAATATAGAGAACCAAGAAAATATATAAGGTCTGTTCGCGTACTGCAGCAGCAACAGATTT
Organism: Nemotelus nigrinus; assembly: GCA_947369275.1. Lineage (NCBI taxonomy): Eukaryota > Metazoa > Arthropoda > Insecta > Diptera > Stratiomyidae > Nemotelus > Nemotelus nigrinus. The sequence goes on along the minus strand of OX376373.1, from coordinate 96,089,069 downwards.
TTGCAACTGGCTTCTTTTTGTGGCAAATTTTGGCTTGCATCAAGAGTACAAAAACGACTTGCTGCGAATCTATTTCAATAGATTCAGGTTCGCGAACAGACCTAATATCTTTATTCACAAGTAACGAGAAAGTTTTATTTTAATTTAAATTGCTTTTGCTCGATAATTGAATTTATTCATCATTATCCAACCCAGTTGGGAAATAAGGTTTTGTTTAATGTTTAAAATTAAAATTAATATTGATTAATGCTTAAAAAAATTAAAGGTTTTGATTAATACACTAAACCATAAAGGAAAACGACAAATTATGCTACTTATTTGTTCAATTGTATCAGTTTTGCAATTTTTATTCCACTGGAACTCAGCCGCATTTAATTTAATTTGGGCTCATCGTCTTCTTCTTTATTAGCTCTATTTTAATCAACAGCACATGTATAACTTACATGATTAGATTCTGCGGCTGCCGAGTTTTTTCACATATGTGATTGCTTATATTTATTTTTCAACAATTACCGAACCAAATTCCTGATCCTACCAGACAGTAGACTGACTTTCTTATTACAAGCAACCTAACCTAAAATAATAGCATCCATCCCGCGGCGCTGTAACCAGACACCATCCACATCCATTCGTCGCTGTAACCAAACACAATCTAACCAATAATCCAGCGCCGCTGTAACCAAGGACCATCCACAGCCCACACTGTCAAATCTCAAGAGCATCTTGCGCAGATGCATTGCGCAGATCTAGCGAGCCACCATTTTCATTTCAAAACTCGACGGATATAGGCATCAGAGAGTTCATAAATGTTCATATGCTTTCACATTTCAAAGTATTCTTTAAATTTTATCACATAATCAATTAAATAATCATAACGTATTTCAACGTGGCTTGGAACAATCGCATCGTGCGACCGAAAGTTTGAAATTTGAGGAAAAAGTTGATTGTGGCAAGTGAAAAAGTGTGATTCAGCACTATACTCACGCCATTATGACGAGTAGCCACCGACGTTACGATAATTCGGGAAGCGAGGATGGTCAATTACGTAGCGGCGGAGAAGATGATGATTTTATCAGGTTAGTATTCGATCCCGTAAATTGTTTGTTGCATACGTACGAAAAAAAGTGTTCCGGGTTAAATGAAAGCTCAACAACGCCTCGGAAACGTTTTCCATGCGAAATGCCAAATTGCAAATGGAGTCTCACTTGCGATTTGGGGCTGCATTCGAAATTTGTCCAAATTGTTTTGGAGAAAAAGCTGAATTTTCATTATTTTTTCATACGTTTGCAAAGAACTTATTTTCCGAAAAAAAAACATTCGACCGAGACGAATGAGAAAAGATGCAAATTCAGTTTTGCCACAAATTTCTTCTAACATGCATTATGTCAAATTCATTCTAATCAAATTATCTTGAACGTTTATTGATATGAAATTTTTTCGAATAGGCCACAAAATAGTGTGTACTCTCGCGTGTGTCCACTAAATAATGTGACCGATGCGCGTGATGGCCAAACATGATCCAAAAAAACTAAGACTACTTTTAGAAAAAACAAACTTCCTTAAAAACCAAACCAAAAATTTTTGTTTCAACAAAATCCAAAAAACTAATGCAATTCAACCGTAATTATCCTGTGAACATGCTTCGAAACGACAATCACACTGCAATGCTATCGATTTTCATTTGCATTATGCTTGGAAATTTCATAGGACATGGCAATAGGCGGGTGTGGAGCTTCGCCAGCGAGACATCATCATCAGGTATCAATTACATGCATGCACACGGAATAATAAATGATATGATAGTAACGTGCCCGGAAAATCGTTAGTCTGTAACGCTACGCGATACGCGAGCATATTGATTGGTATATCTATTTTCTGTTCGAATTAATTTTGTTAAATAACCATTTAATGAGTAAGCTCACACAAAAGGATGCTCTGCACTAGTCAAAAATTTCGCGAATCTCTAAAATCGTCACAACATCCGAAAATTTCCGCCGTTCTTGGTGTCTATTTTTGTATAAATCGGTGATCACATGTGAAAGTTTGAAAAATGCTCTGGAGAACACGAAATACATGTATGCCACTTCCAACCTCACAAAAACATAAACGCCGTTTCCAAAATTCTAACATATACGCGAGAGCTCATACGGCTTGCTACATCACAAGGTCATCGTAGAACATGTAAGCCACTGCCAGTGATGCTTCCAAAGTCGATGCGAACTTCTAGAACTGAAAAAACTGCTTTGCGCGCGGTAAGTTTTAACTTTGTAATTTGATTATAAACGTTTTCTATTTGCACGTACTTCGTGGATGTGACCACGGTGTTTCTGATGCAATTTATTCGATGGGTTTTGGACGGTAAGCGAAGTATCGTTTGTGGCACTGTAGTAAGGTAATTCTATTAAGGTTTGAAAACTAGAGATGTAAACAGTGATTAATATTAGTTAAACAATTTGTTTTCATAAGAACAATGAAAACTTAAAACAGTATGTTACGGAGGGCAATATACCGAATTACATATTAAAGTGCATGTCATGTACGCTGCTAATTTTTTTAGTTGGCAAATATTGGTTTACTTCCTCCATAAAATCAATCTAGGTGAGTAGAGGGCATAAAATAATTTTGTTCCACTTAGATTGTCCGCGCTTCATCCAAACAATTCCAATTTATTTTAATGTCCATCAGCTCAGTACAATAGTAATTAGCAATAACTCATAAATGTAAAAGTAAATTAGATGGAGCAATTCGATTGAAAGTTATTTGTGTGTTACAAGCTATTATTAAAATTTCGGAATGACTGTAAATTGTCATTGTCTACAAGACGTCTCGCCACTATATCCCTCTTCATGGAGTATGCAATAAAAACTCTAATGCATAGCATTGTCGGCAACGAAACATTCAACAATCTTTCCTTCACATATAATTTGTGTCAGTCGTTAAAGATAATAAAAGTACTCAGGATCGCTGCCATGTTGTCCTTTCGATGCAGCACTGGTATACAAACTGTAAACCGGGATCTTATTGGAGCTTTATCTGAATCTCGCATCAGAAAAAGTAGGAGCGTATGTATCTCGTTGGGTTATCCTATAAACAGTGCAGTTTTTTTACATATATTTTCTAAAATTCAGATGCATAAAACTAGTTTTACTTGAAGATATATGAATCATATTCAACGACACTTTTCCAATTATTTGGTAAATTTTGAAAACGTCTCCCAGAATTCACTAGTTAGGGACGAACAGTTTTCCTAATATTTTCCATCCAAATTATTTTGTAGACTCTGAAACAAGTTATAATACTGGTGAATTTCTTCTCATAGTCTACTATAAAAGCAGAAGCTAATAGTGGGCTGAACGCGTCATGTCCCACAATAGACAGAGCCTCCAATTACGCAGATAAAGTCCTGATTTGGGCTATCCCTTTTGTCTACTGTCTATCCTTTGCAATTTACATTTTTTATAGAGGATTCATTTTTCATCATCAGTTAGACTCTTATAGGTGAAGACTAACTCATTGATCTAACATTCAGAAATTCCCAATAGCATATAAATGTGACTAAATCCAAGCTTCGGTGGGATTTTTTCCACTTGGGTTGGCAGGATGTCCTCGCCATACTCGCAGATCTTCTAGACGGTGACTGATCTTATGTGTCAGTTTTCAGCTCGGAAGCTCTAGAGCCATCTTTGGCACTAGCTTACGCTACTGTAATTTGCACATTTGCCCAATATTAGCACTGCTTGCACTGCCAGTTTCATATTTTTGTTGAACTCATAAAGCAAACAATGTCGAATATACACTTTTGTCACATGCAATATTTTGTTGAAAAACGATCTCTAGAATTGCACTAAAGACCTCAAAACTTGCACCAAGAAAGAATTTGTTTATGTATGCATTTAGTCCTTTTTATGATACAAAGGATCGATAGGAATGATTCGGATTTGAATGCAATATCTCAAGTGTCTATGTATGCATTGTTAGTACATGCAGTGAGTAATAGAATTATTCCAACATAACCCCTCAAAACTGAATCATTTCTTCTTCAAATCAGTTTATACTTTCTTTCTTAAATAAGAAATAACACTTGCACTATACAGATCCTGTTCGTGTTATTTTACCTCTGGGAATCTTAACATGGTACAACATTTGTTGGAAGAACTATGAAAAGCCAGAAAAACCTAGCCAGACCATCTCTAATTACATTATTGTTGTACGTTTACCATAATCAACAAAAACATTCCAAGTTTATTTAGTTCCGGATATTATTCCAAACCTAGGTTGTCCTGAATTCGATGCAACTTGCTACAGGTAGTGATTTCGTTAGAACATCTGCTAATTGATTACCTGTGGGAATATATTCAAAAGTTCTTGTATTATTTTGAATTTGTTCCCTTGAGAAATGATATTTTATGTCAATAAGTTTTGATCTTTTGTGGCTGGTTGGATTGTATGCTATACTAATACATCTATTGTTATATTCATATATTATTATGGGCATTTAAATATTCATATTTATGCTAGTTGCTAAAGCCTTTAACCAACGTGCTTCTTACACGGCTTCATAGGGAGTCATATATTCTGCTTCAGTTGGTGAAGCTGCGACTGAATATTGTTTCTTTGTATTCCAACAAATTGTACATTGCTCGAAAAGTTTAAATAAGTAACCTGTTGTGCTTTTCCGATCAGTTTGATCGCTTCCACCCCAATCAGAATCAACATAGCTTGTTAGAATATGACTGAATTCACCACGCTTGTAAATCAGCTTAGCTCCAATTAAGCATTGTTAAAGTTCTTTATTATTTTTATTTGAGTACATACTCAGGATATTCACAGCTGTAGTCAAATCAGGTCGGGTGCATATCATGATATACATTAAACACCCAATTAGATTTTTACACTCATGCATTTTGATTTTGTTTAAAACTGTCTTAATATAAGTACTTTGACTTAAAGTTATATTATTATCCTTCACTTTCAACCTTGATTCCCAAAAAGAAATTAATTTCTTTTAAATCGGTCATCCGAAGTTTATTCATTAAGAAATGCTTGAATTTTTTGATTACGTGAATATCTTTACAAACAACCATTAGATCATCTACATAAAGTAAAACATAAATATTTTCAGAAATATATCCATTGTCTAGAATGTATTAACAACAATCAACTGCTGATTTTCGGAATCCTCTTTCTTTCAATATGGAATCCAATGTCTCAAACCAACATCTTGCTGTCTGCTTCAAATCATAAATAGCTCTATTTAATCTGCAAACTGAATTTGTATTACTTTTGATACCCTCCGGCACTTTAATGTAAATTGCCTCTTTTAAAATACAATTTAGAAAGGCAGTTTTTACATGCGTATGATGTACCCATAAATTAAACTGGTTTCAGAAAGCAATTATAAATCGAAAACTTGAAATTCTAGCGACTTGCGCAAAATTTTCATTATAACCGACTAAGTATTCTTGATTAAACCCACGAGCAACAAGGCGGGCTTTATACTTTCCAAATTTATCATATTTAACAGTAAAAACCCATCTACAATCGACAACATTTAAATTTTTGGGCCTTGGTATTAAAGTCCAAGTCTTATTGATTAAGAGTGAATTGATTTCCTCATCAACAGCTTGCTCCCACTTCTTTTTGTCGCTTCTATTCAGTATGTCTTGAAAAGAGTTGGGAACTTCATTAGTTATTGATTGTGCACACATTAAATAAATGTCTTCTACATCAACTTCCTTGTAAGAAATAGGAGGCCGATGTTTAATCCTATCAATCCTTCTAAACTGAGATCCTTCCATTACTTCATTATCACTATTAGTAGAGATGGGTTTATGCTAATATTTCGTGATATTACCTAATACAAATACTTTAGTTACAAGATATTATAATATCTTAACTAATATTAAAATATTACTAATATTTTGTTTTATCAATTTGGCGTTGTACGGTATTATGTATATATTTTGATTTCATGGCCATAAATGAAAGAGTTATTTGAGTTGTTCGACGAGTTCAACTAGAATCGGTACCAAAAAGATATACACCTGCCACCCCTTCAATTGCAATAGTAATAATTGGAATAGTGAAAGTTTTCCATAACTTAAATAAGGTAAAACACCATAATTTCGTCATGTTAAGAAAAATTTCACTTAGCTCAGAGTGAAATGATATTTGTTTTTAATAAATTCAAGTGGCGGGTACATAAATTAATTGAACGAAGCGTTGTTTTTGTAAATCTCATATTCAAAGGACTTGATTTGTTCATTATCAAAGTTTTTTTTTAAATTAATGTCAAACTTATTTTTGTACCGAATTTCGTCAGGGCAATTATCCATATTTTTTAACTTCGTCATGTCATGTATCTAACTTCGGCCACTAAGGGATAGCGATGTTCAAATTCTATATGAGAGTAAGATTTTGATGATATGCTCGAATAAATAATTCAACAAATAAAAAATCGATAAATATGAATATATGTAATAGTAGGGGAGCCCGGTATGCTAAATTTGCAGTTACTAAAGCGTCATGGGGACCTATTGGATTGTGAAGATTAGGTTCTAAAATGAAAAAAAGTTTATGGCCAGTTTTCCATTTTAGTGGGGGGAGAGCGTGTAAAAACTATCAAAGACGTAAAAAAAAACAGTCACATGGAAATACTCGAGCGCGTCAGACATTCATAGTGTATACGCGCTTTGTCTTTCTGATAACCGATATATATTAATCTGACGATCAACTTGTGGGGTATGGCCGTTAAAAGGGGTAAAAAAACAAAAACAAAAAAAGTTATTCGAGCGTGTCAGATATTCGGAGGGAATGTTAAGTGAACTTGAAAAAGTGTCCTATTTAAATGACTGACGATTTGGGCGGGACCAAAAGTCATGACTGATTTTTGAAAATGTAAAAAAAACATGTGACCTTGAAATACTCGAGCGCGTCAGATTTTTATACAGAGGGTTCAACTTGATGTCTGTGTTGTCCTAAATGATAATCTGACAATTATATGGAGGGATATTGTTAATCTGACAATTTAAAAAAAAAAAATTTCGTTTCTTCTTTTTATTACTGGATGAAATAAAAGCAATATGCATATATATATATATATATATATAATATTATATATATATATATATATAATATTATATATATATATATATATATATATATATATATATATATATATATATATATATATATATATATATATATATATAGCAAAATATTAAACATTTTAACATATTTAATCTTCATCCTCACTGGATTCGTCTTCAAAGTTGGTTTCCAATTGTTCAACTTCCTCGTCATCTCGTGTTTTTGTAAGCAAGAATGGTTATGATACTTCATAATCTTGTATTTATTTTATGATATTATAGTATTAAAAAAGAAACGAACCTGAATAAGTAGTATCTTCTAAAATGTCAGGCGTTATGACGATATCTTCGCATGCTTCAGGAAGTTGGTTTCCTACGAACCAAGTCGGCTCTAATTTTCCATCCGCAGTTTGTTGGGGACATCTCAGTAACAATACTATTGTGCGCATTTCTGCACAAGCATGCAATGTATTTTGTTCGCAATAAATGTTGCTGTAGCTCTGATCGGCAAGGTGGCAAATTACAAGCGTCGTAATTACCCACATTTAATGAGAAGGGCTGAGACGTATCAGATACTTTGTATGTTTTATTAAATATTTCCATTCTAGCACTGTTGACATTAGCAATTTTTTTTAATCCGCACAAATGGCAGATGAGAGATTCAATGATGAGAGATAATTCTTCAATATCAAAAGCTGCAGATCCCAAGTTTGCAAATGCTTTTTGAAAAGTTTCAGATTCCATTAAAATCTGTAAAGGCTTTTTTCCCTCGCCTGTAAAAAGCTAGGCTGTAATCACATACCGTTTTCAAAACACAACAAACAAACCAAAGCGTCGTACATCTACAAAAACGAACAAGTCATTGTGATTAGCTAAGATGTCATCATGATAGGGAAAGAGTGAGAAGGAAGAGCGACGCGGAGTGGGAAATACACAGTTCTGAGCATCTATACGCTTCATCATTTATTGATGGTTTTAGCTACATCGCCCCATGAAAACCGTCAGATTATATGTTTTTCGTAATCCTGATAGGATTTTCTTCAAAATAAAAAAAAATTCAATCGCGCTCGAGTATTTCGAGGTGAGGTTTTTTTTTACAGCTTTGTGACTCACCCATTTCCTTATCCCACGCTCAAATTGTCAGATTATTGAAATATACTCTTTTCTGGATGTACTTAACTTACCTTGTCTTAATCTGACGCGCTCGAGTTTTTCTGAGGATCAATTTTTTTTTACTAATCTGACGGGCTGCCCTCAACGCACCCCACTATATTAAGGGTTCATATATGGTAGGGTGCATTACAGGGTGCAAACCTTCTACCCCATATGATTTTCTGACGCGCTCGAATAACGCGCAAAATCCCCGCTTGGGCTCCCCTACTATAATACAGAAACAAATACATTCTTTAGAAAAAAAAATACTGAAAAATTCGAATTAACAAATAATTTACGTCACAAAATCTGAACTGCGAGGCAGTCAAAATAGGTGATGCACTAATATTAAACCAAATTCTTAGTTAATAAGCAACAAAATCCCAATAACAAAATTAAATTAGGTTCTTTAGAAAATAAATAAATAAGGTATCTATACTTAAATTATCTTATTTTAACTAACACAAATTAAATTTTCTTAAACTAATATAAATCTGATATAGCGTAGATTCCTCGACTATTCAAAAGTAATGGAATATTAATTTTTTTTAATACATCTTTTTCTTCATACGTTAGGATGTCATCTTTTTCAGGCCATCGCCAGTTTGAACCACTCATCGTCATTGTTTTTATCGTGTAATCCGAGTTATTTTTGTCTAATACCATTCCCGGAAAACGTTCGCCCTCATAAATAACGGCAACAAAATCACCTTTATTTACTTCGCATTCTTTTTTGTTTTCTTTACCCTTGCTTTTTCTTAGACTTTTGGTTTCCTTTTCTTTTTTCTCTTTGTCTGCTTTAAGCTGATAATTTAAAAACTCTTCAGCAGTAGCAACGCTTGGGATAATTTTCCGTTTAACTCTTGTGGCTTCCGTGGCTTTTACTTCAGGCCAAAATAGAGCTTTTTTAAAAGGGGTGGGATAACACTGAGAATGGACGACAACTGTGGATGCCTCTTTTATTTTAGATTTTTGGAATATGTCAGATGTTTCTTCCATATTAAATTCTGGGGTTTTTTCTCTTTGGTCTGCTGATATTTTACCTGCTAAAATTTGGCTTTTAGGGTGTACATTACCTTTTGGTGTGGGCGCGATTAATGAACCATCGAGTTGTACGTCGAATTCCAAAATATCTGAATTGTTCCACACCGCTTCGTCTATGTTTGCATCTAGGGTTTGTTCATGATGCGTTGTTATCGAACACGTCTAAATGGGTTTCATTTAAACAGGAAATTTTTTCGTTGACAGATTTCCACAAATAGAAAAGACTTTCATCTTTTTCGCATCCCAGCCACGCGTACTCTGAATTCGCTCTAAAAATTTCAACCTTCGCATTTCCTATTTCTTTTTCAAGGGTGGATAAAAATGAGTTGTAATCGCCAACACGTCTACCAGCGAGGTCGTCAGTAAAAACCTCGTTACAAATAATTTCTTTATTCGCTTCAGGCAAAACAGTGATGTTCTTGTTCGTGAGGAGTTTGTCGTATGCAACAGCGTTAGGATTGAATGGATACAAGCCACATTTCCTGAAACCACTTTTAATCGTGTCTGACTTTGCTGCTTCCTTTAGGCATGAGTCTACCGGACATGTAAATTATTCCCGTTTAAGCTTTTCGCCATTATTCTGCAGTCGCCAATCACTAACCTTTTGCTTCCAAACCTGTTTAACCGGATGAAAAATTGCAACGTCCATTGGTTGCAGGAGATGCGTTGCATTTGGCAGAAGTGCTATAAGAATTATACCCTTTTCTCTGCAAAAGTTTGTCAAAGGCAACGAAATGTGTGAAGAATGGTCATCGATAAACAAAACCACGGGTAGATCTATATAATTTTTCTGCAAGTACGGATAAAAACAGTTTGTTATGTATTCAAAAAAAGACTCGCAAGTCATCCAGCCCGAATCAGATCTTCCTATTCCCCAATCAGCAGGCATTTTCATTATTACATTTTTAGGGATCCTTATATATGGCAGCAGAGTAAGAGGAGGCATAAGCTTTCCACTGGCTGAGGCGCCTACCAACACTGTAATACATTCTTTTTCGTCGTTGGCCGTGCGATTATAAGTATGGACTGAACCTTTGCGAACTAGGACTCTCTTGTCTTTGGGACACAAAAAGAATGCTGTTTCATCGCAGTTGAAAATTCGGTTCATTTAAAACTTCCTTTAGCTCAGGAAAACTGTCGAAATAGGTTGAAATTTTAGCAAACCAATTTCTAAGAGATTCTTCCGTAATCCTGGACCTCTCAGTTGTTAAATTTTGAACATTCTCAAAGAAATCTCCGGATTTCGTTTTAAAAATCCTTTGTACCAATTTACATCGGGGACACCGTTTTTAAAGTTGTTGTCTCTATTTACTTCTTTCGTCAATTTTGATACACTATGAATTAATTGCGTTTTTGTTATAGGAAAACCTAGATTCGCGACTTCAAGAATCCATTTAACAAGAGTCTGCTCTTCTGCTTGGGTAAGAGTTGTAGGCGCTCCAACATGTTTTGAATGCTTTTTTTAATTTTTTGTCTTGAAGCGTCGTTCTCGGAATACCAAATCTTTTGGCAACGTCTCTGGTAGACTGCCCATCTTCAATTGCCTTTAACGCCATTGAAAGCTGCTCTTGTGTGTATTTCTTAGTAGTCATATCTATATCTGTAACAGAAATATAATGCTCTTCTTAATTGGCAAATGCTCGATGAATCTGATACACTTAGAATAAGGTTAATTTTTAATCCTCGAACTTGCACATCGATTAAGTGACGAAATTAAGAAAAAATGCATTTGAGATAATTGAAAATCGTCATGCAGTATAACGGAATTTTTTTTAACATATTTTTTTTGGCCTATTATCAAACTAAATTTTAATTCAAAGACATTCTTCATCCTTACATCTACTCGAAATGGGTAAAAATATTAGGCAAATTTAACTTATATATAATAATGATTGACAGGACGAAATTATGTCTTAGGTTTAAATACTCTATTAAAATTGATTATCCATATTAACTTGGCAAAAATTCTTGGTAAATTTAGCAAAATTCTGCTGACGAAACGACGTTCTAAGAACTAAATTTCGTCACTATGACGAAATTACCTACATTGCTGTTAACGCGCCATTGTTAAATTCGTCATGTCTTTTTCTTAGTATGTAATTTATTGGTGAATTATAATTTTTTTATTGATTTCGCGACTAACGATGCGCTAATTTCTTGCCATGTATGAAAAAAACCTATAGCTTACTTGCCTTGTTTCTGGCACTCTTAACAATGTTCACGTCCGCACTAACACGCAATGAGCTAACTACGAGACGCAGCACTGAAGCATGCTTGTAAGCGAACTTGTACATGATTTGGAGCCAATACGACATGCATATTAATTTAATGCAATTAAATATTAAACCTCTTTATGGCAAATGATAAAAAATTTGCATGAGCATTCGAATTTTCTTATTTTATTTGAAAATGTAAATTGTGACGAAATTAAGTACCCTGACGAAATTATGGTGTTTTACCTTAATAACAATATCTATTCGCCTACTTCCACAGTTTCGTCTCGTTCCCACTAGTAATGGGCTCAAAAACGCCAAACAGTTTGAAAAAACGTTTGGCTGCAAAAAAACGATCAGTTTTTCCAAATAGCGACAAACAGTTTTTCTAAAACGAACCGTATTTCGACAACGAATAGTTTTTCTAAAACCAATTATTCCAACTATTCTACAACGAATAGCTTTTCTAAAGCCAATCGTTTTTCTAAAACGTACCATTCTTTTCTAAAACGAATAGTTTTTATAAAACCAATCGTTTTTCGTTTTTCTCAAACGCATCGTTTTTTTTAAACGAATTTTTCTTTAAAACGAATCGTTTTTCTCAAACGGACCGTTTTTTTAAAACGAACTGTTTTTTTAAAACGAACTGTTTTTTTTTAAACGAACTGTTTTTTTATTCAAATATTAAAAAAAAATTTAGCGCAAAAAGAGCTGAAAACGGGAAAAATCGCCCAATTTTGGGTTAGAGTGACCTATTACTGTGATATAAAAATTTCGGTTTTGTAGGGGAGTAGGGGGTTTTTTGGCCATAGTTTGGCAAAAAAGGCTTTTACCGCGCTTTCGATGATTGAAATTGGTCGGGGATTATATTAGTGATATTTTAAGGAAAAAAAATTTTGATAGGGGAAATTGGGCAAAAACGTCCTTTTTAAAAAAAAAAAAAATTTTTTTATTAGCATGAATTCGGAGACCTTTCTGAGTTTCGGGCGAAATTTCCATACAAGTCTGGGAAAAAGCGGCCTAGTTTCGAAGTTACGGCAAAATGAAATCCGCCGGAAAAACTAAAAGTAGCACTAAAAATGTCAAGGAGGAACAGGTTGAGATCCTTTTTGGTTCATCAGTTGGCGCCCTCCTCCTGACTGCAGGTCGCCACGAAAGTGTCTCCATACCTACCGGGGTTGTAAAATTTACGAGACCATGGGAGGTAAGGTGTCCCTAGACTCATGCCCAGCCTTAAGGAAGAGGTTGCCCTCCTAGTGGGTGCATGTTTAATAAACGAAACATTTTTTTTTATTGCTTAATAAAAACTTCATGCTTCAGTGAGGCGAAGTGGAAATCCGACTATTTAATAAAAACTTCATGCTTCAGTGAGGCGAAGTGGAAATCCGACTATTTTAGATTAGCCAGGAAAAGTTTGGTATCAGAGATCGCTCGATGAAAAGTCATATAGATGACAACAGGATTAGTTGGTCCTATCTTAGTAATTTTTTTACTTTTGTCATTTGAACGAATACAGGAGATGTTTTTTGCATATAATAAAATGAAAAACAAATTAAATTGATTGAATTTGATCGTTTTTCTTTAGATGGTCCCTAGATTGGAGAAAGACTTGCCAAATAAATGACTGACCATTGGAAAGTTACGGAAAAGCTGCACAGACTGATGACTCGGTATTCTTTGAAGGTAATCTTGCACCATCACCATTCTAGCGTGGGAACGTTGTGTCTGGAGGGTGGAGGAGGGCATATTAGTCAATTTCATTACATTACTGCAAATCGTATGCATTGTATGTATACATGTACATACTTCAAATAGGTATTTGGAACAGGTATTTTTTCGTACTCGTACTAGTTATACCTAGTATGTGAAAATCCTAGTGCGACCCAACTCTTATTGTCGTACAGCATAAAATTTGTTTCTCTCGTTAATTCAAACTGTTTTTTCAAACAGTTTTAAAAAACAGTTGTTTTTGAAAAAAAAAACTAGTTCCCACTACTAACGCACGCTCATGAACCCTTCAATATGCTCACCACATTATAATATTTACTTCACCTATTGTGTAACTAAACAAGTTGAATATCAAAATATATATTCCGTGAACTATTTCATACTGCAAATTGTCCGCTCCTAATTGTTTTAGCATATGAGAACTGTTGTGTGCTGTGGCCAAGTGATTATTTCAGAAATCAGAACAAACCCGTCTTACTAGTTTGAGTAATTCTTTATTACTGACTTAATATCTATGCTACAATGATTACAATTTAGTGTAGTACCAGTTTCAAGTGAACTTGGTTATTTATTGGATCAACTATTACTACATCTCCCCCTAACAAGCACGTATCGCAAATGTGCCATATACGTTAGGTTTGTTTACACCTATTGTTATCGTCAAACTAACGAAACTAAACAATATACTAATGATATTAACTATCATATTTTGTTAATGCTAAGCGATAACATTTCTTCTTTAAATTTCACATAATTCAACAATATTATTTATAATTCATAAATCTAATTCATATTACATTTTATTAGCCTTACCAACAACTGTGAATGCTGACAGCATTATCTACCTTTCACAATGCGTGTATATGATATTTAAGTACTTTGTTTTTTCTCACGTCTTTGCCGTAGGAAGTAGGAATTTCTTCTCACTATTCTACCTTCTTCGTCCTCAACCCAATACGATCGAGGCGTTGAATGCTTATTCTTTACGTGCGCCCGACGCCAATGTTTACCTTCTCTTATTCAAATTTTGTCATTTACTTGGAAATCTCTTCTCTTTTGCGTATGTTGATTATAATGTTTACTCATTAAAGCATTATTAGCTTCCAACACTGTTCTCATGTTATTATTGTTGCCTTTAACTTGAAATTTGTTTTCCTTACCCGGAATTAATGAGCGAGTTTTTCGCTCCATTAAAATTTCTACAGGAGTCAATATAGAATTTTGAATCGGCGTATTTCGATACTCTAGTAACGCCATCCACAACTCCGTTTTCGATTCAATACATTTCAGAACCATTTTCTTGGCGATTTGAACCTGTCGCTCTGCAAATCCGTTTGATTTTGCATACAGTGGGCTAGAAGTCACTAACTCAATATCGTATTTCTTACAAAATTCATTAAATGCAAATGAGTTAAATGGATTATTATCTGCAACAATTTGCCGAGGAATTCCGTGTATCGAAAAAACAGCCTGCAGCTTACTAATTATTACACTTGTTGTTTTTTGGTTAATAGGGATGATATCTAAAAACTTAGAGTAATAATCTCCTATCACCAGGTAATATTTTTTTCCAATCTCCATTATATCCATTCCCAACTTTTGAAAAGGATAGTTTGGAATTTCATGATTTATTAGCGGTTCCTTCCTGTTCGCACTTCTATATTTTTGACATATGTGACACGATTCAATCATATTTTCAATATCTTTATCTATTCCCGGCCAGTATACTAGACTCCTAGCTCTAGATTTAGTCTTCTCTATCCCTAAGTGCGAATTGTGTAAACATTTTAAAACATACTCTCTTTGACTTGGTGGAATAATTACCCTATCGTTTAAAAATATAATACCATCTTCTACGCTTAAGTCATTACGATGTCTCCAATACCTTTTTATATTGTCAGGTACATTTTTTTCTGCATTTGGCCAACCACCGTAAATTATTTCTTTTAAATCTTTTAAAATTAGATCATTATCCGTCTCCTTCTTATACAATTTTTTCTTTTCATCGGAAATATTAATCGAGTGGACCATGAGGTTCAAATCTCGAATCTCTGCTTCTGTTTGGCTACTGCAATCTCTTGATAACAAGTCTGCTATGTACATGTATTTGCCTGGTAAATATACCAACTTCAACTGGTAGTTAAGAAGTCTTAACTTCATCCTTTGCAATTTCGAATTCGCAATTTTTGCGAAGTCTTTGTTCATAATGCCCAGTAAAGGTTTATGATCCGTTATAATTTTTACTTTTTTTTCCGTATATGTATGTGTGAAATTTTTTGCACGCAAAAACTATTGCAAGGAACTCCTTTTCTATCTGTGCATAGTTTTGTTCTGCTTGTGTTAGGCTCCTTGATGCGAAACATACTGGCTGCCCTTCTTGCATTAGGCAGCATCCTACGCCATGCTTTGAAGCGTCGGTTTGAATAGTAATGTCCTTTTTTGAGTCAAAAGCTTTTAATGTGGGAGAATGTACTATACATAACTTAATACTGTCTAATGCTTTTTTATGACCTTCCAGCCATTGATACACCACATCTTTTTTCAGCAATTCCCGTAGTGGTGCTGACATATCAGCAAGATTTGGTATATAATTCCTCATGTAATTTATAAAACCTAACAATCTCTGTAACTCTTTTTTATTTTTTGGCTCCCTTAATTCTTCTATAGCCTTCAATCTTAACTTGTCACACGCGATTCCTTCATGTGAAACCCTATGACCTAAAAATTTAACTTCCCTAACATTGTACTGCAATTTTTCTTCATTAAAGACAACATTCTTTAATGCTGCTCTTTTCATCACCAACTCTACAATTTGATCGTGCTCTTCTTGCGTTTCAGCTGCTATCAAAATATCATCTATGTAGACAATAACCCCTGAAATATCTGCGAAATTTATTTCATTAATTTTTTGAAATGCTTCAGGAGCTATTTTAATTCCAAAAGGTAACCTTCGGAACCTAAAACAACCGAAAGGTGTACTGAAGGTACATAGTTTTCTCGAATCTTCATCAAGTTCAATCTGCCAATATCCATCCTTTAAATCAAACACCGAAAAGAATTTCTTTCCTGTCAATTTCGTGGCAATTTCTTCAAATGTAGGAATTGGATGTATATTTTCTTTAAGACACTCATTTAACTCTCTTGGATCTAAACATATTCTAATCTTTTTATTATTTTTTTCTACTACCACTATGTTAGAAACCCACTCCGATGGTTCATTTACCGATTCTATTATACCCTTACTACATAACCTTTTCAACTCCTCTAATAATGCTTCCTTAATTGAAATCGGTACTCTACGCGCAGGCTTAACCACTGGTGTCGCCGAACTTCTAAGCTCTAGCTTAAAGTTTTTATGGAAACATCCTAAGCCTTCAAATAGCTGCTTATATCTCTGTACAAATCTTTGTTTTTCATGTTCTACACTGCACACCCGTCGCACTAGATTTAATTCAGTACACGACTTTAACCCTAAGAGCGGCACCGTATCATGATCAACAACGAAAAATTCTTGTTTCGTTACTCTTCCTTTCACTTGACACTTTAACTTAATTTTTCCCACTGTTTTCAATTTAATCCCACCATACGCTTCCAACTTTTGATTCACTCGTTGAATGCGTTTATGATTAAAATTCTTTAGATACGATTGCGGTAAAACATTGACGTCTGCTCCTGTATCTAATTTAAACTTTATTATCTTTTTTTCTACTTGTACGCGTTCATACCACGTACTATCACTTTCATCGTAATTTACTGTGTCAATTTTAAATGTGTCGTTTTCAATTCTACCTGACCTCTGAATATTTAACGAACGTACCTGCTGTTTATTCCTACATACTACGGCAAAATGATTTAATTGATAGCAGTTTTTACATGTTTTGCCGTATGCCGGGCATTCGCTCCGTCGATGCTGTAGACCACAATATTTACACTTGTTGCTGTCACCATTTCGCATTTGTTGGTTTGCCTGACTTTTGTTCATCTTATTACAACTGGTTTTGCTAAAATGAGATATTGATGATTTATTATTAAAATTATCAAGTTTTTTCACTGGTTTGTTAAACCGGTTACCACTTCCCTTCGCGTATACTGCAAATGCTTCTGATTTGTGCATTTCTAGTGACTGTTGTCCGGCTGCTTCTGCTGCTCTGGCGAATTCTATAGCCTTTTCACAGGTTAATTCACTTGTCTCAAGCATTTTTTTTTTGAAGTGTTTTATCTCGGATGCCGGCGACTATTCTGTTCCTAATCATTCTACTTTCTTGCTCTCCGTACTCACATTTTCGAGCTAATTTCTTTAAGTCGAGCAGAAAGTTGTCAAATGGCTCTCCATTTTGTTGGACTCTCTCATAGAAGATAAAGCTTTGATATACAATATTTCTTTTTGGTTTACAGAAAATTTCGAATGCATTTACGACTTTATCATACTTTTTCCGATCATTATCGGAAAGATCAAATGAGTTGAATGCTTCTACCGCATCACTGCCAACTGCATTTAGAAATATTGCCACTCTCACATGTTCAGCTTTCTTTTCTAGCTCGATTGCTGTTGCAAATATTTCAAAATTTTGGCGAAAAATACGCCAATTTTCGGCAATATTGCCGTCTAGTCTCAACTCATCTACTTTCTTGAGAATCTCCATTGGACGATCAACTCTAATAACTTTGATCTCTTTCGGAGGCCTTCCGCGTGGTCTTGGGAGTATACGGTCACTTTTCCGGTTTTTAGTAACTCCCATTCAATTTTTATCTTTATTTCAACTCACTTTTTATCACTTCACTTTGCTTGTATTCGAATTTGTTTGTTAGTCACTCTTATTTTACCTTTTTATCACTAACATTTCAATTCTGCCTATTTTCGTGTTACCGGCTGCGCCATGTTGTGTGCTGTGGCCAAGTGATTATTTCAGAAATCAGAACAAACCCGTCTTACTAGTTTGAGTAATTCTTTATTACTGACTTAATATCTATGCTACAATGATTACAATTTAGTGTAGTACCAGTTTCAAGTGAACTTGGTTATTTATTGGATCAACTATTACTACAAGAACTACGATCAATTTTCTTTTATTATCATGTTAAATTCCAAATAAATTCATCGCGCTATGAAAGTTCCTATTTATTATCACCTTAATATAACTCCATTAACTAATATTCGATAAACATTTAATTAAACATTTTCAAATTTTTAGTTAAAAAAATCGGCTCTTTACGATCCGTATATATTCATGAACCCTATTTCCATCCAGTTATCAATTTACTCAAACCTAGGTGCGTTCATAAAATCCATTAATCAGCAGCATTATTTTACTTCTTATTTTACTCCATTTAAACATACACACATGTAACATACATATATCGGAAAAACCTAGCTCCGAATTAACTCATTAAACTTGCCTCATACTTAATTGCCTCATACTATCAACTATCATACACTATTTTAGCCTCACAATATTGAGCATTGCGAAATCGTATCGAATGTCCCGTCATTATGCGCCAAGTTATAATCTAATGCCAAATATTTAATGAATATATTCGTTACCATCACTAACACGATATAGTGACTAACACCGAACGATAGTTTGAATACCTTAACTAGTATAATTCATTAGTTAAAGAATTCACTAATGCCAAATATTAGTTAAGGTATTCATTAATGCCTTAACTAAAATATTATATTAGTTAAGGCATTCACTAATGCCTTAACTCATATGTTATATTATCTAAGACATTCACTAATGCCTTAACTAATATATTATATTAGTTAAGATATTAGTGAATGTCTAAACTAATACGGTATAACATATTAGTTAAGATATTAGTGAATGTTTAAACTAATATGATATAACATATTAGTTAAGATATTAGTGAATGTCTAAACTAATATAACATATTAGTTAAGGTAATAGTGAATGTCTTAACTAATATAACGTATTAGTTAAGGCATTAGTGAATATATCATATTAGTGATGTTAATGAATGTTTCGAAATTTGACATTAGCTTATATTTTAGCGCATAATGGCAGGATATTTGCTACAATTTCACATATCTGCTCAATGTTATGGCTAGGATAGTGTATGATCGCTCATATAATGACACATGTATGAGCACGATCGCGAATCAGGCAAGTTTAATGAGTTTATTTGGAGGTAAGTTTTGTCGATATATGTATGTGCATACATATTTTTGGGTGAATTAATGAAATGATATTCTTCTTGAGTGAAGTAGTGCAATTAATGGAGTAATTTGCGAATTCTATGATTGGAAACAGATAATAGTTTTCAGATGTACGCGTCTTGCTAAACTCAAGAATGCGAATATTAATATGCAATGCGAATATGTTTTAGTAAAAGTTTGGCGACCATTAATAATAAGTGGTAGCCGACGGTGATATTATGTGTAGATATTATCTTGTTTTTCATTGCGTAGGGTCGGTTCGTCACTTATAAGTGGCAATGCAATGTCATAAAATTTGTTCCCAGTGTCGTTCCTTTCTAATAAAACAATCACTTAAATGGCGCCGTCAATTGAATATGAACATGACTAGCTACCCTTCGGCTGTACTAAAAATCTTTGATTGATAAAATGAGAACAAACTGATTGATGATTACGAAACAAGAATATAAAATGTTCCAGGCGAAACTAATATTTATATATCATAATATAGCATATCAAGATATTACTAATATCTACTATATTCAAATATTAGTAATATTTTAACTAATGTGAATATATTAGTCCCACCTCTAACTATTAGACAATGATTTATTGGGCTCATATTTTGTATCTGTTTCACCCACCGATTTATTTATCTTAGGATCGAACTCAATAACTTTTTCGAACCTTCCATTTTTTTGTTGCTTTATCTTATCTAATTTATCACTATCAGATTTATTAGACTCTATTATTGATTTTGACTGAATGCCTGATGCATCAATTATTCTACGAGAATTTCCTTAACTATCCTCAGTCTCATTACTGGTCTAGAAGTCATATAATTGATCTCATCTACAATTACATCTCTAGCTAAGATAAATCCTTGTTTTTCCACATCCCACACTTTATAACCATTTGGTTGATATTCAACCAATATACCTTTGAATGATTTTTCATCAAATTTCGTTTTCTTTGTTATATTATGCACATAGATAGTAGAACCGAAAACTTTTAAAAACTTTTATTTGGACTTTTTACCGTGCCAAAGTTCATAAGGAGTTTTATTGCATCTCAGAGCCTTAGTAGTAGGAGTCAAATTGATTAAATGAGTTGCAGTTAATACTGCTTCGCCCCAAAATACTTTGTCTAATTTGGCGTAACTAATCATCGCTCGTGCCTTTTCAGTTATCGTCCTTACCATTCGCTCTGAAACACCATTTAATTGTGGGGCTCGTGAACTGTTAAATGAAAGTTTATTCCTTTTCTTACACAATAATCCTTTGCTTCATTCGATAAATACTCTCCATTATCAATGTACAAATTCACAACTTTTAAATTAAAGTAAGCCTACTTTTTGCAACGAAATCTTGAAGCATTGTAAAAACATCGGATTTGTGTTTAATTAAATATGTTACTCAGTAATGTGTAAATTCATCGATAAAAATAACAAAAAAATGTTTATCATCTACCGTTGAAGAGTGATTGGGCCACAGACATCAGAGTGCACAATAAATAAACGCCTGTTAATATAATGTTTGTCTTTAGACTTATTAAAAGGTAATCTTGCTTGTTTATCATTTATACAAGCTTCACATATATTATTCTAAGATGAAATACATTTAATAAGATTGATATCATCAACCATGTTATTACTTTTTAACTTTAAAAATTTAAATCTAAAGACTTAGTCTCTGATGCCATAAATCATACATATCTTTATTAGCACTACACATTTTGTAGTTCCTATATGTTTCATTTACATCAGCGACAAACTCAATAGAATTTAAACTATTTTATGGCTCACCTTCCATTATAATTTTACCATCATTATAACCTCTACTCCTTCAGCGTTGAACACTACATTCAATCCAGCTTGCTGCATATTTTTTACTGACATAATATTTTGCGATAATACACTCGAAAACAGAACCTCCTCAAGTACTCCATGGATTCCCATGTTGCTAGTCACATGAATTATCCCTTTCTTAGTTGCTAATATGAAAGTATTGTATTTTGCAACGTGAATTCGGATCGGTGGATTCAAATCTATGTAGCTTTTAAACCACTAATTATTGATAAGATGTTTTGTTGTTCCGGAATCGAGAAGAAATATAATTCTGCTGTCATTGTCTTTTTCAGGCTTCCCTCTTCACTTCCAGTCATGAAGGCAAAAATTTATGAATAAGATGTAGACGGCCGACTCAATTCCACATTGTTACTAAATCTGTTCCTTTCATTGTACTCCTTATTCTTTTTATAATAATAACAATTTTTAATGTAGTGCCCATGTCGGCCACAATGATGACATTTAACACCTTTCGAAATTGTTTTACTAGGCTTTTCTTGGTTTCCTCTCCATACCTTTTTGTACCTTTTTACAACTCTCGAGCTTTGACGATTCACTTGTATTACTTTTGCATTTGTGAATGCTGGCGTAAAATTATCTTCAGATAATGTTTCAATAGCCGTTATCATCCCGTCATAAGATATCCGCTATATCTCAAGTATCTAGGTATGCATTGTTAGTACATACAATGAGTAATATAATTATTCCAACAGTTATCTCCTCTTAACCGTCCCTTAGTGCATGCATTTGGAAAAATCGCATTATTTATTGGATATCCCAATGTATAACTTATTTCAGGACTGATATAAATACAAATGCAGCAAAGTCCAATAAACAATAGTTACAATAAATTACATTACGGTACGGTAGTCACTTTCCGTTGTTTTTCTGTAGGTTTCAAGTTCTCGTTTTTGCATATGATCGTATATCAGATGGTAAATAAGAAAATGCCATTACAGAGAGAACTAACGATTAACTTTTTGGTCGGGTGTGCGGAGAAGCTTTAATTTCTTGACAGATATCGATATATCGAGGGTAATCTGCCTTCTTTTTGGGTGTTTACCAATATTCTCTTAAAATTGCAAGCACTTAGAGCATACATTAATCGTTGGTAACCAAAACCCCGATTAAATTTGGTATTGAAGACTATTTTAACACTTGAACGGGCGTCAGAACGTATATTGATTTCGTAGTTTTCCGATATTATCTGTATTTAATGAGCTGCTCGTCTAACTAGATTGAGATATCTCAGTAAAATGTTTAATGAGCTGCCCTAGGTCTAGCCAGGTTGAGATATCGCAGCAAAATGTGTTTAATGAGAAATTCGGCTGCTCTAACTTGCCCGAAGTTGCTCTGAATTGTGTTTCCTAAGTTGAACTACAGAAATTTAGAGCACGATTTCTGTTCTACCTTTTTTGGTAAAGCAAGTTTGGGCAAGCAACCAGCTGTTTGTCAATTGCCACGAAACCGACTTTTAACAAAAAATTATGCCTGAAGTAGAGGTTTTTATTCGTGAATTGTCAGGTTGAACTTCTGACAAGCAACCAACTTTGAAAAGAGCTTCCTCAACACTTTGTTTACCTTTTAACTGCTCTAACTTGCTCGACTTTTGTTGACAGCTCCTCAATAGTAACCTGCCTTGAGATGCTGTGCTCTTTTTTCGGAGTTATTAAACATAGCTAATAAATTCAAATTGGAGATACTTTCTAATACGTCCCTGTGACAGTATTGTTGTTCTGTATATTTGATGAGCTATATGAAGTCTTCAAACGCAATATAATTGTGACTTTATGATTACCACCCTATCTCCCATCGCAAACTCTTCAGTTCGTAAATACATAGCTACCTCATAAGCAACTTTTTATTTCTTTATGTAATAGCCCGTTCACACTGTCGCTAAATCAGGCGATTTCGATCAGCTGATCACTTTAGGGCTAAATCGACCTCAAATCTACCTGATTGACCACACATATCTCGGCTCTTGACAGTCGAAAGCTATCTGATTCCAGTACCCAGTATAAATCAGCATGCTGAATTCCATCCGTGAGAGGAAGAGGAGATTTGAATGAAGTGTCATTCGAATTTCGTTCCAAAATAGTGAAAATTGAACACAAAAAGAAATAGTGAGTTGTATAAAATGAAAAGAAAATGTTCTTGCATGTTCCTGCACCATTTCCAACAATTTTCCGCAAAAAAAAATTTGCACATAAGTTCGAATGACGTTTCTCACGCTAAATCTCATCGCTCTAAATCACTTCGGCTAGTGTGAACGCTTCACCTGATTAACTTGACAGCTCCTAAATCTACCTGACAGCTCCTAAATCTACCTGATTTAGAGTGTAGTGTGAACGGCTTATTAAGTCCTATATCTTATTTCAGAAGTCGGTAGCTGTGCTCGCTAGTCCGAAGCAGTGGTTTCGAATCCCGCCGTATGCTCATGGCTATATTTGTTCGTCTTGTGTTATTTTAAGGGTAGGCATAATATCAGCGTTTCATTAATTGTCTCATCATAGCTTTAGTAGCGACTCGGCATAGCACCAGCACTTCAGGAAAGAAGCAAAATGTGGCACTTAGCCTGTTAACTGGGCATGACGAAATATTTCGCAAGAAGTTAACTACAATGAGCATGACATTTTTCATCGTGTGGGCATGATGACATTTTTGGTCATGAAAAATTTTAGTCGTAAATGGGCATACACAGAGTGCTGGGGTACTCAATGTAAAAAGTGCTCAATGTAATAGAAAACTGATTATTTAGGAATGGTTTGTAGGCGTGACCAGAGGTGGGTGTTGGCATATGCTTCTCGTGATTTGTTCTTCTTAGTTTATGAATATTTATGATTTAAGCTATATTTTTTCATAACAGCAAGAAGGGAATAAACAGTAAATAAGAGTAATTAAAAATTAAAATTGAAACATTCTTTGCTTATTTTCATAACATGGTGATCATTTGAAAATTAAAATGTAGCAACTGTTTGTAAAAAAAAAATTACAAAAACTAATTAAATGTAAAAAATTACAATAATTAAAGAAACATGAATTTTTGGGTAAAATGGATTTAATACTAATTTTCTTCAAAAATCAGGAGACTATAATTTGAAGGTTTTTTCACGTGATTTTTTCAAAGCTGCTGCCCACACATTCATCAAAAATCTCACCGATCCATTTCTAAAAAGTATTAATATGTTCTGGAAATTTCGTAATAATCTGATGACTCCATCAGAAGTTATCACGACCCAAAATTTAAAAAACATTCTTTGCCTACTATAATACACTCAGCGCCCAAAAAGAGTTGAAAACTTCCAAAAGTTTTCATAAACAAGCTGAAAAGATTATTGGCTACCATTTCGCATACTTGGTTTTTCCAGATTACTTATTTCCATAGAAACACAAAAGATAGAAACACAGAAATTATCAATCACTAGAATCCCCACCGCCGCCAAAGGGTTAGTAGTATCTTAATTTGATGTTGATTCCGACCAACTTCTAGTACTTATACATCAATATGTAATTTCAGCTCGAACGAGTAACGCAACCATGAGTGATGCTAAATCTTTGTGCTGATATATTGAATTACTTCACACTGCGAAGAAAAAGCGCCCACTGTGAAACGAGTTGAGCAAAAGTTTACTCCCCAGTTAAGAGGTTAATGATATCGGCTTCTCTTAAATGTGTCTCCGTACCACCATAGCTAAGCATTCGCTTCCAAGGGTAGTCCCCGGAGCTTTGGCAATATCATAGAAAAAAACGTAAGCAGGCAGACCCCGGAAAAGGTACACAAGGGCCCATTGTGATACCGCATTTCAAATAGTACACAACTCTTATGAAGTTGATAACCACACCGACTCCTTTAGGAAATGGGTGATAGGTCCGTCGACGCTACTTACTTGGATTAGGCTTGCTAAGAAATATGAGCCAAGATAGCTTTCTTCTAACAAGGCCCGGGCATTCGCACAAAGATGAAGAATTGTTTCCTCTTGCTCGCATCTACAATTTCGGCAGCTGCTGTTGTCTGATGGCCAGTTTAACTGAAGTCATTGGAATTTTGAAGAATCCACTTAATAGATCAAAATCTCATGGCATCGAAAAAAGGCTACAGATACATTGTATTTTATTGTATACTGATACTCAATCATTTGTCTACAAATCATTTCTGGACATCCGATGTTTTATAGGTATAGATTTAGAGTATTTTAGAGCAAGTGTGTCCTGTGCAAGCTTTGGCTGGACTTTGTGAAATCAACTGTAAAAATCTGAATAACCAAAAAGCTAACAAATGACGTTTCAATACTGTTTTTCCGCCTAGAATACAATTTTTCTGAACTAGACAACCATAAAAACTTACTTATTTTAAGCCAGATCGCATCAATTTTCGAGACTGCTTTTCAGTTTTCTGGCGGTGTTCCTTTATACTTCCATAGGTTGAACTCCGTTCAATAGCATTATTTTTTGTTAGGTACATTTGTTGATAACGATATATGTCAAGAGATTGAAACATATCTGGCTTCTAAAGGAGAGATAGCTCTTCCAATAAAATAATTCATCCTATTTTCATTTATTCCTCACAATAAAAAAAAGCATTCTATAATTTTATTTTAAAGATCTTGCTTTTAATATATTCGTGCCTGTCGGTTCTAAAAACGTAGCTTTTTCTTCCAAAAACGACAAAAATTAAAGCAATCGTATATGCTTTGATCTTTAGGAATTTTTGTTAATCCAAAAACAAGCCATTTAGAAACCTGTTTTCGTTACCAAAGCCCATTGTAAATTGTTTTTGCATATTTCAATTCAAGTTGAAATACTAATCACTGTTACGATCTATAATAACACACATGTCAAACCAAAATAGACACCAAAAATAGCAGAACGCGATCGAAGTTTTATATATTGTTGTTGCAAAATTAACTATTTTCAAACACAACATAATACAAACGGCCATAAAAAAAAATGCATTCGGTCACATAAATGGACTGCAGTCTTCGGCGAAAGAGTACATCGACTGAAAGCATCCACACAAGCTCAGGCGTCTCGGTTGGCAATATCATTGGAAATTATCAGAACGCTGCTTGTGCTCTACAAAATCCTTCGGGTCAAAACCAGTTAACGAATCTTCGAAACAGATAGTATGAAATTATTTCTGAAAGATACATAGCGAAAACGACGTTAATGAATCGCAAACTCTAAACTGATTGACTTAGAATCAAAATTGAAATGGAAAGGTTAATAAGGTTCATCGCAAGTTGGAAGAATTTGACGAAAACGTTATGTTTCTTCATCGTTCAATGTTGGGACCGAATTGTAGAAGCGCGAACATCAGCAACCACGTAAAATTACCAATGATGTGTACCAACAGCGTGCATTCTCCGATACTCTATATTTTAGACTATAATTTTCCTATCAATTTCTTATCATTCCAGTGATGACGAACAGGGTGAAGAGACTGCATTAGACTCCCTTGATATCAAGCCACCGCAGGCGGTACGGTCGAGTTCGGGCCGAAAGCGTTCGTTCAAAGACAAAAAGCATTCCAGAGAACACAAACGGAAAGATCGTGATCGGGAACGCTTCAAGGACCGTGAAGTAATAATGAGGGGACGGGAAAAGGAACGCTACGATGAAAGGCGAACTGCATATCGACAAATGGATGGTGCTGGTGGGAATCGTAACTGGGATAATCGGCACTCGAAAAGACGACACGACTACCATGAACAAGTAGAACAACGGGAGCACGAATATCACAGCAGGCAGCAACATAAAATCAGAGAGCGTGATAAGCGTCAGGTTATGGAAATCCGCGACCACGACAGAGACCGCGAACGGAGGAAACATCAATCAGCCGATCACTACTACGAAAGCAAAGGCGAAGCTGAACGGGCCTTGGAAGATTTGAGGTCGAAAATTTTAAGTAGACGTCACAAATATGAAGAGTTGTCCAAGTATAATGAAAACTCTGAACGATATGAAAGCCGCTCTGGAAACCAAGAGGCAAGACGTGAAGTTAGAGAGCGACGTGAAAATATCGAAATAATTGACAGTCCGGAACGATACACCGATTATACGACATCTGTAAATCGAATAGAAAAGAAAGAAAAAGAGAAAAAACTCAAACCCGAGGATCCTGAACAAGCTGCTCGACGAGCCAAACTACTAGAAGCCGAACGGCAGAAAGAACTGGCTAAGCAGGAACTTGAGGCTCGAAGAGTTATGTTGCGCGAAAAAACGAAAAAACGTCACCACGAAAGTGAAGTGAAAAGTAGAAAACACAAACGTATGCGAAAATCTTCACCGAAAGAGGAGGGCGAATATGAAGAGAGGGAGGTCATCCATATACCAGATAACGACAGCGATGAAGAGGTATCTTCTGAAAATGACGTTGAGAAGGATTCAAATTCGGACACAGACTCGCATTCGGGATCCCATCATTCCGATAAAGTGCGTAGACAGTCAGCTGAAGATGATGTACTTCCAGGTAGTCCGCTTTCGGTAGGTGAGCTGGCGAAATCAGACCGTGACCGAGATTCCGAGTCGCAGTCCCCTCCATCCCTGCATTCAGTGCGCTCCTGCAGCAACACACGTTCCAATCGCAGTCGTTCGAGTCATTCTCGCTCACGAAGCAAGACTCGCTCCCGCAGCAAATCTATATCTGCTTCAACAGTCCGATCATTATCAAAATCAAGGTCAAGGTCCAGATCACGTTCACCCACAAGATCGAGGACAGCTTCAGGGTCCAGATCAAGATCACACAGCCGTAGCAGATCACGGACTCGTTCAAGGTCGAAATCAAAGTCGCGATCATCGCGATCACGCTCAGGTTCGCTAGAAGCGAAGAATCGACGAAGTGACGAGAAAGAGGATGTAGAAATAAAAGACGCAAAGACTGAAGACTCTCAGAAATCGGAAGGTCCTAAGGAGGATAATTCTCCCCGCGACGAAAAGGGCGAAAAATTGCCCAACTACTTTCCTGGTATCCAAGGTTGCAGATCGGTGGAAGAATTCCAGTGTCTTAATCGAATCGAAGAGGGTACTTACGGCGTTGTCTACCGTGCCAGAGATCGTCGAACAAACGAGATCGTAGCTTTAAAACGACTGAAAATGGAAAAAGAGAAGGAGGGTTTCCCAATCACGTCGCTTCGAGAAATCAACACGCTCCTTAAGGGACAGCATCCGAACATAGTTACAGTGCGTGAAATAGTTGTAGGGAGTAATATGGATAAGATTTTCATTGTGATGGACTACGTGGAGCACGATCTGAAGAGTTTAATGGAAACAATGAAGCACAAGGAGCAGACTTTCTTTCCGGGTGAGGTGAAATGTTTGATGCAACAGCTGTTGCGGGCTGTAGGGCATTTGCACGATAACTGGATACTCCATCGTGACTTAAAAACATCAAATTTACTGTTATCGCATAAAGGTATCTTGAAAGTGGGAGATTTTGGATTGGCCCGTGAATACGGAAGTCCTTTAAAGGCCTATACTTCGCTGGTAGTTACGCTATGGTACCGAGCACCTGAACTGTTACTGTGCACAAAAGAGTATTCGACGCCTATAGACATGTGGTCGGTTGGTTGTATATTCGCTGAGTTGACTCAGATGGCCCCACTGTTTCCAGGCAAATCAGAAATGGATCAGCTCAATAGAATATTTAAGGTAAGTTTGGATCTATGAAAAACCATGCACTATATAACTTTGGCCTTCCTATCTTGCTTTCAGGAGCTGGGAACACCCAACGAAAAAATCTGGCCTGGTTACAAAGATCTACCTGCGGTACAGAATCTAATTAGTCAAAACTCACACTTTACCGATTACCCAGTTTCAAATTTGCGCCGACGTTTCGCGCCCAAAATAACTGATTTGGGCATATCGCTATTACAGGGTCTGCTTACTTATGATCCAAAACAACGTCTCGTCGCCGAACAGGCGCTAAAAAGTCCATACTTCAAAGAGCTGCCACTTCCAATCGATCCGTCAATGTTTCCCACCTGGCCGGCCAAAAGTGAGTTAGGCGCTCGGCGAGCCCTTGCATCATCACCCAAACCACCGTCGGGAGGCTCACAATTCAAACAACTCGGTCGTGATGACCTGGCGGCTTCGCAAGCTGGCGCCACCAGCAGCAAGACCGGATTCGTTCTGAATGCAAACATGGAACAACGACAGTTGGCAATGGCGCCAGGGTTTAGTCTTAAGTTCTAAGTCGTACACTTTATGATGTATATAACAAAGAATCACAATAAAATTATCATAAGCAGTAGTTTAGAAATCTACGAACTATATAATTTGATCAATAATGAATGAATGTATTTTGTTTTGCAAATTTGTCTATTCTTGATATGGTAGCAACAGCATATGTGCACGGAGCGTGTGAAATTAAAGCTTGGATTTGGAATATAATGGTCCAGTATGTAATTAAAATATAATTCTTTGTATGTATGTGGGAATTCCAAGTACCCATTTAGGTTTGTGCGTAGAATAGTTTGTGAAAATGTGTAAAAACAAAAGTATAAAAATTCGATTATAACATGTAAAAATTAAGTTTGTAAAGGCTTCAAATAAGGAGCAAAATGTTGAAATCAACAAAATATCTAAAGCGCTCTCAGAAAATGAAATACATTTGAGAAAACAAATTATAACAAAATGTTTTTTTTCTGCTCTTCTAAACATTTTAAGGAAAATTACGAATCATTTGGCAAAGAATTGAATAGAACTGAGTACATCACTATCAAATCCTATAAAAGTGTGCGAGAGCATTAATTTGGTTACTTCTTTTTTTATTGTGGTTTACAATGACTGATGGTTTTACCTATTTTGTTAGATCCTTTAGCATCAAAATTGACGTAGTTCATATGTATGCGGTCTAACATTAGTTTATTCGATATTCTTGATGACGAGAGGTTTACAACATTTATTTAATCCTTTCGATATCGCTGTTTCATTTTCAACACATCACTCAATTTTCGCGTAAATCTTAATATTCTATCTGCAACGATTGGTGTTATACTTGTCCAATAACTCTGATTCATTGCAACACTACACCGTTCGTTTAAGATAAAATATAAACAGACAACAGTGGGATAGAAAATTGTAATTACTATTTTTCTTAAGCATAATTACAAGAATAGGAATTAAACAAGCAAGACGGAGCTCGTTGTGTTTTCTGGGAATACCTAGTAACGTCGAATGAGAATATAATATCAGTTCGGGCAAACAGTATGTAAAATAATGTTGAAGGTATTTCAGAACAACTTATTTGTGGAAGGAACAGCTTCGAACCAAGCTCAGACTGAATATTCGGGATTCTAAAGAAGCGATTTTCGTCAGGGATAAATGAGCGTTATATTCACAATATGGGATGTGAAATCTACGCAATAAAAAGCGTGTGAACTATTTTGTACGTTTTCCACCGCATCTTTTATATATAGGTAATGAAATTACCAGTTTTGACAGTGGTAATACTCGAGCAAATTAAAGAGCGAAGTAGATGTAGGTAATTAGTCAAGTTTGTACCAAAATGGCAAGACCGGAGAAACGAGAAATCTTGGGTGTCAAATTTCTGTCTATTACAGATATTACATCAAGGTCTTTCAAATGTTAAGAGAGAGTGGGCCAACAAATGTAAGAGTAGGAAAACATTAACATTTTACATTTATAAAGCCTTTGGTCGAATTTCGATATTTTTAGAGCAAATGAATTCATTAAGCACGAAGCATCTTCAGCACAAAGATTTTGTCGTTGGAAACAATTAGCGATTCAATTTCTTATTACACTATTTTATTCAATTATTTTAATTACAAAATATATAAAACAAGACGGGTAAACAACAAAAGGAAACTCATTTATAATAAGAATCGCACCCTGCTGAACCTCCGCTCGAATACAATGCGGAAGGAAAAGATTATATATTTGGGGCCATTAGGAATTTAAATTTTCGTCTTTGGCTTGATATAACCGAAAGTGATGTTTGAGCAAGTCACACAGCGTTCGAATCCTGTTATCTTTTCTTAGCTTCGCTTTCATGTACCAGGAGTTGACATACCAAATTTACTTGATCAGGAAGCCAAGATGCGGGTTAACTTCGTGTTGTCCTGATGGAGTTTGTAGGTAGAGATGAGGCGTATATACTGGAACAGGTATATGGAACAGGTATTTTTTTGGAACAGCCAGTACCTAGTACGAAATTCAAAAATACTAGGTACGAGTATTTTTGTGGACTATACATGTAATCAAGAATTTACACAATAAATTTCGTCCATTTAATTCATTTCAATCAAACAGTGACGTAATAGTATCCTAATATTAATATAAACTCGTATTTCATACTTGCAAGTGCTTTCATACTTGCAAGTGCTTTCATACTCACGAGTATCTCGTACGCGAGACGAAAATACTTGCAAGTACGAAAATACTCGATACGAGTATATACTCATATCGTTCCAAAATACTCGAATACGAAAATAACGTATCGTTCCAAAATATTCGAATACGAAAATAACGTATCGTTCCAAAATACTTGCAAGTATTTTGGAACAGGTATTTTTGGAACAGGTATCGTTCCAAAATATTCGAATACGAAAATAACGTATCGTTCCAAAATACTTGCAAGTATTTTGGAACAGGTATTTTTGGAACAGGTATTTTTCCAAAATATTCGAATACGAAAATAACGTATCGTTCCAAAATACTCGCAAGTATTTTGGAACAGGTATTTTTGGAACAGGTATTTTTAAATACTTGCAAGTATTTTGGAACTATACGAGTATATACTCGTATCGAGTATTTTAGAACTTGCAAGTATTTTTGTATCGCATATTTTTGTATAGAGTATTTTCGTGCTTGCGAGTATTTTGGGACTTTAGGTTTAGGTTTTTAGGGCAAAAGTAGCTGAAATCGGACAAAATCGGCCAAGTTTGAGTTAGAGTTGTTTGGGACATAACGGGCCAAGACCTATTGCTGTTACAAAAATTTACGTTTTGTGGGGGAGTAAGGGTTTTTTTTTTAAAGTGGTCGAGAAGTATGTTAGTGATATTTTAAGGACGAAAAAATTTTTGATAGGAGAAATTGGGAAAGTATTTTATTCAATTATTCAAAAAGGTTTTAGGGCAAAAGTAGCTGAAATCGGCCAATTTTGGGTTAGAGTGGTTTGGGGCATAACTGGCCAAGACCTATTGCTGTGATACAAAAGTTTAGGTTTTGTAAGGGAGAAACGGGTTTTTTGGCAATAGTTTGGCAAAAACTGCTTTTACAGCGCTTTCGATGATTGAATGAGGTCGGGAAGTATATTAGTGATATTTTAAGGACGCAAAAATTTTTGATAGGAGAAATTGGGAAAGTATTTTATTCAATTATTCAAAAACTTTTTAGGGCAAAAGTAGCTGAAATCGGACAAAATCGGCTAATTTTGGGTTAGTGTGGTTTGGGACATAACGAGCCAACACCTATTGCTGTGATACAAAAATTTCGGTTTTGTAGGGGAGTAAGGGGTTTTTTGGCCATAGTTTGGCAAAAACTGCCTTTACACCGCTTTCGATGATTGAAAGTGATCGGGGAGTTCAATAGTGATATTTTAAGGAAGAACAAATTTTTTCACAGGGGAAATTAGGCAAAAACGTCCATTTTTTCCAAAAAAAAAAATTTTTTGGTCTAGCATGAATTTGAGGATCTTTCTGAGTTGTTCCCATACAAATATGGGAAAAAGCGGCCTAGTTTCTAAGATATGGTAGAATGAAATCAGCCGGGAAAACTGAAAATAACACTAAAAATGTTTAGATCCTTTTTGGTTAGCCAGTTGGCTTCTCCGGCTGTGCTGAAGCTCTCCTCGTGACTGCACTCCAACCCTACCGGGGCTGTGACTCATGTCCAGCTTTACAGAAAAGGTTGACCCCTAGTGGGTTCATGTTTAATAGACATTTTATCATTTCTTAATAAAATTTTCGACAAATTCATGCTTCAGTGAGGCGAAGTGGAAAACCGACTGTTTTAGATTAGCCAGGAAAAGTTTGGTATCAGGCATCGATCGATGAAAAGTCATATAGATGGCAACAGGATTAGTTGGTCCTATCATAGTACATTTTTCGACACTGGTAGTATGAAGGAATACAGGAGGTGTTTTGTGCATATATTAAAATGAAAATCAAATTAAATTGATTGAATTTGCTTGTTTTCCCTTAGATGGCTCCTATATTGGAGAAACACTTGCCAAATAAGTGACCGACCATTGGATAGTTACGGACAAGCTGCACGGACTAATGGCTCGTATCTTTTCACGGTCAACTGCACCATCACCATTCTAGCCTGGGAACTTTGTCTCTGGTGGATGGGGGAGGGCATATCATACCGTTTCATTACATCACTGCAAATCGCATGTACTTGTGTGTATATATGTACATACTTCAAAAAATACTAGCTAGTATTTTTGGAACAGATATTTGGAACAGGTATTTTTTTGTACTCGTATTCGGAATACCTAGTATGTAAAAATCCGAGTACGACCCAACTCTATTTGTAGGTCATCAAGCGAAGCCAACGAAATCGACTATATTGTTGCGACGCACAATCAGTTATACCAATTCTCAAAGGCCGGAAACCATGATTGAAATATTAGATATGCCAAAACCCTCGATCTTGGAAAGAAGGTGCAAATGTTCGACAAAATCAAACTGTTTCTGTCGATCTAAGACAATAAGACAAGAAAGAATGGGGATACGCCGGTAGTTGGCAATGCAACCTATGTCATCAGACTTTTCGATGGGCAAGCAAAAGGCACTCTGATCTCTTAGCCGCGTTCGAGAGGAAAGTCTTGCGGAAAATCGTTGGCCCCATATGTGAAGAAAGGCGATTCCGTAGACGCTACAACCATGAGTTGTACACTATCTACCTAGAAGCAGATATAATTGCAAAGATAAAGCTCGGTAGACTCCGGTGGGCAGGACACCTAGCTCGAATGAGCGAAGAGGATCCGGCTTAGAAAACGCCGGTTGTAGCGCTGATAATGATGATGAAGATATGAAGAGAAAATAATTTTATTTTAAGAATAATTTATGCTAAGAAAATTTGATTATGGACTCGATTTCTAAAGGATTGATTTGGATAGATAAAAGTGATTATTGATTAGGAGGTGTATGCAAGATAAGGCTGAGGAAAGAAAAACGATAAGTATTCAGACAGAGAGTTCTCAAACCTCTTGAGGTTTAGAAGTAGTGGCATCATTAAGATACATTGAATTGGGAAAGTGATGGGCATTTTTAGGACCAGAAAGAAGGAATATCGGAGCTGAAAATGTTTTGATGATTTGAGTAAATAAAAGACTCGAAGTTTTCAGAAAACCACGCAACTTATTCCACCTTTGAGAATTTTATGAAGTCTGCATACAAACCCAAAACTGTACACTTGGCATTAACTGCCTGTTTGCCGAAACCGAGGAGTATCATTACGTTTGCAGAGACAACTAGTAGGAGTAAAGCGGGTATCATTACATCTGCAGAGACAACTAGTAGGAGTAAAGCGGGAAACCATGATGGAGAAAATTTGAGAAGTTGAGGGGTATAATCATCAAGAGTAAGCTCCCTGTAAGCACACTTACAAATATTAAAGTTGATTTGACATTATGCTATTGAGGTTTATAGTAATTAAATTCTGAGAATCGAATGGGAATTATACTGATGGAAAAGTCAGTAAAAGTTGTAATGGATAGAGGGCCAGGGATAATATTATGGCAAGATTTGTGTGAAAGGAGAAAATTTGGTGTTTTGTCATTAGAATGGAGAAGAAAATTCCAACTGAAAAGGGGATATATCAGTAATAATGAAAAGGTAGCAGTATTCTTCAGAATGGAGTCTCAAAAAAATTAATTGAGAAGCATACAATTTTGAACCCTGAAAATAGTTAGGATTAATTTTGATTATATGGTTTTTTTTGCGACCGATCCACATGACAAAGGTGCTGTGTCTTTGGTCATCTCTAATGAGCTTAATTAGATAATAATGAAATGAGATAATGCAGAATAATTTCATTTTGTGGGTTTATTTTGTTCTTTAGCGGTTGTTAATTTATATAACAGGAATCATTTCTTTCAATGATTTTTTTCAGCAGTCCACATGTTTAGGGCAAGTAGTTCGAATCTTTTGAGAAATTTGATGCAGACTTTAGTATTCATCATTAAATGGGTAGTAAACATGATCTTCAGTTCTGAAAGTACAAAAACTCGATCTATTTTATTGTGAATAAAAAAGGATTGTATGAACGGCTTGAAAAAGTTAACATGATTATTTAATCATACGTAAACAAATTACCATTTTTAAATAAGAAATATCATCTTGACAATTTTCATTGGCGTTGTTCTCATAGCGTCAACTTGTTTGTACGAATTGAATTTTGATCTTGAACTGAAGCGCTTACTTACCCTGCCGCAGCTATAAGCCGACCCTTGTTATCAAACGTATCTATCACTACGATATCCTTTTTGGTAAGTTTAAAATCGAAAACATCGAAATTCGACGTGATACGGCTAGCTGTTACAGATTTCGGTATAACAACTACGCCCCGATCAATCTGATAACGAATCAAAATCTGCGCAGGAGTTTTGTTGTACTTCTTTGCTATTTCTATAATCTTAAATGGAATAAAATGGGTTTTACTGCATTTGGATCTTTTTCTACGGTTGTACCTTTGGCTCATCCAACAGAAGAGGATCACTAGGGTGTGCCCAAGGACGATTTGGAGATCCAAGTGGACTGTATGCCGTTAGGACGATTCCATGCTGCTTCGAAAATTCCATCAATTTCCTCTGATTTAAATACGGGTGGCATTCAACTTGATTAACAACTGGATTGATGCGACAGACTTTCAATATTCGTTCAATCTGCTTTCTATTGAAATTCGAAATACCAATTGCCTTCACCAGTCCCTCATCGACCAATTTTTCCATTACTTTCCATGTTTCTGCGTAATCCACATTTGAATATTGTACCTTTCCGTTTTTGTCCATGGGAAATAGTTCGCCACCCTCCTGATAGCCCATAGGCCAGTGAATCAAATACAAATCTAAATATTTTAAGCCCAACGCGTTCAAGCTCGCTTGACAAGCCGATTTGACTAAATGCGGGCTGTGGAATGTGTTCCATAATTTACTCGTAATGAAAATTTCCTCGCGCGTAATGACTCCTTCTTTGATTTTCTCTGCAATTGCTTCGCCAATTTCATTTTCATTTTCGTATAAATAGGCACAATCAATGTGTCGATAGCCTACATCGAATGCATGCTTAACGGCCACAGTAACTTCACCACGCGGTGACTGAAATAAATAGAGAAAATTGGGCGAGTTCTTTTGAGTTGGTGGTCGAATTAATTTGCATGCGATTTGAATGACGGTTTATGGATAACGACTGCACTCTCTGTTACAAAAAAATAGATGATAGTGGTAGGATAGAATTAGGTCATGAATACAATTTGATGCGGTCGATATTTTTGTAGAGTTTTAAACTATTTCAAACGAACATTGTTCCTACTTATATCAAACAGATTGTTTTTACAAATTTGATTGCATCAAAAATATACGGTTATTTTTACTACTTCATCTGAATAATTTTGGACAATATTTTTTTATTTCTATGCTTATCGGAAGCAAAATGGCTGTTATTTAAATGAATCGAAAAAATTATTTATCAGAATTATCTTACTGTAGTCTTCAACTGAATTTTCTCCAACAAGGAATGCAGTAATCCACACGAGGTCATTTTGATTATTATATTGCATTTTTATTTATTATATATAGTATTGAATATTATTGAATTATGAATGAATTGATAAAATTCAGATAATTTAAACAAATAAATGAATTTCACTCATTGATTTTT
This sequence comes from Nemotelus nigrinus, assembly GCA_947369275.1. NCBI lineage: Eukaryota > Metazoa > Arthropoda > Insecta > Diptera > Stratiomyidae > Nemotelus > Nemotelus nigrinus. The sequence continues at coordinate 96,051,996 of OX376373.1, read as the reverse complement.
GAATGTACATTTTCCATTGTCATTCATACATAATTTATCAGATAATTGAAGAATGACCATTACAGTTTTTACAATTTCAAACCTTGAAAATGACTCCTATTTATTCAACACACTTTGTAGGGATGTTTATAGACGATTACAAAACATGTCATTCAAAATAATCATCGATTATACAATTTCTAAATACGAAAGGTCGAAAGATGTACAAAGTTTTGACTATAGACTAATGCAAGACTGTTACTATAATTGTTTGTTAAGCTAAAGATAATTCTTTCATAAATAGCTGCGATTTAAATACTATAAAAAACTCCAGTGCATGAGAACCGCTAAAGACAATTCTTTCATAAATAGCTGCAATTTAAATACTATAAAAAACTCCAGTGCATGAGCACCGCTAGAAAGACTGTTTTTCAAAGAAAAGCATAGGAATTGGGTAGATGTTGAATACATATCCTTTCAAACGTGCTCATTATTACCACCAACCAGTATTGAAGGTAATGTGCCACTGTGAGAAGCCATAGGGTAGAAAGGTTTGCAGGATTAAAATTCGTAATAGTTTTCGAAAAAAAAACTCGTGAAAAAACACTATAATCCTTATTTTCATTATATGATGTTTGTCATATGAAATGTTGATGGCAGCATCTGCTAGCACAAAAGTGAGAAAAATGCTCAGTGCAGGTAACACCTTTCAGTAACCTTTAGTGATCGGCTCAAAAACGCCAAACAGTTTGAAAAAAACGTTTGGCGGCAAAAAACGAACGAACAGTTTTTCCAAATAGCGACAAACAGTTTTTCTAAAACGAACAGCATTTCTAAAACGAACCATTACGAATAGTATTTCTAAAACCAATTATTCCAACTATTCTACAACGAACAGTTTTTCTAAAGCCAATGGTTTTTCTTTTTCTAAAACGAATCGTTTTTTTAAAACGAACTGTTTTTTTCAAACGAAACGTTTTTCGTTTTTCTCAAACGAATCGTTTTTTTCAAACGAATCGTTTTTCGTTTTTCTCAAACGAATCGTTTTTTAAAAACGAACTGTTTTTTTCAAACGAATCGTTTTTCGTTTTTCTTAAACGAATCGTTTTTTAAAAACGAACTGTTTTTTTCAAACGAAACGTTTTTCGTTTTTCTCAAATGAATCGTTTTTTTAAAACGAACTGTTTTTTTCAAACGAAACGTTTTTCGTTTTTCGAACTGTTTTTTTAAAACGAATGGTTTTTCGTTTTTTTCAAACGAATCGTTTTTCATCGTTTTTCGTTTTTTAAACGAACCGTTTTTCGTTTGTTAAAACGAACTGTTTGGCAGTGGAAAACTGTTTAGCTGCGGAAAACAATATTTTCGTACTTGCGAGCGTTTTCGTACTTGCAAGTATTTTATTTAAATATTCAAAACGTTTTTAGGGCAAAAGGAGCTGAAATCGGACAAAATCGGCCAATTTTGGGTTAGAGTGGTTTGGGACATAACGGGCCAAGACCTATTGCTGTGATACAAAAATTTCGGTTTTGTAGGGGAGTAAGGGGTTTTTTGGCCATAGTTTGGCAAAAACTAACTTTACGGCGCTTTCGATGATTGGAAGTGGTCGGGGAGTACAATAATGATATTTGAAGGGCAAAAAAAAATGTTTATAGGGGAATTTGGGCAAAAACGTCAATTTTTTCCAACATGTTTTTTTTGGTCTAGCATGAATTCGGGGACCATTCTGAGTTGTTTCGGGCGAAATTTCCATACAAATCTGGGAAAAAGCGGCCTAGTTTCGAAGATACGGCAAAATGAAATCCACCGGAAAAACTAAAAGTAGCACTAAAAGTGCCAAGGACGAAAAGGTTGAGATCCTATTTGGATCACCAGTTGGCGTCTCTGGGTGTGCTGACGCCCTCCTCGTGACTGGAGGTCGCCACGAGTGTGTCGATTCAATCTGATCTTTTACATGGAAAAATGAGTGCATGGTGAGTGTTAAACGAGATAATGGCAGTTAAAAAACCGCAGACGGATTCAAAAACAAGGGCTGAGAAAGAAGTGAACCGTTATTTTAAAGACGATATTCTACCACGTCTTGATGAAAAAGGCATGCATAGCTGTCCGTTGGGCTGGTGGAAAAAACATCGGCAGTTGTATCCAAATTTGTCTGAAATATTCAGAACAAAGTGTAACATCGTTGCGACGTCCGTTCCATGCGAAAGGATTTTTCCAAGGCAGGGAACCTGATAAGTGATAGAAGAACTCGTCTGACATCTAAAAAAGTTGAAATGATCATTGTTCGGGCCACGCCGGTGTTCCAGACCTACAAAATAAAGGCCTAAAGAATCGGCTCCCAGCGAACCTGCATCCTGCTTCCAACTTGCCGAATAAAAGCATAACATTTTATATGAAATATGATAATTTGTAAAAATCAAATTGAATTCGACACGTACCATCAAAAATAAGATTGTAGAAAATGTAAATAATGAAATTGAAAGTAGAAAATGTGTATATTAAGATCCTATTCTAAATTCGAAATCACCATTCTCAACCAAGTTCATAGTAACAAAAAATAACGTTAGAAGACAATATGATAAAACCAATTTACCGCAATTTTCACTCTCTATCGTGGTATCAAACCAAAAGGAATGAATTGAACCGGTCGTGCTCGTTAACGTGTAATTTGATAATTTGAACTCGTGTAATAGAAATTATTAAATCTTGAATTGTTGTACAAGTCGAAAAGTCGAAAATAAATATATTTCAAGTTTGAAAGCGGAGTGTTTCTTATTGATTAAACAATCATGTTTTTGAATGGCAATGCTTGAAAAGACTGACCAACAGAAAAATTAATAATACATATTTTTTTTATTATTTTTACGATAAATTATGCAATAAATGTATCATGAAGATTATTCAAACTATGAACGATGTTTCTTATTTGAACTACATTTCAAATATATATATATTGTCGTAGAGCATAAAATTTGTTCCTTTTCGTTAATTCAAACTGTTTTTTTCAAACAGTTTAAAAAAACAGTTGTTTTTTTAAAAAAAAAAGTTCGTTTTCGTTTTTTGAAAACAACAGAAACGCCCATCACTAGTAACCTTGCCAATCGCCGGTTTACTCGCTGCAACTCAAAATAAGTTGGTGAATAAAACACGAGCTGGTGAACAGTTTCTCTTCACCCGCCATCTAAAAATTGATGTTCAGTTGAGCCATGTAAGTCTGCACCAAAAGACTATAACGACTACTCCACGTCAAGATTAACATATCTTGCGAATTTTACTTTTATCCGATGAATGCGTCGGAAGTTATAAAAGATTTCATGGGCTGCCATCCGAGAAATTTCCAAAACAAGCCGAATTTTAACATTTGTTGCTTATTTTTATTGTAAATGTTTATTGTTTGAAAATTTAATGGTAGTTTGTATCGTTAATTACAAAAATGCTTTGTGCTGGTAACTCTTAGCTAACACAAAATACCCAATCCGCTTGACGCCAAGAGTTGGCCACCGTGTAAATTTCGATTTCATCTGGTGACTACTTTGGAATTTAGAGGGGTGGATAAACTTTAGGGTCATCGACCGCGAAAATACTAAAATCTTCAAAACTGGAACGTTTAGTGTTAAGTTTCACTACAAGATCATTATCATTTGAAAATTTAAAAAAAAACCATACTGCCCTGATTCGCATAAACGTTCTATCTACATTTTAGTACTTTTGAGATATTCAATGATTTATGTTTTGATTTGTACTGGAGATATATATTGATTTTAACATACTTTCGCAAAAGGTAGGTTTTTCAAATTTTGCAGAATTATGTAATAGAGTATGCAGTTTTTGAATCCGTTGTTTACTCAAAAACGCCAAAAATGTAGATAGAACATTTATTCAAATCAGGGCAGATTCCTGTTCCTACTGCCTTAGCGTGTGGACGCTCCTTGTAAAAGATCTCTGGTGACAGTGGAATTTTTCTTAAATTTGTAGTGACGCCATATTGGCTTGGGTTATAGTTGTGAGGTGATACTGTTGTGTTATTGTGAGTCGAATATCTGGATTTCAGTAAGTTTTTTTGATAATATTTGTTGCTGAGTAATCATATAAAAAAGTATTCAACTCTGTAATTAAGAGTATATAGCTGTGCCCTTGAGTATTCGGTTGCGTTAGGCTTAGAAATTATCATACACGTGTTGAGCCTATTGAAGAAAAGTGTTAAGCAAGACGCATCAGGATGGGGTCGGAGCCCCCTGATAGACTAAATTTAGATAGTAGTGTTAAGAAGAAGAGGAAAACAGAATCGAAGGCTGAAGGTTATAGTTTGATTTCAAAAGGGGCGAGAAAAGAAATGCCGATAGAAATGCTAGGTGTAAATGATGCAATGGATAGAGAAGTTTTGGATATTACTACAGTACAAGAAGGAAAAAATAAAAGTGAAGTAAATAAGTATGCAAATAGATATAAGGTAAACTCAAAAAAGAATTATCCGGTGCTAATGAATGCGAAAGATGTTAACGAGAAGAGAGTCAGGTTAGATCCTGTTCTACTATATAAGATCAAAAAAGAACGTGCTATTGTAGGAATCACTGAAGTGAAGAGTGTCGGATATAATAAGATAAAAGTGTTTTTTCGTAAAGCTGAAGATGCAAATAGTTTTGTAGACAGAGGAAAGGCTGAGCTTAGTGAATATATGATCTTCATCCCAAACAATTTTATTTTTAGGTTTGGCATTGTCAAACAAATCCCGATATGTTTTAATGAAAACGAGTTCCTAAACGGTGATCCGTGCAATAAGTATGGCAATATTTTAGATAATAATAAAATAGTTAGTGTTTATAGGATTATGAGAAGGGAGAAGGAAAATAAAGAAAGTCTTGTGCCAACGACTACAGTCAAGATTACGTTCGAAGGAGACGAATTACCTGATGGGATCAAGTTAGATTTTCTTAAGGTAAGAGTTGATTACTATATACAGAGGCCTAAACAATGTTTTAATTGTGGCAGGCTGGGTCATTTTGCGGCACACTGCAAAAGTACAAATAAGAGGTGTTTAAACTGTGCCACAGAGGAGTGCGACGGAATTTGTCTTGACATTAAATGCTTACTATGTAAAGCAAATGATCACAATGCCCTCAACAGAAACTGCCCTAAATGGATAAAAGAGAGAGAAAATTTGGAAATGGCGTCAAAACTAAACTTATCAGTTCCGGAAGTTAGGAAATTGTATTTCGAAAATAGTTTTGAGAGTCTAAACGAAGTAAATCTCAACGATGAGGGAGTCTTCCCTATGTTGAATAAGTCAAGATACAATAATAATAGAGATCAACAAAAGGATGCTAACAGGACAGTGTTCAAAACTAGCTATAGAAATATGTTAGTAGAGAGGGTTGTCAAGCCGAACAAACTTATTGTAGGTGAATCAATGAGTTCTGACCCTTTGGAGACAGTATTTAGATGTGCCATGAAGCTCAAAGCGACAGAAATTGAAAGACTGATTAATAATCTACTAGAATCCATGAAGAAGGAACAAACTAGAACTGAGAGAACTGTTAATGAGGAAACTTTAAGTAACAATTTTGGGAAAATTAATCAGGAATGTGGCATTTCAGTAGATGAGATGGTAAAAGATATAGTAAACAAAGGTCACACCAGTCAGATATAAATTATACTACAAAATTTTTTCAAACATTTAAGATAATGAAAATAATTCAATTCAACATACAAGGCTTGAGAAAGAATCTGGATAGTCTAACGATTTACCTAAATAATAGCCAGGTTGACATTGCTTTAATTGCCGAATCTTTGCTTCCATATGATTTTAATAAAGTAAATTTAATAAATGGTTACAAGGGAATATTCAAAAACAGAGATAATAGACTAGGAGGAGGTGTTGCTATATTTATAAAAGATGACATCAAGTTCAAAGAAATAGTAGTAAATGAGGAAATAGAATTTATATGTATTAAAACGCTAAATTTAACTAGAAACATAATGATTGGATCAATTTACATCCCACCTAACTTTAATAATGAGATATTTGATAAGAATTTTAGAAATTTCTTAAGTAAGTTAGGAGGCAACGAAGAATTTATCATCGGCGGAGACTTCAATGCAAGAAGCAAGAAATGGGGGGACCATACGCAAAATGCAAGAGGTCGTAGACTACTGAATATTATTAGTGATTTTCAATTAAGAGTATTAAATAATGGAACGTTCACTTATAATTGCAACTTTAATGGGATGAAAGGGAGATCGGTACCAGATATCACTATGACTAACATGTATGATAGAATGAACTGGAGGTGTGAGTCCAATAAGCTTAGCAATAGTGGTCATAAATTAATAACAATAGAAATAGTTTGTAGCAGAATAATTCATACAAGGAAAATAAACCAAGCGAAATTGATGAGTGAGATTAAGGAATTAAGGATATCGGATAATATAGAAGAAATTATGAAGGACTTTGATTTGTTGGTAAATAACTATACACAGACTAACAAAAATAGGAAATTTAAGGAGGTTTATTGGTGGAGTGAAGCATTGAGTAGAATTTGGTCAGAAAAAATGTTCAGGAAAAAGCAATTTAATGAAAGGAAAACCCCAAAAAATTATAGGTTGTGGATGAATGTTTGTGAGAAGTGGAAGACTGAAGTGCGAGCAGCGAAGTGCCAGGCTTGGGAGAAGAAAATGACGGAGATATCCAGAAAAGGGAATATTAAAGAGTTCTGGGACTTTAATAAGAGTCTCAAAAAGAATTATACACCAACAAACCCCTCAAGCTGGGATGAGGCGAATAGTAAAAGCTATCTTGAAATGTTGGGGAAAAAAATATGCAATAATAACAATATAGTATCTAGATTAGAAGTAACTGGTAGCGTAGAAGAATTTAGCGTAAAATGTACTGGAAAGACACAGCAAGAAATCTGCCCCGGGTGTGGATAATGTTACTTATGAGATGGTGAAAACTCTCAACGATGGAAGCCTGGAAAACTTAACGGTTGCACTAAACAGAGTCATCAAAGGATGCTATCCGGATATAAAACTTCTTAAAATTAGAATTTCGCCTATCTTAAAACCTGGGAAGGATCCTAATAGCTTAGATAGCTATAGACCAATTTCGCTGATTAACATTTTCATTAAAGTCCTAAATAACTTAATCAAAGATAAGCTTCTTATGAATAATTTATTATATAATTTTATACCTAAAGACAGTCATGCGTACATGGCAGGAAGGTCCACTCAGACCTGTAATAATCAAATCGATCATTTTTCAAGAGAGAAGGGTGCAAAACATGAAAAAGTTATGGCCGTAAGTGTTGACATTTCGAATGCGTACGAGAGAGTTGATGCTAAAAAACTAATGGGAATCCTAATTAAGTTAGATATACCTCCTGAATTCATTAACTGGATTACCTTCTTCTTAAATAATAGAACGCTAGTTTTAGGTGAGAGCCATTATAATGTGAGGAATGGGTTACCGCAAGGGGATGTGTTGAGTCCTCTCCTTTTTAATATTTACACGGCTGAGTTACATAGCAGAAACAGACAGAACATTAGGATGTTCCAGTATGCGGATGATTTTTTCATTATCTCTCATAATAAAAACTGGATAAAGTGCTTTGAGGAGTGCCATAGTGTGCCATAGATGAATTTATTAGCAAATGTAATAATCGTAATCTTATTATTAATGACAGCAAATGTAGTGCTATCTGTTTTTGAAGGGATAGGAATCTACAACAAAACATAACAATAAATAATAACCCAGTCCAATGGACAAATAGGATAAAATTTCTAGGATATCTATATAATAAGAAACTTACAGTTGTGGACGGTCTAAGCAACAAAGTGGAAAGGAATGAAATATATGCAAAACCATTTAAGATTTTAACAGGCTTGAATAGAGGATTGGATGTGAAAAAAAGCCTACTGGCATATAAGGCATTTTATAGATCTAAGGTAGAATCTCAAATCACGAGCTATTGTAGAGCGCCGAAGTATTTTTTCATAAAATTAGATGCAATGAAATGTAAAATACTGAAAAGATGTCTGGGAGTCCCGCAGAACACGGCTAATATAATCACACTCTCGATTGCAAATGAGTTACCAAGCCATCTTAGGGTTCTACAACTGACAGCAAAAGAAGTGTTAAAACTAAGAATAACAAATTTGGATAGGTATATGAATATAATAAACAGTAGTACAAAATCGAATTATAGCATAGTGTACAACAAATTTAAGGATTTATTTGACCAATTTAGGATCACTATTCCGGAAGAAAAACCTGAAAAACTTAAAATTCTATGCAAACGCGAAGGAAGTTTTGGTAATTTAAATTTTAACAGTTCCGAGGTTATAAATACGGAAATAGACAACATTTTCAACAGAAGTATGTGCGAAAATAGCACTGTAGTGCTATGCGATGGGGCAAAGAACATCTTGGGTGTAGGAGGGGCTGCAAGCACCTGGAGCATGAACTCAATAGTCCAGTTTAAATTAAGAAATACATCGTCAATAGTTAACTGCGAACTGCGAAGTATTATGGTAGCGATTAAATTAGGTATAGGATTAGGCTCTAAAAATATTGTAGTTTTAACAGACTCTAGTGTCGCGTGCATGGAACTAGATAGTAATCCTAGTAGAAAAAATATCACTAGTAAAATTTATGAATATATTAAGGAAGTTCAGGACTTAACAGTCAAAGTCATATGGATACCAGGACATTCAGGCCATAGCAAAACGAAAGCTATTGACGAGTTAGCAAAAAGTGCCTTTTTATGTGATAACGAGGAATTATACGGCTATGAATCGGATGAAATTTTTGAAAGTATCAACAAAAGAATCTTAGATGAATGGAAATCTCAGTTCTTGGGTAAAGTTAGAAACTTAAAACCATGTGCATGGGCTAATACAGATTTGATATTTAGAAATAAAGTTTGGTTTAAGGATCTAAATTTAGGAAATAAGGCTGTAAAAATTATCAATAGATTAATGGTTAACAATGCCCTTAACAATAAGAATAGAGTAAGGATGAGAATCTATGAAGACATAAATTGTGAATTATGTGGAGAAATAGATGATATAGATCACAAGATATTTAAGTGCACTGAATACGAAAGGGACAGATTGATTTTTGATTGTTTTAAAGCGAATAAATCGGTTAATGAACTACTTGTCAAACACAACAGAAATCACCTGAAACAACTAGGTGAGTTCCTTGTAAGATGTGAAATTAACATTTAACAAAAGATTTAAATTTAAAATTTTGTGTAGATTTGATGGAACCAGAGTTCTTGAAATCCTTTTCCCTCCCAAATCTCCTGTAATCCCAACAAAAACCAATGTTCATAGCAATATACCAAATCGCTGCTAAAATAAAATTATTTTTGTGAATTTTAAAGAATTAAACCAAATTCAACAAATCGAGTCAACGTTGGCTGTTGCCTGCTGGTCAGGAAGCCAGGACTTTTTCTGCAAAGTGTAGAAAAAACCGGAGGAAAAAAAAAATCAGGGCAGCATAGCTGACAGCCTTTTTCTACATATTTTTTATCCCTAAACTTGGCTGACGCTGAATGAGTTTCATGCGTGAATTTCATGAAAATCTTATGATTGCACCGGTAGCTATTGGCCAAAATAATTTTCGTTTCTGGAACGAACCCCACATTATCGAAAAATATCTATCAAACCTGATCCTTGTAAAGAGCAAAAAACACAAAACACGGGTTATAAAAGTAGATGTGTGTGTATGAATGTTTTGCCAAAGTGATTTTAATACTAATCTCCTTCGAAAATCAGTAAAAATTCATAGCATTTTGGCGGAATATTAGTGGTCGGTACTTATCATTAACATTCGCTGTACCATGGTTAAAATATCTGTGACGTGCCAATCGACATAAAAAAAGCCGATTTAAACAAAAAGATTCGCAAAGTTTAAGGGGTTACACCACAGTAGAAATTTCAGAAAATTGATTTTCTTTTTATTGGCTTAAAAAATCCTTTGAAACCTCTAGAATAAGAGGCAAATGGTTTCATACCTGCTGGAAATCGTTTTCAAAGAAATTTCGAGCACTTTTTCGACTCTTCCCGACTGCTCGAAAATGACTACCTGCGATAGATACGACGCCTGCTCATTGGATGCAGCATTATGTCTTATCATACGATTTCCAACTTCTCTAATATACTAATATAAGTCATTAGAAACATTTTCAAGCATGTTGAACACAAAGTTCAGTAGTACAGTGTCCTTTGATGTTGAGAGAAGACGTAAATTTTGCGTGGAAGTTATTCGAATTACGATTTTTTTGCAGTGCTAATTTCCCACACGTTATTTGTAGCTTTTACATTTATGTGAGTTACAATGAGTGAAAAGAAAGTGTATGCAAGCCCTAAAAGCTCAAAAATATCATATAAGACGCGGCGACGGGCCAACGTGACGAAACGACGACCGTTGAACAGATATGAAGCGGAGGAAGATTCGGCCGGTGCCAGCGCTTCGGCAAAAAAATTGAAAGTGGATTCTGACGTTATCGATGTATAAAGTAAATTTGGTTATTGATTGACGGTAAAAAAAATTAAATGATAAAAATTTTTTATTTTATCATACTTGAAACACGAGCCAAAACTTTAAACGCGTTTTTCTCGAAACACGTTTTTTCAAATCGGCACGCAGCATAACTCAAACAATTTTCTATTTTTTCACTCCAAATTAATATCACATCTTTGAAACAACATTCCGCATAGAAATACGTAGCCGATTTTCAATAAGTAAATATCTCGATTTTTTAGCTACAAATAAGTGCCGGTTTTTTCGAAGGAAAATGCACTTTTTTTTTCAAATGCTCGCCAATTTTACAAAAATATTTTCAAAATCCCCTACGTATTTCTCTAGCTATACTAATGTTCTTTAAGAAAAAATTTTTTATTTTGTTCCAGATTAATTTTTGGTGCACTTCTACTGCGTGCCGCGGAGCCCCTCCAAAAAAAACCGTTCCGCAGAAACGGCTGGTGTGCAGCCATTTTTTAATATTTTTTAATTAACAATTTTTTTTAAAAAACTTCAAAACATGCTTAACCAACATCCTTAAAGCGAATTACTTTTTTACTTTTCCTTCCACTTGAAAAAAAATCGCAGCAAAACGTTAAATTTTCGCTCTCTACTGTGGTGTAACCCCTTAAACTGATAAGATATCTTTGTTACGCGAAGTCACTTAACGAACTATTCTGAGCAGTTTGAAGTGATAGATCTTGTGATTAATATATGGTATTCACAAACATACTAACAACTAGATTAATAGTCAATTAGAATTCTCAGATTGTGCAACTAATGATTATGTGAGCTTCTGAAACCGACGCTCGAGTGGTTCTTTCACTTACTCCCCAGGTGCCTAGTCCAAGTATGGGCATTTGCTGACCATTACTCAAGGTTACATTTATTACTTTCGATGCCATTAGACTAAATTCACACTATCCCTAACTTTTCACATAAAATTAAACTAAAATACACTAATTTTTCCAATTGAACTCAGGGAACCACCGACTAGTACTATCAAATAACAATTGATAATGCTTTCTGTTTCAAGAAATTGTCTCTATTTATGTATTTGCTGGCAGTGTAGCTATCATACCAAGAATCTCAAGAAATCCATGTTCATTATGAAAAATTTTAAACGAAAAAAGAAATGAATTTGTGTGTAGCAGATGTGTATAAAGTAGATGGTCTTATTGTTGCAAGATTTTTTTACAATTTGATATTGAACGAAATAATCAGCTCATGAAGGTTTTGGAAATCTACAAACTTATGAATGAAAAAAATATTCTAGTAGATAAAGAGGTTGAGTTGATCGCGGCAAGTAACAATACTTATGTGTGCATGCAGCCTTATCAATAATGACTTGTGATTTCTACATTTTGAATTTGTTGCATATCTGAGCACTTTTTGTACTGAATGCAGAATAAATGTGGCACTTTCGAAAAATAGTAGGGGAAAGTGGGGAATTGTGGAACACACTTTTTTTTCCACAATATCTCTATCGAAAAAAAAGAATTTTCAAATTCCAAAAACTGTAACGTTAACTATATATAAAAACGAAACTTCTGGCTTTTACCGATTGAAAAAATAATTTTTTTCTGATGATTCCCATGACTTTAAAAAAAAAAGTAGCTTTTCGAGATTTTGAAAAATGGTGGGGAATTGTGGAACACCGCGTAAATCGAATGAAAACTCAACACTTTTCAGCCAAAAACTTTATTAGGGCTACAAAATAGTTATAAAATAAATGTTGAAAAGTAATGAACAGAGTATTTAGTCACTTTCACAGTTTTTGCACGTAAAAACATTGCTGGATACAGTGACGCATTTCGCATGAACGTCCCGGCCGCATTCAATGCATTTTGTTGAGTTGTTTTTAGTCAATTTGGCCGGCATATCCTCGTAACAAATGATGCAGAAGTCTATATCTTTATCTTCATCTGATGGAACTTGCAGCTTTTGTTTTGTGAGCTGTGCAGTGCGTCTCTTTTTTGGTGGTCGTTCTTGCTTCTGAGCTTTGTCCTTCTTCAACTCAACTTTCTCCCGCAAATTGGTCACTACTTCGTGTGATGTTAAAATGGCCGATTTCCACGATTGGATTTTTTTTTTCGTTCCCCCATTTTCAGCGGACCAACTCGTACCAACACGTCAGCGGAAGAACTGATACCGGAGGTGCTGGCCACTGTCGACGATTCACGCGTTGTGACTTCTTCATGCGCAACAGAGACATCAGCGGCTGTTATTATGATGCGGCGTTGCTCGTCTTCTTCCTCATTTTCATGGTCATCGGACTGATTTTCGCTGCTGAGTGGAGATGCAACGAAGTCTACATCGGTGAAAACATTTGCGTCAAATGGAAAAATACCGGATGCCTTGAAACCCGCCTTTATGTTCTTCGGCGTAACGGCAACATCAAGACATTTTTCGAGGATCAGCGGCACGTGATGTAGGTCGAAAATAACATTCATGTTGGCTCGTTTCCAATCATCGTGCTGTTTCGCGTACATTGTTTTTAAAGGACCAAAAACAGAAATGTCGAGTGGTTGCATTCTATGAGTGCAATGAGGTGGAAATGACAACATTGTAATGTCGTGAGCAATGGCCATCTCAATGACGTCAATCGACAGATGCGACGTGTGGTTGTCTAGAAGTAGAAGCGTTGGTGAACCGGCCTGCGCCCCTGAATATTTGATAAATTGTTCCATGTAGTTTTTGAAGACTTCTGATGTCATCCATCCGCTGGCATTGGCTACTGCATTCGCACCGTGTGACGCGTGTGTCATGAAAACCGCTTTCATTTGTTTTCTTGGAAAAATGAAGAAAGGTGGAATTGATGTTCCAGTTGCGCTGACAGCTAACGCCATTGACACATTCGTTCCTCTTTCTGCAGAGGTAGAGCTACCGATCCGTTTCCGCCCTTTTCTGGCAACAATTTTCACTGCTTTCGTCGGAACAGTTGGCAGACCGGTTTCGTCCATATTCCATATTCTATGGGCTTCGAAGGTAGTTGAATTAAGAACGGAACGATAATTTTCAAAAAATGCATCAACGTTCTCCTTGCAAAAAGCTTTCGCACGGTTTTGACTTATCTGTTCCGGTGTTCTCAAAGATAATTGCGGATTTCTGCTCATAAATGAATAGAACCAGTCTTTGCTCGCTTGAGAATTTTCATTCCATGAATGAGGATAGTTGCATTTGATGGATTTGGCGAATTGGAATGCCAGTGTCTTCAGTTCCGAGATATTTAGCCCGTAGTAAACATCACTCGCTTTCAAAACATATTTCATGAGCATCTGTTCTTGGTCGGGACTGAAAATCTGAAACAAAAATAAAATAATATCTATAAGATTTTATCTTACTAATTGCTCTTATCTCCCTCGTCAATCCTTATCTACCTCCCAAAAAAATATCTTCGAAAAAAGGTCAGGAAAAAATATCTCCGAACTATCTTATCGTTCAAAAGAACTTGCGTACAAAAACTTACCGTCTTTGGACCCGGAACGGTGATTGATTTGATGAATGCGATGATAACATCGTCGTTAGAGGATGAGACGTCAATATCGGCTGCTTTGATTTTCCTGACGTATCGTGCAAGAGTTGTAAACGGTAAATTGCACGATCGAGCGACTGCGCGAATGGAGTTGTTATGTAGCAAAATCTGCTTGATTCCCTCCAAAACGGCGGCATAACTGACTTTGTCAACTTTTTTTGGCGTAATAACGCGGCATGATGCCTGAAAAACGACGAGAATTCAAAAACACCAAATAAAATACAATTTAACGTATCGCGAAACACTGATATTGAGTGTTCCACAATTCCCCACTAAAAGTGTTCCATAATTCCCCACGAGCTATGTTTTGCAATATAGCGGTGTGCAAACGACTGAAAGACTTTTCATCCAAAATGACTTTTGTGTATCGAAGGGCGAAAGTTCAAGGATAAAAAAAGCATATTTACCTGAGTGGGTTTGCAACAGCACTTCCAAAACACGGGCAAACACAGGAGCGAAAAAACACTTTGGGAAACTTGATTTCCCAGTCACGGCCACAGGGACAGATATATACCGATACACTGAATGTTTGCTACTAAAAAAATGAGCTCTGACCGAGATGACACAAAATCAGCTGTTTTGATCTGTCTCCGTTGACACATGCGCAAATGACAGCGCTGTTCCACAATTCCCCCCGTTCCACAATTCCCCACTTTCCCCTACTAATTTGAAAACAATAAGAACTATATATTTTAAATCATATAAATATTTTATGAGGCAAAAAGTATTAATTATTGAGTTAATCAACTTTCCCTTTAAAATATATTTACTTGAAATAAACCATGTTTCATTGCTGCACAAACATTTACATTTCAGCATAAATTTCCATCATGGACAACTTTTTTTAGATTTTATTATTTGTTTCATTTTCTAGTGACCATTTGCACCTTTTAGAATACATTGACTAGAGCTTGTTTTGTTATAATAATTAATTTCGTAAAAACTGTAAAAACAATAAGAATATTCATATTTCTTAATATTTGTTACATCACTATGTATCTTATTGAAATTATGCTAGTTTAACACCAATTGTATCGAGAATAATAGGAACAAATAGTTCGGGCTTATCAGAAGCATGTGAACCGAGCAGAGAAGCGGAGGAGAGAAGCAAGATTGGGAAAAATGTCGAATGTTTTAAATCCATACATCATCATCTACTACTGCTTTGATTCCTTCAATGCTCGCTCCCTCAATTGGTCCCAACTGACCCTATCCAACATCAAATTGAAAACTACTACATTTGCGAAATGTGCCCATCCGAAGAAACTCAACAAAAATTAAAAATAGAAATAAACAGCGAACATCGCGATCGTGAAACAATCAAGGCTTCGTCAACACACCAACATCAGCTTTTAAATCCTCAAATTCAATAGTCCCTAAAGTCTTGACAGCTACAGTCATCCATGGGAGTGTCATATCAACCTGGCCAAAAGTTTTCCGCACATTTTACTCTACATTAAAAAAAAACAAGTGACACACTATTCACTCTTATTCTGTAGCGACGCTAGGGTACGTCTTTAGGATGTTTCTATTTAAAAAGATTGCGCCTGGAAACTTGAATCACTGAAAAATCTAGTCACAACGTTTAACGTCGCTTCTCACATTACGGAATTGCTTCAAGGGAGGCTTTTTGTGATCTGCTATGTATTTAAAGACTGATCGTTTAATAACTAAACACTTTAATTCGATATAAAAATTTAACAAAGGTTAACATAGCAATGTGGGTATGACGACCGGAAGATGACTCGAAGATGACTGACGTTCAATGATGAGAATGAGTCCAGTTTAACTTGAAGTTTGTCAAGCTCCGATCTCCGATGTTTGAGTTCACGTGGCGCTATGCGCAGTTGGTGGTGCATACATAACATTTCCTCCCTCGTTACAAAAGCGATAATATTTAGGGGCTGTATCTATCAGGCTGTCGATGAGTTCTCGTTGACCTTCGCGGCGTGATTACATCTTGTTGACTTGCAGTAGATACATGTCTCTGTTGATGGGTATTCTCAGAGGATTCCATAGGTACTGAATGCGATGCGTCTGAAAATGCTTCGAGACCTTCCAATTCAGTAGATGTTGCTGGAATGACGTCTTGACCTCTCAGCTCAGAGTTCGATAAACAAGATTTTATTTGGTCGATGTGACGTTTAAACTGTCTACCTTGATGGATTATTTTGTAATGAATATCACCAAGTCTGCTAGCTATCTTGCCAACAATCCATTTATCCATTTTGGGGTTATTAGACGTGAAGTAGACTATTTCATCTACATTGAATTCCCTGAATGACGAGTCGAATGATGCTCGTTGTTTGTCACTTATTTTTGTGTAGACATCATCGGGTTTAAGAAGATCAACTTTGGTTCGGATATTACGTCCCAAGAAAAGGCTTGAAGGGGATTGATCCGTTGTTGAATGTGGTGCTCTTCGATAGTGCTGTAGAAAAACGTTGAGATCTGATTTCAATGTAGCTGACGTTGTGGCTAAGCTTTGCAATGCATTTTTGACCGTACCCACATTGCGTTCAGCTTGACCATTAGTTGATGGGTGATAAGGTGCCGTTAGCTTATGATATTTGACTCCTGCAGATTTTAAGTAGTACCGAAATTCGTCGGAAGAAAACTGAGTACCATTGCCAGTAACCACTGTGACAGGAACACCATAAGCTGCAAATAACTTGTCGAGTATTTCTATTGTAGCAGAAGATGTAGTTGACTTCGTGATGGCTACTTCTAGCCATTTGCTATATGCATCAACGATAATGAGCAGCATAGAACCGGCGATTGGTCCAGCATAATCCAAGTGTATGCGTTCCCATGGAGCTTTCGGATACTCCCAGTGATGATTGCGAAATTTCGCAGGAAGATGTGCAGTTTTCGCACACTGAGAACATGATTTTGCTATTTGCCCCATGTCTGCGTCAATACCTGGCCAATAAACAAATGATCTGGCAATTCCTTTCATTTTGACGATCCCTAGATGCGCAGCATGAAGATCTTGGAGAATATTACTTTGTAAGGTTTTTGGGACAACTACCCGATGCTCAAATACCAAGCAGCCTCCTGCCAGGGTGTAGTTGACTTCGGGTGCTTTGTGTCCGCATCTCCTAAGGTCTTGTCCAGATTCAAGTTGTTGAACAATTTTTTCTAAACACGCGTCTTGTCTAGTTTCTCTGGCAATCCTCTCGGCACGAACTGGTAGCTGACTAAGGTGGTGTAACATGAAATCGTCGAAGTCATCATTATTACTTCCCTCCTTGTTACAGTTCCAAATACTATTGACGGACTCAGAAGTAACAGGCGCACGAGAGCAGTAGTCAGCGTTAGTATTCTCCTTTGTAGGTCTAAAGATTACTTCATAGTCGAAGTGAGAGAGGTAATCGGCATAGTTTGCCATACGACTTATGCACAAAACAGGTAAGGATTTGGTTGGATGTAAGATCTGCGTTAGCGGCTTATGATCAGTAATTAAAACGAAGTGACGTGCGTAAACATAATGGAAGAACTTTTGAACAGCCCATACAATGGCTAGTGCTTCCTTGTCAATCTGAGGATAACGTTGTTCTGTAGTTGACATTGTACGGCTTGTGTAGGCGATTGGGCGTTCAGTTCCGTTCGGTAGACGATGCGACAGAACCGCCCCAATACCCGTTTTGCTGGCGTCTGTTGCGAGCAACAATGGTAAAGCTGGATCATACGGCATTAGAACTTGTGGTGAAATAAGGATGTTTTTTATGGTTTCATACGCTCGTTCAGCAGAGGGCCTCCAAGTAAATTTCTCTGTTTGTAGCATGTCACGAAGCGGTCGAGCTATGGATGAAAGGTTAGGCATAAACGAACTGTAATAAACTGCTTTTCCCAAAAATAGTTGCAGTTCATCGAAATCGGATGGTTTTGCGGCATCCCGGATTGCTTTGATATGAGTGTCCGATTTATGGATTCCGTTAGAGTCAATACGATGACCTAGAAATTCTATGGATGGTGATATAAATGTACATTTGGTACGATTGAGTTTAAGACCATGCAACTCCAATCGACAAAGAACTTCTTCTAAAACGACTAAGATGTCCTCGAAATCTTCACCAAAAGCAACGATATCAAAAAATACGCGTACCTTCTTTAAATCTCGAACGACTTCTTCAATACGTCGCTGCCACACTGCAGGTATATTGGCTGCACCGTAAACAGCTCTTTTAGGTCGTATCAATCCATGCGTTGGTGTATTCAGTGTTAAGGCGTGACTGAAAATCTCATCCACTGGCAAATGAGAATATGCATCCACAATGTCCAAATGGCAGAAGAACCGAGCTTTCTTCATTCCGTTGAATATATGTCCTGTTTTGGGAATAGGATGCTCGTCGATAACTATTTGTGGATTTAATGTTGGCTTGTAGTTGCCAGTTATGCGAATATTTCCATTCTGTTTTGCGACTACATGCGTCGTGGAAGCCCACTCGGAATGATCCACTTTTTCATATAGTCCTGACGCAAGTTTAGCCTCAATTTCTTGCGCATACTTGTCCCGTAGCGCATATGGGATTTCGCGAGCCCGCGCGAATACTGGTTTCGCCCCATTCTTAAAATGCACACTAACAGGTGGTCCTGTGAGTTTACCGGGTTTGTCACTAAACACTTTGTCATGACGTGACAAAACTAGGTTAAGTGTGTTAATTTGTTCGGCAGATAAACTTGGCACTGAAGTTTTCAGCGAACGAATGTTACCAACGAACATTTCTTTGAAATTAATGTCTGACACGAAGTGCGAGATCCATTCGCGACCGAATAACGATTCGAAATTGCCTTTCACTACATATACATTCAGTTTCTTCGTGTTTTGACCGACTGTTACGTTGACCGGAGTGCGACCAATACACTGTACATAATGTCCCGAATAATTTCTAAATTGTCTATCAGTCTTCGCAAGTACAAAATGCGGTTTAACGGAACGTAGCGTATCGAGACTAACAATTCCGCAAGGAGCACAGGTATCTAATTCCATCTGGATAGGCTTGTTATCAATTCTGACTGATAATAACTGCCTGTCAGTTGACTTATTTGACGTGAGGGGATTGATTCCGTTGAGCGCGTAAGCACTGTCGCATTGATCTGTGCTGTCGGATTTTTTAGATTTTGCACGGCACACTTTAGCAAGATGACCTCTTTTTTTGCACTCATGACACGTTACGTCTTTATAGGGACATTCCCTGCGAGCATGCTTTCCTCCACATCCATTACAACTGAGATTATTGCCTGTGCCACACTTAAATGACTTTTGACGTTGACTGCGTATATTTGGCGATGATTTGCTGAATACACGATGGTTGGTCCGTTTGAACTGAGGCGGAGCATATCCCAATTTATTTGTTGGCTCTGGTGATGATTTATCAGGGATTTTCACTTGGGTTGCCGTGTTCCTTGTGGCTTCCAGGGTATTTGCGATGTCAAACGCTTCCTGGAATTGTTTCGGAGACTTGGCGATGATCTCATCACATATGCTTCTCGACTCGAGTCCGTGCAATAATTGTTCGATCAACATGCGATCAAGGAATTCGCCGTACTCACAATATGCAGCGCCTTGCTTGAGTCTCAGGGCAAATTTTGAGATAGGCTCACCTGATGATTGACAGATGGTTCCGAATCGAATACTTTCGGCGTACTTATTCCTTTGAGAATCAAAATGATCGGTCAATGTTTTCCTGATTGTCTCGTAAGTGACGTCTTCTGGGAGCTGGGGAGATAATAGGAATTTTAGAGCCTTATTGAGTTCGGATCCCATGTGGACACGTGCGTAGCTGGCGTGTAAGTTTTCAGGGATCTTGGAAAGCTGCAAAGCCCAGTCGAATCGCTTGAAGTAATCGCTGATGGTTGTGCCATCTGAAGATTTATACTCTTGCATGGCAAAAGGTGGTGGCTTTGATTCCGCTCCAGAGTTGTCGCCTGACCTTTGGAATGCAGTGGTGATGGCTGCTGTAAGGTTTTCCAAACACTTTTCCGGTAAGTCTGTCATCCCACTTCTGACACCAAAATTTGCTATGTATTTAAAGACTGATCGTTTAATAACTAAACACTTTAATTCGATATAAAAATTTAACAAAGGTTAACATAGCAATGTGGGTATGACGACCGGAAGATGACTCGAAGATGACTGACGTTCAATGATGAGAATGAGTCCAGTTTAACTTGAAGTTTGTCAAGCTCCGATCTCCGATGTTTGAGTTCAGGTGGCGCTATGCGCAGTTGGTGGTGCATACATAACATGATCAATCGTCTTCGTTATGCTGTCTCCTCACTATGGACCATCATCGGCCACTGCAATGGTCGCAATGATGGCCACCTTCACAAAGTTGCCTCCACACACTGGGCCACTAGATGGGCAAGTCATGATTATTCAGTTGCGCATGATGGTGCGCTTTGGTATGTGCGAAAAGCCGCTCCGAAAGCCATCCTCGGCCATCGCCATTTCCATGATTCACCACTGTCGGCCACTGCAAGCCATTGCCCGTCTACACAATGGGCCACATGATGTCCCACAGTGTGGAGGCGAAATTAAGAATTTAATAATGTTCCATGATTCAATTTTATCCCGTTTGCATATCGCCCAAAATTAAAGAATAATGTTGGTATATTTTAGCAAAATATTCCTGTGTAAGGAAAACGGCCGTATTATTTTGTCGTCTTCTTTGACTCGCGATATCATTTGTCTGACGGACACTTGTCTTAAAAAGCAGCTTCTTGATAGCGTGATTTTGCCAGCTCATACTACATTCTGTAAAGCCCGAAGTCTTTTAATCACAAATAGGTCTGATAGTGAAGGCGTTTCTTTTTTGGCGATAGAAATCGCTCGACTGAGCTTTCTGCAATGATTTTCTGTTTTCGTAACCCACCGACAGTTTTTATATATCATTAACTCCATTTATCTCTTGATTATTGCAACTATTTACTTTTAACTTAAATGAATGCTACTTTTCTAATCCCTCCAGTTATCGAAACAGTTGCTTTCCAAACGCTCTAATTTTTAGATGATTCTGATTTTTGGTCTAGCTCAGAAAAGGAAAGGATTTCGCTAACTATATTGTTCGTCTTGGCGCTGTGGATACACATTGTTCTACATACAATCCACAAACACTTTACACCTCAACACACATCAAAATTTCAACAAACAATTAAGCTAAGTAAAAAATGTCAATGAAGTTTAGTGAAAATAAAATATTGTTACGAGTACAATGTATCTGAAAGGTTTTAATAAATGTTCATAGAGCATTTCCCCTCTTTTATTCTTCGAATTAGTTATTGTTGTAAAATGCTTAAAAAGCTATCTTGAACCAGGAAATCAAATCTGAAATTTTTATGAAGTTAATTAGTTTTAATTTCCAGATAGTACCATTTTCGAATATAACAATATGTCCAATTGTTCTTCAAAACGTCCCTTTTTCACCCATATCATCAGGCGCTGTGTTTATTTATTCCCATTTGCACCACCCCACACTTTCAAATAAAATGCCTGCACCCATTTTTTTTAAAGAAAAGCCACTGCTCTACCCGTTTTAATTTCCTCATAGACTTTTCCTCCTTCCGATATCTCGATACCGACAGTACTGCCAATAAATTTTACATTTTTCCACCTCTCTGCACCCTTGTATGTTCCTCTATCGACCCATTTCAATTGTAGTCGAGCCTTTAGGAAAATTCCGTCCTAACGGGCGAGCAGCACCAACTATCGTATTCTATCCCTTTGTCTAAACCTAGCACAAAAATAGCATGGTTCTTTTTCACGGATAAGTCCAGTCTTACAACCCAATCTTGGTATGGGTCCCGTTCTGTTGTTCTATCACGAATCTGAAAAATTTCGATGCCAATTATCTCTTTTATTATTTTCAAATATTATTTTCTTTTATTAAAAACAAAACTTAAACTGAATCAAAATCTCAGCATCTTTTTAAGAAACTTTAATAAGTAAATCAAAATAGCTAAAAAAAATATATTACAACTTATACAATAAAATATGTATATGTTGCAGCATCCTTCTAGCGATCTGTTGAAAAGCTCCTCGATAGTGCAAATATTTTAAATAGGTATCTAGTTTTCAGGAATTGGTTCAGTTCTAAAAGAAATCAGTTATAGTCCAATCTATAAAATTTTTCTTCGAATATCTGTACAAAATCCATGAATATTCTTTACCATTTATTGTTCATTTACGTTTTTGCCATAGCAGCAGTAAAATATTTTAAAATTCATCAGCAAATGGATAATACTTGTGATCTTTATAGCTGTAAGAAATTAGAAAGAGAACTCAATTAAGTAAATTTTCAAGGAAATCTTGAATAGTTCAATATGCGTTAGTCATTGGTATTTTTATGAATCGTTAAATGTATGGGAAAATATTCCTATTTAATATTTTTCTCCCTCAACAACAAATGAAAACTACTACATCTTGGTATAGAATAATAATACTTACTCTGTCAGTGGAACAAAACGTCCATTATTATCGAACGTATCGATAATGGCCATATCTTCTTGAGCCAATTGGAAATCGAAAACATCCATATTCGATGCAATACGACTGAGAGTAACCGATTTTGGAATAACAATATTTCCACGATCAATCTGATAACGAATCAATATCTGAGCAGCTGATTTATTGTATTTCTTAGCAATAGCAGTAATCTAAAATTCAAAATCATTTCAATTTCCAAGTAATTCGAATAGATAGATAATATATTCTACCTTTGGGTCTTCCATCAAAACTGGATCACCAGGCTTGGCCCATGGACGGTTCGGTGATCCCAAAGGACTATAAGCTGTTATGGCAATACCCTTTTGGTTTGAATATTGCATAAGTTTCTTCTGATTTAAATATGGATGGCATTCGATCTGATTTACCGCCGGCTTTATACGACAACAGGCCAAAATTCTTTCGGTCTGCTGCTTATTGAAGTTCGAGATACCAATTGATTTGCAAAGTCCATCGTCAACCAATTTCTCCATTGCTTTCCACGTGTCGACAAAATCAACATCAGAATAAAGTGTTTTGCCATTGGCATCACGCGGAAATAGATCGTCGCCTTCTTGATAGCCCATTGGCCAATGAATCAGATACAAGTCTAAATGTTTCAAACCTAAAGCTTTTAACGTATTTCACAGGCAAGTTTTACTAAATCGGGACGATGATATGTATTCCATAGTTTGCTAGTTATGAAGATGTCTTCACGTTGATGACACCTTCGTTGATTTTTGCAGTGATTGCTTCACCGACTTCATCTTCATTTTGGTATACGTGAGCACAATCGATGTGACGGTAGCCAATATCGAAGGCATATTTAACGGCTGTGGCAACTTCTCCTTTAGGTGACTAGAAAAGAAAGTCAAAGTGGTATTAGCGATATTTTGGAAATTTTTCAAACTTCAGATGGGAATTCATCAATGCTATATGTAAAACAAAGATGACAGCTTATCAGAAATATGATATTTTACAAAGCAAAACTTCGTTTGTCGTACATATCTAAAAAAAAAAAAAAAATCCGTAAAATATGTTCAGTAGCAGATTTACTGCCATATCATATTTGCTTTTCAAGAATAAGTTTTCAACACCGCATTATTGCGGAGATAAGTTGGACAGATTAAGTCCTGTTTGATGAACAGAAAGTTTCAAGAGAGTTTGACCGTGAAACCAGAAAACGGCGTGTGATTGAATTCAAAGACAGCTGCATTAAAACAAAATAAACACATAAACAATGGTGTTTAGCTGAGCAAAGAGGCTTTATTGGGCACTAAGAAATTAATTAACGAAGAAAGAAAGTAGTATTCGAGTTCACTGAAAAAAAGTATGGAAAAATGTTATATGCTTTGATAATTTATTTTCTTTCGTTCCTTTACTGGAGAAAGTCTTTTGGATTTTTCGGTCTAATCTTAAAGGCTTTTTTTTAACAACATTCAGTTAAACCCTTAATTTTTCAGTTATCATCGTCATTTTCAGTTAAATCCTTAATTTTTTGAGCCAAATTCATAGTTTTTGTGAGTCAATTTCATACACACCTAATACAAATTCATATTTTTGCGTTAAGTTCATAAATTTCTGAATGGATTCCATACATTTAGGAGACAAATTCTTTGCGATTCATTCACACAGTCTTTCAATTGAATCAATCAATTATCCAGCAATGAATTAAAATGCCATCAATTGGTGTTGGAAATACACTTAACGACAAAAGTTTACATAAACCTCCACTATGAAGAGCTTGAATGATTCAAATATATTTTAAGGAACAGAAATTGTTTTCAACTACCTTAAGGGGTTAGTCCACTGTAAACTGCTCAAAATGAACTTTTTTTTAAACAGCTACCAACAAAAAACTATTCAAGATATCGATTTGAAATTTTACATACATCTTTATTAAA